>VDFB02353493.1:376229663-376258384 GCA_007258455.2 Sequoia sempervirens
AAATTGGTAGCTAAGACCTGACCATTCAAACATGTAGGCTTGAGCCCAAGGCCTCCCTCTTGCTTTGGCCTACAAACATAATTCCATTTAACTAGAATCCACTTTGAAGAAGACAAATTACTAGCCCAAAAATATTATCGAGCAAGGGCATAAAACTCCTTAAGGAAACTCGAAGATGCAACCTACACAAAGCATCTATAAATAGGGAGGGCTTGAACCATTGATTTTAAAAGAGTCACACATCCAACTAGCGAGAGCCATCTATAAGTCTAATGAGTTAGCCTCCTATGGAACTTATCCAACACATCCTACCATATCTCTCTATGTTGAGAGCCCACACTAATGGAATCCTAAGGTAGTTCAAAGGAAGAAAACCAATATGAAAGTGAAGAATATGAGAAATCCTACTTTTGAACAAGTTGGGGAGTGTTGAAAAAGAAGATAGAGGACTTATCTTCATTAATATTTTTCCTAGAAGCAACCAAATAAGAATTTAAAATAATTAATATAATTTAATTCTATAAAAAATTTAAATCTTTGCTTTAACTAAACTAGGACACTAAGTGGAATCCACCACAATTGGTTGATTGGGTAATAAATCCAATGAATTTCATGTTAAGATCACTTGGTCTCTTCCATTTGGTTTCCTTTATAAACTCATCTTGTGAACATGCTTTGAATGATTTACATTTCCTTGGCCATAATTAAACTCTACTTTCTCATGAATTATAGTTGGGGGAGTTATCCTTGATTCTCAAAATTAGGAGAAAATAGTGGTTCTAGCTGGGGATTGCACTCCTTGATGAAATGTGAGAGAAGTCCAAAATCTAGTACTTTGTAGAACAATTCCTTATCCATTGGGCTCCTCATTTTATTTTATTTCAACCACAAGTGCTCTCTTAAATAAAGGCTCCTTATCTCTTTACTCATGTGTCATGGTTGTAAGATTGTAGTAATTTTAATAATATTATAAAGAATTAATAGTTTTTTGGATTTCTCATGAATAAGCTATATAGATGCTAGATAATTATTTAAGGCATTATGATATTCCTCACAGATATTACCTTATTGAAACTTACCATGGGAGAACTTCCCTAGATAATAAGGCCATCTAAATCCAAGAATGTCAAAAATTTGTTACTATTGCTCTATTGAATAGTTTTACCAATAAGAGGTGTAGACACCTAAAAATGACTAATGCATTTTTATCTTTCCATTTTATCATTTTCTCATAAATTATTTTATCTATATTAATTAAATAATTTTTAATTATTTAATTAAGCTAATATTTCTTCTTTTCATATATAATAATTAAATAATTTTAATTATTTAATTAACTTATCATTTTTCATCCAACATTAATTCTTTTAATTAATCTCCACCATTGATAATATATCAAGTGAAGCATATAAATAAAAACCTTCACTCACACATTACCCCCTACTAAGATTGAATTAGAAGCTAACACAATCTTGAGCATAATTTCATATCACTATCTAACAATATGTCTTATCATCTGAGCTCTCTTATCTATATGTTATCTTTGGGAATATATCAATATCATTGCAAAGTCATGCTATCATATTATCATTGTGCTATCATGGTTATATTATTTTGAAGAGAAACCCACATATCAAGGATTCAAGCAAATATCAAAGAAAAAATAGAGCAAATCAAGGTCTTTGCTATGGTAAAATTATTAATTATTTTATTCATGAATAGATCTTAAGATTTATTGAGTGATTGTTGAGTATGAATTAGTACTTTCATTGCATTTTTTCTAATTTACATGATTCAAATTTTCATCATCCATAGGAGGAAAATATTATTTATTAAAGGGTTGACAATTTTATGGTTCAACTCCATTATTATTGAATTTGAAATATTGAATGGATTGTACCATATCCTATTAGAAATTAAGAATCCATGACCCTTACCTCTTCCTTCAAAGTAGTGGACATAGGAACTCCCTTCCCTAATATATTGTCTATTGATCCTTAATGTGTTAATAACATTAGGGAATGTGAAAAAAGAGGCATTACTAGTGGAGATACTTTAGTATGGGTTCAAAGGAAAATGTGTATATGTGGAAAAAGGTAATATCTCAATCCTAATGCCTTGAAAACTCTGTGAGAAAATTTCCTAAGTAGAGCTCCTACCAAATTGTACCCTTATTTGAATGATCTTGAGAAAAGGATGAGGTGAACCTAGGTGAATCTAGGTCCATTACAAAACTCTTATGTTGCATTGTATTCAAAACCACAAATATTAGAAACAACCACATGGGCTCCAAATAATTTCAAAATTAGCATTGTAATTATAGAGTAGCAGAGGTCATCCCATTTTATAGTATCTCATGTCCAATGTGTATCATGGATTCTAGATCCAACATAAAGAAAGCATGGCAACATTAAAAGTATTTTATTTAGTACTAATTTCATAGCCTTGTTGGTCATAATGACCTCAATGAGCCTATAAATATTATGTGCATTGTATTCCAATGATATATCATTATAGTGGATTGTATTGGTTGTTATAGTTTTAATACCCAAAGGTTTGTGAATTATATAAGCATTAATTTATAAGGGGGGTCAACCCACATGGTGATATTGACATTAATACAAAGAAAACAATAATATATCTATGTATATTTTCTTGGGAAATCTTTATCCTTTTGTAAGGAACACGTAGTTCCATTGGAGAAGTTGGAAACATCATGATGCAAGAGCATCTATGGTTGACCAACAATCTTGCATTAACCAAAATAATATTTTAATTCAATTTCCTAAGGTTTTGTAAGTAGTTATCTTGGTGAGGTAATTTGCAAAGTTATATTAAGTTAAACATTAAATAATTTCCCTTTTTATTATTTTGTTGTAATTTTGGGGTGTGGAGACAATTTAGGGGGATTTTGAAAATTGTCTAATATTGAAAAAATTGATAATAAATATTCTTGGGAGTGGATTTGGAGGGACTTATAAGTTTGAATTATGCATTGAAAACTTCCTAAAAGCATTCATGGAAAAGTGGGCACCTAAGGTGAGTTGGCACGAGTTACATTTTTAATATTATGGAATGTTTTTGGCATTGATTTTTGGAGGTTTCTTCCCAACTTGGTCATGGGTTTTTGCTGGAGAAGCTTTGGGAGCCTATTTTTGAAGATTACAAGAAATTTGGACTTGGTTTTGGTAGTCATTCTTGGCTAGATTGTGTAGGTTGTTGTTGCAGGTGTGGATTTTCTTGGAGAAGGTGGAAAGGATGTTTGGTTGTAGGTTTGAAGGTGTGTGGACAGCAGCAAATAGATTTGAAATTTGCTGCTTTATTGCAACAATAACTTCTCATTGAAGATTGCATATTAAATGCACTAGAAGCTACATGAAGGGGATAGATTGAAGGAGGTCAAATTGTGATTGATCTTTGCTATTTGTAATAGACTTATATTAGTCTTATTTTAGTTTGTAATGGTTTATATCAGCCCATATGGCTGTATATGATGTATTTTCATTTTGGTAATGATTTCCATGTAATACGGAGGAAAGCTGAATAGTTAATGAATCAAACAGTTTGCAAATTTTTTGTGTTATTTTAAACAATTTTTAACTTGAATCTTATGTTGTTGGGAGTTTGTGATCGAGGGTTGGATCTTACTACATCACATCATTTATATAAAGCCAAATGCTACCAAATGGAATCATATTAAAAAATATAGAGATATCATTTTCCTAGAAAGAGATGCTCTTTGGGTTAAGAAAATATAAAAAATATATTGGACCTAATCATATTTGTGCAAGGTAAGCAACATATACTCTTTTCAAAAAAATATTTACCATATTATATCTCTCTCTAAAATTTTTTGTATGGAGATTTCATTTAAAATTATTCCTAGATAAATTATGAGAACATATTTATTCCCTTCAATATAGATTTCTCTAATAATTTATCTCATTGTTTACTTAGGGAAATTCATAGGACCTAGAGTGAAATCCTTAAAACCATCCATATAATAAATATCTATCCATATAACTTTAAGAGGTATTTTTACATATGCTTAATAAATACATGTGTGAGCTTTAGAATCTAGAGGGTGATATCACTTTTAGAAAATAACTCAATAGTTTGAGTACCACAACAAGAAATTAGAAAAAAATAGACCATTGGCATCACACATGGTAGAAAATAAATATTCACAAGTTATTATTTTCGTTCCATATCTTTTAAAATATTTTGACTAGTGACTACAATCCTTTGTCTAAATCATATATTTTGAAATGGAAAATGAATAATTTTATTAGTAAGAGATAATGTATTTCTCAAATTGCGCCTACTTTAAGATCCTACTAAATGTAACAAATGTGCACTTATACACTTTTTTGATATGATCCTCCTAGTTGTAGCATTCACACCCAATTAGAAGCATTAGGAAGTCTTCCAGGTTTTCCCCAAGGTGCCTGTATAAAGTTCCACCAAACTAGTTTTCACTAGAGGGTCATTTTTATCTATACTATTTTTTCTTTTTTTTCTTTTTTGGATTTTTTTTTGATGAGATACCTTGGTAGTTTTAAGTGTGGAATTGCTTGAGATGATTAATATTGATGGGATCTTGTAAGGGCTCACCTTCAAGTGTAGCTAGTTGATAGGCTCCTAAGCTATAGCTTGTTGTGACTATAAATGGCCAAACCAATTCAGTTCAAATTTGTCCTTGTTGTCTTGATCTAGTTGGTTCTTCTAATTTTCCTTGAGGACTAGATCACCTACTTGGAAGTGTTTTTTCTAGATCTTCTTGTTATAACTAAAACAAAGATGATTTTGGTAAGATTGGAGACAATTAAGTATACTAAGACATCTTTTGTCTAGTAATTCTAGCTCATGTAGTCTAGATATTTTGTACTCTTCATTGTCAACAAGATGTTGCAATGACACCCTTAATGAAGGAATTTTGACCTTGATATGAAATATTTCCTTAGTTCCATAAACTAGGTAATATTGTGTAGCACTAGTAGGCATTTGGATACTAGTATGGTAGGCCCATAAGGTAGGATTAAGTTGGAGGTTCCAATCATAGCTAGTGTCATTAACTATCTTTTTGAGAATTTTTAGGATAGTTTTATTAGATGCTTTGGCTTGACCTTTTCCCTAGGGGTAATATGGCGTTGAAAAGTGATTTAGATATGAAATTAGGAGAAAATATTTGACATATCCTAATTTTTGAAGGGTGTTATGTTATCTATGATGATGGTGTGGAGGACACTATATTGACAAATTAGATAGTTTAGGATAAACTTATATATTTGTTTGTTGGTAATGTAGGTGAGGGGGATGACTTCTATCTACTTTGTAAAATACTCAATGGAATTATAATGAATTTTTAACCATTGGAGGATGTGGGAGAGATCTTACCTATAAGTTCAAGTCCCTATTGTGAAAAGGGCCATGTTGTAGTGACAGGTTGAAAATCTTGTGCTAGTGCATGAATAAGATTGCCATGTTGTTGAAACTATAAACAATTCTTAGCAAACCAGTGTGCCTCATGATCCATAGTATTCCAATAGTATCTTGTTCTTAGTAGCTTCTTAGTGAGGGTAAGGACACTAGAATGTAATCCACAAAATCCTTCATGTACCTCATATAGGATAGTTTTAGCATATTCTAAGTTAAGAAATCTAAGCAATGTACCATCGAGACTCTTTCGATAAAGGGTGTCACCAAGGATGGTGAAGTGAGATGATCAACATATAAAGGTTTTCTTAAGGTTTATGGTAAGGTTAGGTGGTATGGTACCATTTTATAGATAAGTGTAAATTTCATGGTACCAAGGGGAATTGGGACCAACAATCTCACACACAAATTTAAATTCGGGGACCTCACATGTTGGAACCAATAATTTCTCAACAATAAAATATTATGACACATTTATAAGAGAGACCCAATAGTTTCCATAACATTTTCAGCCTTGTTATTGACTCTAGGTATTCACTCAAATGAGATGGTAGTGAAATATTGTTTGAAACTATCAACCATTATCATGTATGGGAGAAATTTGTCTTCTTTTGTTTGGTATTCATAATTAACTTGTCTAACCACTAGCTGTGAATCACCATAGACCTATAACTCTTTGATTTTCCATTGTATATCCATTCTTAGTCTTGTAATAAGCACTTCATACTCATTTATGTTGTTTGTACATGGAAATACTAAATGATATGCCTTTGGTATGTAATCACCTTGAGTAGTGATAAATAGGACTACCATCCCTAAACCATGTTGGGCATGTGATCCATCAAAGTATAAATTCCATTGACTTTTAGGAGTGATAGTGAAGATTGCTTCATCTAGAAAATCTTATATGAGAGGATTGCCATCATATAATGGTGCTTCAACTAACTGATCCGCTATGATTTTCTCTTTGATTCCTTTCCTATCTACATACTCTATGTTAAATTTACTATCATGACCCATTTAGCCATGTGACTTGTGAGTGTTGTTTTGGATAATAGATATTTCAATAGATCTACCTTAGAGATAATCTCAATTTGGTGGTTGAGCATGTACTGTTGAAGCTTTTGTGAAGTAAATATGACTACTAGACATGCTCACTTAATGAGAGTGTAATTAAGATCATAGCCTGCTAATGTTCAACTAATGTAATAAATCATTCTCTCTTTCTCAGAATCATCATGTTGTGCCAAGAGAGTGCATAATTTTCCTGATATAGTTGATATGTATAAGATCAATGGTCTATCTAGAACTAGAGGCATCAATATTGGATGTGATGTTAGGTAATCCTTAAGATGTTGGAAGGCTTACTGACATTTCTCATCCCATTTGAATGTGACATCCTTGTATAGGAGATAAGTAAATGGGTGACACTTATCTGCTAGTTGTGCTATAAATATTTTGATGGATTGTAGCTTCCCTTGGAGACTATGAAGTTTCTTTAGAGTTTTTGGAGGAGGCATATCAATAATATCTTTGAATTTTGCAAGGTCCACTTCAATACTTCTACGGGATATAATGTATCCAAATAGTTTTCCTGAAGTGACACCAAATACACATTTCCTTGGATTAAGACTCACTTGATACTTCTCCAATCTATCAAATATATGTGCTAGTACCTCTAGATTCCCTTTCCTTGTGACTGATTTTACTAGGATTCCATCTACATAGTCCTCCATAATGTTGTGAAACATGTCATGAAAGTTCACAGTCATAGCTCATTGATATGTTGCACCTACATTCTTAAGACCAAATGACATGATATTAAAACAATATGTACCCAAAGGGTATGTAAAATTTGTCTTATTTTTGTCCTCTTGTGCTATACGAATTTGGTTATATCTTGAGAAACCATCCATGAGGGAAAGCATCTCATGACCTGCTGTCAAATTTACTATGCTGTCTATATTAGGAAATGGAAAGTCATCCTTAGAATAATATTTACTGAGATCCCTAAAATTTATACATATGTGTATGCCCCTAGTAGTCTTGGAAACATGTACTATATTGGATACCCATTATGGATAATGAATTGGTCTTATGAAACCAACTTCTAAATTTTTTTATAGCTTAACATTTGTGGGTGCATCTTACGTAGCTTTTGTTTAAATAGTTTTTCCTCTAGATATACCATCAAGTGATTGACCACTAATGTTGTGTCTAGTCCAATTATGTCAACATAGGACCAAGAAAAGTTTATTTTTTGTTCCTCTAGGAATGATGCATAATTTTGTTTCTCTTCAGGATCTAATGATGATGTGCATAGAATGTGATCTTAGGAGTGTTGACAATTCCAACATTAATTTTCTCTGAGTCTTCTACTAGTACTATTGATTTTTCTTGATGCTTAGTGATACTAGGGAGGTCGAATCCTTCATCATCAAGCACCTCAGAGAGGTTTTCACCTTTGGATATGTCCTTTATTTTTACTTTTTCATGATCCAAAAGTGTCACATTATGGTTTTCACTAGGGTCAATTCTATTTTTATTTTTATATTTTCACTTTTGTGGATAAAGGATATGAATTTCCCCCCAAAGTATGATTTCAAATCAAGATCTATATCAAATCTTTCTTTTTGATCTCTAGGAGGTATTCCATCTCTAAGTCCCATAAACTTTGCAATAGCATCATCATTTTTGAATAAGTTCAGAATTGGTGTTTGTTGTTGGTCCCAATCAATGAGTTGAGGGTTAAAAAGTTGAAGGCCATTATCTTGTGAAGGTGATGTAAATGATAAGGTCATGATGGTATTGATGGATGTGTTCTCAAATAGTTTCATGATGCACATGGGAGAGTCCTTGATGGTATAATCTTTAGAAGTATTAACCATGGGGGAAACTCCAACTACCTCACTAGGGATACTCTTGATGTTAGGAGTAGCATTATCTAATGAACCAGACCCCAACTCTTGATATTTCTACCATTTCTCTAGAATAATGGGTTCTCTTATTCCTTGTTGGTTTAGACCACAACCTCCATGGCCTATGAATCCCATGTTATTAATGATTTGGAAACCTTTCTATTTTGATCAATTAGTAGAGTACCTTGTTCTTTCTCATCTTGGTACAATCATTTAGAGATATCTTCGTCCATGACCTATTTTTTGATCTCTTCCCACCTGGAGAAAATATTAGCCTCAAATTTGATAGTAGAAGATGTTTTGTCTATGTGTTGTGGCTTTAAACATGTCTTAGGAGAAGATAAAAGTTGTCCTACATAAAAAGATTGTTTAAGTTCACAATCTCCTCAATTGTTGTCTTCTATTGGTACCTTGATTTCTAGAAGGATTTTGTAAATGGTGGATGATAAAGATAATGTTGATGGATCAATGTAGGATGGTGAGTGTGAGGCAATATCACTAATAGGAACTTGAAGTATTTTTTGATAATTTTCTTCCAAGTTCTTACAATAATGGAATGGTTGAGGGTCCCATAAATGGTGTCTTTGGTTTCATTGTAAGGGAATTTGATGTATTGATGATAGGTTTATGGAACAACCTGCATGACATGTATCCATGGGCATCTTGTGAGGATGTTGTATGGTAAATCAAGCTCCAAGACTTGACACATTGTTTTTGTAAAAGCTAGACCAATTAAATAGGAATTTTAGTAGTTCCCTTTGATTTATGCTCATTGTCCTCGTATGCTCTAATAGTAATTACCTTTTTTTTCTCAATGAATCCCTTGGAGTATCCCAATTTTCTTAACAAGTTTTAGAGTATAAATATTCAAGCCTTCTCTACCATCTATCAAGAATATTTTTATTTTATGTTTGTGGACAAAGATTTCTAGATGTAAAAAATGGTTGTGATATGTATTGGAAGGAATATATTTTTCAGTGAATAATAGACGATGGCTAGATGTGATATGTCCTAATATGGCTTGGAATTGCTTAATTTATATGTTAGTGGGAATAGATGATTCTAGGTATTCCTTGTCTAAGACTTCCTTATGCACTGCAGAGATCCTAAGAAGCTTTAACATGGATATTTATGCTGGAGTTTTTTTAAGATGATCTATAAGGTTGTACTCAACTAGTGATAACTTAGTTAATACTTTCGATTGGGGTGGATCTCCTTGAATGGTGACTTCTCCTCATCGTGTAGTGACTCTACACTCAATATTTCTACAAGATATAGTGACAACAACAATGTGATTATCAGATCATGGATGTGTCCTACTACATTATCATAGGAGTGATTGAATTTGTTAGAGTCCCTTATTTTACCAAACTTATCTCCTTTACCATGGTTTGGGATTAAATCTTTGTAAATTCCTAAGTCATTGTTTTCAGACACTCCAAGATTTTATTCAATGTTAACTTCTCCTTGATTAATGAGGTCTTGTATAAGGTTCTTTAGTCTCATACAATTTGGTATTTTTTGACCCTTTGTCTTATGGTATTCACAATAATCATTATCATTATACCATGATGGTTTATATTAAGGTCCATCATAGTTTCTAAGCTCTGGAAGCTTGATAAGATTGGTTTGAATTAACTTGTTCAAAATTGACTCAATTGTCCCCCCTAAGGCGATTGTTTGGTGGGGGTTATATGTTTTGTACAAACTTTGCATCCATGATCTATAGTTGGTAACATTCTTTTTCTTAGCCCATAGGAAATGTTTTCCATTAAAATTTGATGTACAATCCTTGTTATCCTTATAGATTTTGACAAGTCCCTTAGTAATAAGAGATTTCTAAATGGTGATCCCTTTTTCTATGATTTCATCAAAGTTGTTAGCACATTGTATGGTTAAGTGAAAGATAATTTTAGTATTGATTTTGGACAAAGATATCCATGAATTGTTTTTCAAGAATAGGCCACTTTCATTTTCTAGCCTTATGTCTCCAACACTGTAATAATGATGCAAATGTTTCTCTTGGATTTTTTTTTGTGCTATATAAATTGATCAAGGTAACTTTGTGTTCTATGTTGTATGAGAAATGACCAACAAACCTTTCTACAATTCCATAGATTTTTTTGATACCATGTGGTAAATGGGAGAATCATTCTATTGCTTTCCCTCCTAAACTTTGAGGAAAGAGGTGCATTAAGTACATGCCATTATATATAGCCTCTAGATATGTTATGTAAAATTCTCGTATGCGTTCTTGTGGATCACCTCTTCCCTTATATTTTTCAAATTTATGCATTTTAAAGTTACGAGCGAAGGGTATCATAGCTATGTTTCTACCAAATGGATATGGAAAAATGTTGTCAAGGGTATAACTTTTCTTTGTTTGTCCCAATTGCATGTTGATAATATTTTGGTTTAATATTTGAATTTGCAATACCGAGTCATCATGTTGGTTGTTTTGTGGTTGGTTATTTGGATTATACATTTGGTGTTGAGGAATGGATGAAGAGTTGTATGAAAGATTTTGGTTTTGTGGAATGTTTTGAGGGACATTATATGAGTTGTATGAGATGTTTTGGTGTTGGGGGATTGCTTTGTTGTTGAGGTACATTTTATGTTAGAATAAGGTTGTATGGCTTGTATGAGGTGTTTTGATTTTATGGGACAAATTATTGTTGTGGAATGAATTGTTGTTGGGGTATGTGTTGAAATTTTTTATATGGATATTTTTGAATTTGAATGAAATTTGTTTGTGTAGGTATAGTGAATGTAATGGATTGAAATTATTGTGAAATGAATTATTGTTGGGGGATGCTTTTGTTTGTGGATATGCTAGATGTGAGGGTTTGTGAATAATGTGGAATATTTTAAGTTTTGGGTATGTTGGACATTTTGGGTAAGTTGAATGTGGAATCTTATTTTGAAATGGTAAGTGATGGAATTTGTGAATTGGGAGATTGATATGAATTGTTGGGATTATATGTGCTCCTTGTTATGTTGGGTGTTTGTGTATCATATGGAATATTAGGAGGCACATAAGGTGTGGAAGTTTAGACCATGAAAGGATCATTTGAGTAGTTTGTAATGTTTTGTGGTGATGAATGAGGAATTTTGGTATTTGGGGGATTTGGTATTGAACCAAAGGGAATAGAGTGTTACACCTTTTGGGAGATGGAACTTAGGGACCTATTTCACTCTTTATTTCATTAGGAAACCAAGATCCCTCAACCAAGTGACTCAATTGAGGGAAGGATTAGGGGTGGTTTCCTTGGGTGTGATTAAATGGGGGTTCACCATTAAATGAAGCTTCAAAGGAGAAATACAAACTCTATGCATAAAACCCTAGAAACTTGAAAGCATTGAATCAAATTAACAAACAAAAATAAGACATAAAGGAACCTAGTAAACTAATGGATTCCAAGCAAGATTTTAAACTCTAAAGTTCCACTTTTTGAAGTACACTGGGATTGATATAGCAAGCTGGGTGATTTAGTACTACTATAGGAATCTGCTGGTAGCTGTTCAGGATCTATAGAAAACTAGAAAAGAAGGGTATATTGGAACTCATACACCCAAAGGGGTGATTTAGTCTTAGTATTAGAGTTTGAATGGTATTTCTATGGCCTCTGGTGATCTTCTGTAGCTTTTTTCTTGTTCAATCTTCAAGTCTAAAAAGTTTGAATTTTGGCCTGTAGGTGAGTTTCCATGAAGATGACAACTTCTTGACAAGTTTTGCAACTTTGTATTCAAAGGATCTTAAAGCTCTAATTCACCTAAATTTCCAATCACACATCAAGAGGGAAAAATGTTGTTGTGTTAGGGAATAGGGGTTTGCCTTGGTTAAACCCTATTTTGGTAATTAAACCTTGAAATGAAATGAAATAGCATGAAAGAATGATGAATGAAAAAATGCAATGTTGCAACTCACCAAACCATTGAAATGAAGGATGAAAAATTGTGTGAAATGGCTCTAATAAATGTGGATCTTGACTCTTGATCTTAATATGAGATATTTTTTTTGAATGCTTGCTTGAATCATAAAAACCTACATCACAAATGTTAGCTCAAAAATACACATGATGCATGAATACTTTGACATGATGCTTGAATCTTGAATGCTACTCCAAATGCTTGATGATTTGCTCTTGAATGCTCTTTATCTCATAAACTTGCTCTCATATATGAAAATTTCTTAGATTACTAGATTGCTTGTTAGGATAAATTATGTGAAATAACCTTGCATTTATACTTGTTTATGCCAAATTTCTCAAAATTACAACACTACAAATTGACATTAGATGTAGGATAATAAAATTTCACTAAGAATTTAATTTAAAATAGGTCCAAGTCAAAGCAGGACTCATACACTAGGTTGGGCGTATGAGTCCTAGTGGATTAAACCTAGGACACAAACTCTAAGAAATGTTAAGTTCAATGCAACATTTAAAATCATGCCCCAAGACCTAGGTGGGACCCATACACCAAAGGTGGCGTATGAGTCCCAGATCACTAGATTTGGAACACATAACCTCAAACATTGAATTATGATTTGCCATCATTTGCTAAATGTCATGATTATCCTTAGAAAAATGCATTTAATTAGGTTTGTGGATGCATAATAGGACCAATTAAGGCACAAATGCACCTAATTTTAGTAGGGAGGGCCCAAACAAGTGTGAAAATGTAAAGGGATGCATTTTTCTACACTATAGGTATATGTGTGTTTGTTTGATTAGATGCATATGATGATGAATGGGTAACATTTATGTTTGGAGGATTTGGGACATGTGTGCTCTTTTGATTGGACATGTATGGTTATGAATGAGGAATATTTGTGTTTGGTGGATTTGGGATGTGTGAGATTATTTGATCGATCATGTTTGTATTTTGATACAACACACTTACAAATTGTTTGACTAAGTACGGTTGGCATTGAATGTCGTGGTATAACTTCATTGACACATATCATGCTATTGAAATTTATTATAAACATAAACACACAAAACAAAATTAAAATAGGAAAGACAAGCCAAAATTGTAGACAAAAGAAAACTATTTAAAAGGAGTAGTCAAAGTAATAAAACTAAACATGATTGTTTATGTGTTGAGAAAATTAATTTTGAAATGATATCATCAACACCAATATCATGGTTTTCATTATGTTCATAATAAATACATGAGACAAGGGTGGGAAAACACACATGCATTCACATTTTTTACCATAAATATAAAGAATACGAATACTACTTGTGTAATGCTACTTTTCCTCAACTATACAATTGGATAGATTAATATATAAAAAGTTAATTTTATATGAAATTAGTGTTATGATTTAAGTTTAAATATTATAATATATACAACAATTTTTTATTTATCAATGGCAACTAATTTAAGACTTAAGCACATCAATATTACCATTATTAATATATAAATTGACATCTAACAATATGAATATGATTAAAAGAAACAAATAACTTCTTACAAGAATTTAATTGAATAAAATCCATCTCATTTATAATTGAAATATCTTTGAATAAGTTCACTACTTATATAAATCATAGTTCTTGGATAGGTCACTCTCACCCTAAGAAGATTTCAATAGTCTTGTTCCTCATAAGTATGACACACTATGAAGAACCTGTGTAAAAAAATAGTGTGTGATTATGCATCATGCAAATATATCAAGGCCCTTGCTAGGAAAATCTCACTTGTGTACTCTATACCTCAAGTTGGACACACTCTATGTGCCCCCTTCTCTAGTGCCCATGACTCGCCAAACCACCTTCTTCTTCCTTAAGTGATCTCCATACCCCTTCCAAGTCTCATATAAATGCTTTATATAAGCCTTAAGGTTTGGTTTTCAAACCATCACACACTTTCACATAGGTTTCCTATTAATTATTATTTAATAAATACAATTATTCTTCTCTTTTAAAATATTTTTCATAAATATTCTTCATTAATATCCATTTTAACCAAAAGATTATATTATCTTTTATTTTCCATCTCCTTTTAATGCTTTGATAACTTTATTTTCACTTTGGGGAAAAAGTTTTATAACAACTTGGTTCCTTCATAGAATGTGTCACACTCACATTATTCTAATGAGTGTACTAATTATGTTTCAAATTGACATTTGAGATATTAACAACATGAGACACTAAAAATTCTTAGTAGTTGTTCTTAAGACTCTTCTATTGGAATGACTAGTTGAACCAATACTTCTCTAGATGCCTCTAAAAGTGAGGTTGAAATGGACATCTCATGGTCCAAAAATTATCAAAAAATTATTCTTGCTCTTTTCTACTTTGTTGCTCCTCAAGGATTTTATCTTGATTATATTGAATATTGTCATCTAGCTTCTCTTATTTTGTACTTTCTCCTCCTTATGCATGTTTTGAAATGCACATTTTTTTGACTTGCATGAATTCATAAAAAAATTTAAGAATTTCCTTAGATCAACCACAACTTCATTGATTGGGTTCTCCTTGAAGATGGGTATAAAGAGAGACATTTTCCTTAGCATCATTGCTAGTAAAAATCTATTTTGCCATTATTTTAGGCTACTTCATGAGCATTTTCTAGTGTTCATCTTCAATAAAGTGGCCAATCTCCATCCCAAGGGAGGTACCTTCAAATTTTTGAAAATTAAATACACGAGGCAATTCAACTCCCAATAGAATCATAAAAAAATTTTTAGCAAGTAAACTTGCCATTATAACATTTGTAAAAATTAGTATGATTTTCCCAATGGAAAACAATAAGTACTTTAAATAATTGGAAAAATTGTCATTGAATTGACAATATTTCTCTACATTTGATAGGGGTAGTGGCCTTTCTGATGGAAGTATTTATGGATTTTTGTGTACTTTTACTGAAATGTATAAATGGAACACAAAACTCAAAGAGGAAAGATGGAAAAAATCATAAATAAAATAGATGCAAATGACTATCTATAGTTCCTTAAAAAAGAATAATATATGTAATTTCATCCTCTTTTCATACAAGTGAAATAGATATTTAATAAATAGAAAATATACATTTAAATCAATAACTAGAAATTCAATTAATATTTCTTATGCATGTTTGATGCAAAGCCCACAGTTGAATTCTAACAGCACAAAGTTTGCTAAAAATAATAATAAAACATTACAAAATTTATTTATATTTTTTAAGTATATATTTCACTCATATGTAACTCAAAACACAAATAAATTAAAACTTATTGTAGTCTCTAGTATGGGAAGGAGAAGAATTCCTATACATTGAAAAATATTCCCTTTTATGTATTTACCCTTTACACAACTACTTGAAACACCTATTTGATATAACTCCCACTTTATATTATTTTGTCAAACTTTTCAACTTTTCACACGTTTAGACACTTTATTTTTATATATTAATGAATTGACCCTTTACAACATCAATCAATTCTTTAAAAATAATTAATTTAATTTGATGGTACCCCTTAGGGTCCACATTACCACAAATATTATTAACTTAACTAAAGTTACCCATCCAATGCACTTATAATATAAAATAAAAAAGTGCATGCATGACTTTGCATTTTTTTATTTTGATTTTATGATTTTTAATTAAATTAATCATTATAAAATAATTAAAATATAATTTAATTTTATAAAAAAATTTAAAGCTTTGCTTGAAAAAAATGTAAAATTAAGTGGGATCTACCATGACTAGTCTATTGGATAATAAAGTCAAAAAACTTCATGCTAAGATCACTTGATTGTATATATTTGATTGCTATTATGAAGTCATCTTGTGAACATCATTATTTGATCCCGCCTCAATTGCAATTAACCTCTAGTTGCTCATCAAGAACAATTGAGGGAGTTATCATCGATTGTCAAAATTAGGGGACAAGATTGAAATTTGGGTGGAGTTGATAAAATGTTCATAAAATGTTAAAAATGAATCAATCAAGTGAACATGGATAATCTTAAAGGCATATAATGATAATGATATTAATAGGCATGAAAGGTCAAAATTATCCCATAAGATTGTAATAGAATAATAAAAAATGAATGGGGAGTGCAAGCACAATTCCATCAAACCCAAAATACAACAAGAATATAAGGTGTGCATTAAAGATAAATAGTAATAAAATAAATCATATCCTTTGATGTCACACAATTCTCATTGTAAGCTTTACATGAAGTCATTTTCTCCTCACTCCTAGAGAAAAAATGGGTGAATGAAAGAAGCTGTCCTCCAAGTGTAGAGCATGTTGCAGGAAGTAAAGTCTTTGGCTAGATGTTTATGAGATCAAACATCTCTCAAAATAATGTAGCTAAGCATATATAATCGTCATAAACAATGAAGGTCTAGAGAGTTATATGAGTTTGTAAAGAGGCAAAAAAATCAACCCTTAATTTCATAGTAATGAGAGCATCTAAAAGTAAGATGGTCCTCTTTTTCAGTCTTAATATGGAGGGGGTGCAAACAAACTTTGAACTATGTCAAAGGGACACTTAAAGTGAAAGGTATTCAAAGCTTAGTGTAACTTGTAGGATGGATGATCTCATCCTTAAAGGGAAGATGTGTATTGAAGTAGTGTTGAATCTCTAAGTAAAGAGATTCATGAGGCTTTAACCATTTGAACTATATGTAGCCTCCATAGAACTCATCTGTAATACCCCTATTTACCTTCATTGTAGAAAGATTTGGGGGAATCAATTAAAAAATTATGTGGAAAAAGTATGTCCATGTCAATGTCTAGAAGACCTAACAAAGCAAAAGATTTGGCATACTAGCTAGAGTAGATCTCACGTTGAACAATGACATAGAAGATTCAAATGTTTGATATAAACATCTACACAAATTAAGTAAAATACTATCTCTCTAAGCTTGTGTATCATATTACCACTTAAAAGATTAAAACGATAGTGAAGGGCATGAAACTCAACAAGAATGATGCATTGAAGAACTAATCTTTTAACATGAAAATAATTGTATAACATAAGAGTAAACTCTCTTTCAATTATGTTTTACTTAATTTTCCTAGAATAATACATAAAAAATTTGACTCTAGATTAAAATAACTATGAATAAAAATAAATTGAAAAAATAGATTTTAATTTAGATATCCAAAATTAAAAACAATAACATTTCTCAGGGGCAGAGGGCCTATCTTGATTGGCTAAAACATCCTATTGCAGGCAAGCGGTCACGAGGTCTAGTTTTCTCTCCATCCTCGTAGTACCAGAGGGCATGTTGCGCTAGTGTCACCAACCCAATTCCTTTCTCGAAAAATAGTAAGAATACCATACCTATTATCCAGTCCAACAAATATCCCTAGAATTGATAGATGTAAAACAACTCTCTAAAAACTTAATGAATGCTCACTTATAAAACTAAATATTACTATATTTTATAATAAAATATTCACTTAAAACTATTGGAAGTGAATGTAATATTTTAAGCAATATTGGAATTAGAGTGTACTAAAGAAACACTTAAAAAAACATGGGAATTTGGTGTGAGGAGTTTGGAGTAAAGATTAGACACAATCTCCAAAGTCTTTCACTTTGATGGGGAAGACATTAAGACATTAACAAATGTGAAGTAAAATCCGCCAATTATTGTTGAAGAAAAATATAAATAAATAAAAATAAAATATTGTTGGGTTTTACGCTTTATGGGATAGATAAATAATTCTGAATAAAAAAGTAGGAGAATATATTATTATTGGGCTATGGTCAAAGACGGTTGCAACTTTCATGTAAAACTTGATTTTTTATTTGATGGGGATGGTTTTTATATTTGGAGGGGGACATGGATAAGTGGGCATACTTTTTCAATTAGCTTTGCATATTGAATAAATATTATACTCTAATGGGGGGCAGAATAATCTTCTATTTGGTTTTATAAGCTTCCTTTCTAAGTTGGGGTCTGCAATCATATCCTTTTACAATTTTAATATTCTTTTAGAGATGTTTTTGTTGATACTTCCTGGAAACTAGTGATCTCATGATGAAAAAAATAGATGGACAAAATCTTGGATCTTTAAGAGTAGTTAAGGGATTTTAGAGATTTGAGTAACAGAGATTGGAAAGTAATGAATTATTTTTTGAGTAGATATTGATAAGAATGCATAATATTATATATTTAAGATAATTTTATCTTAAATAGTTTTGTTTTTATTCATTCAGTCATAAAGGAAATTAGAATATTATATATTACACATCATTTAGTTGTAGTTTTCTATTTTGAGGCTTCTATAAATTCATTTGATCTAATTTGTTGTACTAAATTAGTTTGAAATACTTTAATGTAGTTGAATCATTTTAGTATTTGTCATGTTAGGTGATATTTTATGTGGATGTATTTAATTTGGGTATTGTATTTATATCCATGTTTTTCAAAAGCTTTGTATCTAGATTTTTATAACATGGTTATTTAAAACTAGCCTTATTATTTGTGAGTTTTCTAGAGAGAGTGTTATCAAGGAGGATTCTCAGCTGCCCTTTAAACTTAATACTTCCCATCTTAAAATACCCTCTTGTGTTAATGCTTTGTTGGCATTTGGAACTCCACTCTTAAGCCAAAAGAAAGTGAATCTTATAGGGAATGGTGGCTGACAGCTATTTATCAATGTGCAAATTTCTTACGTGTTTTTGGTAAGAGAGTGGCTTGGGAACGTAGATGTAAAGAAAAAATATCTACAAGGAATGCTAGAAAATAATACGAAGTTACTTAAGCTTAATCCAAATGACATTAATATTCAAACTTCCATAGCCACTATTGAAACTCAACTTCGTAAACTGGATATGTACAAGAGACAAGGTGTGAAAATCAGAGCTAGACTACATTGGTGTAAAGAGGGTAACAAAGGTTCTAAGTTTTTCTTTTAACTACTTAAACTATAACCATAAAAAGGAGTATGTTGGATCAATTCAAGATGAGAATGGAAAAAATTATACAAACCCCCAAGAAATCAAATTCATATTCCAAGAATTTTATGAGAAACCTTTTAGAGAGGAACCTCATTAGAATGATGCTCAATTGACATTAGAAGATATCTTTAAATAATTCATTCCTAAAAAGGTGGACCAAGAGTACAACCGTTTTCTTGATTGTGACCTCTTTATTGAAGAGTTGAAACATGCAATTTTTCTATGGCTCGTAACAAAATCTTGGGGATTGATGGGTTATCAATTGAGTTTTGGCTCAACAAACATGATAAAATGCTTTGTTGGTAAAGTTTGATTTTGATAGAGCCTATGATAGGATGAGGGAGAGCTTTATTCTTAAGATGTTGCAGTGGTTGGGATTCAATCTCAAATTATGTAAGTATGTTCAGATGCTATTTAATGAGGTGAATGCTCAATTGGTGATAAATAGTTCCTTGCCTAACACTTTTCCTTTACAATGGTCAATTAGATAGGGCCACCCTTTGTCACCATTCCTTTATGTTCTAGCTACTGACGCTCTTGGTTACTTGCTAGAAAAATACAATCATATGAATATGATTAAGGGTATTTCTATTCCTAACTTGATGTGGTTGTGTTAAATTCACACTTTGTTGATGACAATTTTCTCTTTATTCAAAATTTTGAATCTAAAATCAAGAATGTTTAGAAGGCTTTAAATGTTTATTGAGGTTTCAAGCTCAAAATTGGCTCATCATAAATTGAATTCATAATGACCAAGTATGATTCAGCCCTAGACTGGATTCCTAAGGAATGGAAACAAATAAAACATGGGAAAATTACAAGGTATCTTGGTATATCGTTTGGATTAGGGGTCACACTTTATGATATATGGAATTGGTTTCTCAACAAACTAAAAAATAAAATCTTTAATTGGGGAACTAAATTCCTTTCTTTAGCTGGAAAAATACAAGTCATAAATTGGATATTTTTGGCCTCCCATGTTTATTACTCTTCGTATTAGACTCCCTCCAAAAGAGGCTATTAAGACTTAAACAAACTCATTTGTTAAGTTTTGTGGTCAAGCTGGGATGAAAAAATGGGTTTTAGGGACTTCTCTTGGCTACAATGTATACAACCTAAATGTAAAGGGGGTTGGGCATTTTGGATCCCAAGACTCAAGGGACTTGCTTATGTGCTAAGTGGGTAATAAGAGTCATGTCAAGATAAAATAAATGGAAATTTTTGTTTAGGCATCATATTTCTTAGGCTACTATGAATAATAAGTGGTAAAATGTGGGATGGTAGGATAAAATCCTTCTTGTGTAGTTTTTTCATGTTAAAGCTTCTTTCCCATTGCAATCTATTTGGAAGGCTTGGAAATAAGTCTGCAAGTTTCTAAATTGGAGAAGTAACTCTTTACAACATGGTTTCAACTTTGCTACTTTGATTTGGTGGAACAAACTCATTCAATATCATAGATAACCACTTGATATCAACTTTCCTAAACACTCTCTAATTTTTTTAAAAAGGAGTGAATTAGTTTAATGATATTTGGAACTTTGATTCTTTGGATTGGAATAGCTAGCATGATACCAAGGATGTCTTTAATCTAAATAATATGTTTAAAGGATTCATGGTTTTTGTGAAATCATTGGTTCCTATAGAGCTCCTTATGAAAATTTGCACCTCCCTACATTGTAGCTTCTTCAAGGATTGGTTGTGGATTGACAAATTTCCTTTCTTATGTTTCCCCTTGAAGAAGATCTACTTTAAGCCTCTTTCAAACATGAAATTAAACCCAAGACTTAACATCAAATGAAAATGTAGGTTTTAAGAGAAGAAATGGAGAAGTCTTAGTGCTCAAATTTGGAAATCCAAGGTTGAAGCTAATGCTCAAATTTTGGCTTGGAAATTCATGCATCATAAGTTTCCTTTAGGGGATAGATTAAAGCATTTGGAGCTCCAAATAACTAAATGCCCATTCTATCAGTAGAGTGAAAGCATAAAACATTTTTCGGGACTGTTTTAAAGTGAAAAAAGTGGAATATAATTTTTGGTCAAATTCCTGCAGTTTTTTGTCATGCATTATGATGAAAAGAAGCATTATTTGTTTATATAATTCATAATAATTTAATTGTAGATACTATGCGATAGTGTATTTTGTTGCATCATTGGAAAAATAGATGTTTAGCAGTGTTTTCAAATCACATCTTGCATCAAGAAATACACATTCTAATATTTTACTCTAACATCATGTTGCAATTTATTGTTTTATGCTTGTAGCGAGAGAGGGGACTCAAATATGGTGATTTCAACAAGAAGTTGGACGAGATTATACATCACTTTCTACAACTACATGGGGGGAAGTTTTAAATTTAAAGTCTAATTGGTTTGAATCCACTATTGTACTTTTGGCTAATTTTTAGCTGGGTTATTGTATTTGTAAACCATTACTGGAGTTGTTTGTTCAGATATTTTGTGTTGTTGCTTTGTTCGTGTTACAAGCTATTTTGTTGGCTACTTACTAGCAACTAGGTTATTATATTAGTCTAACTGAGTTTAAGTTGTTGTTTGAAATACTGTTCTTAGTTCCTTCTTTCTCAGTCCCTTTGTTGGATTGAATTTTTTATTATTCTATTTGCATAATTTCAACTTCATTCAATACAAAAAAAAACTAGTAATGAATTTTTACAAAGTTTAGTAATAATTTGAAGTATTTTTTATTTTTCACATGAGTTTCTATTTAGAAGTAAAAATATTATGCTTTATTTTGTCATGTTGAGGAGTACAAATTGGTAAGAGAGTGAACATAGAGAAGTATGTGAAAATAGGAGAAATTCAAAAAATAGAGTAAACCATATTATATTCTTTGAATGGGCTTCCCATTGACTATAAGCAGAGGAAATTGGATTAAGCAAGGTTGAAAGTTATTAGTATTTCACTAAAAGTGTCATTCAAGTGCCAAAAATGACATATAACACTATACTAGTGGCCCACAAGTAGAGATTAGGTGTCACATGAGTGGACTGAGACTAATACACTAGCATATGTGATGGTTGGTGATGCTTGAGTGGAAAATGGATAGTGGGTCCTATTTGAGGTGGTTCTAGTGGCACATTAGTCACTACAAGATGTTATGTAAGGAGTATGTGTAAAAAAATATTGTTAGTGGTTGGTCTTCAAGGGACAATGATGGTTGATGATTGTGTTCAATGGTCATTAGTGAATTTCAATGTTGATGGTATATAAAGAAACTAATTTCGATCTTATATAGTCTTTGACAATGTACAACACATATCTAACAACATATGATGTGACTTCTTTGAAAAACATGCAAAAATTGTATCTACAATGATCTCAAATTGTGTTTGTATAATTATAAAGGTGTTTTGGGGATGGTGTCCAAAATTGATGGTTGATAGTAAATTTTTAAGGGTCTAAAAGTTGTTGGTGTTGTGTGATATTTTTGATATTAAGTAGAGAAACTAGGTACCAAGTCCTTTACATAAAACCCATCAAAACATTGCTAGAGTAGCATAAGTCCAATAACAAGAACACCACAACTCAAAATAGTAACAAGAAAAATATAAAAGAAATAAAATTCATATAGTATAAATTAATCCATGGAGGCTTGTCGGAGCTCCTCATTCATTAGATAGGAATTTTAGTGTATCACTCCATTCATCTATTTTAATAGTAGTACCATCCTCTTTGACCATTTTTTCTTTCATCTTCATCTTAGTAAGATTTTTGTCTTCAATACTGTTCATTTTTATTTTATAAATCTTAGTTCGAAGTAGAACTATACTAGTTTCAAAGAAACTTATCATTTATTTACTCAAATTTACAATTTTAGTCATTGATTCTTCAAGTTTGGTTAGCTTTTTCTACATAAAATTTACTTTCATGTTCAAGTTAGCCCATTTGTTAACACATAATATACTATAGTTACCTTTTATATCCCCTTAAGAATGTCTTCATTAATTGGAGTAACTTCATTTCTTTGGGTAGTGAGCCCTCCAACAGTGAGCCCTTTGTATTTGGCGTTGATATTAATTTATATTGCGAGCTAATCCTCACTGTGGTTTTTCCAATCTTTGATTTTCCACATAAATTTGGTGTTCTTTTATGCATGGTGTTTAATATGTTTAAGTTTATGTTACTTTCTTTTCATGTTGAATCATTATAACATATTAAGGGTTAATTGAATGAATGTGGATTTGCATGTTTGTGAGGGTTTTGAAGTTTAAAAGTACAACTAATTCACCCCCCTCTCAATTGTCTTGTGCATTCAACACCCAATACACTCAAACAACTCTATCATACATTGTAACTCAAGAAATTGACTTCCAAAGTACCAAACCATGAACAACTTCATTTGAAGAAAGATACACACACTATCAACATACTTCTAGATCCACAAGACCTAAAACCACTCAACAAAGAAATGTGGAGCAATAAAATTTATCTTAGACACCTCTGCAATGTATACTTCACACATTAGTGAACACACCTTCCTTTGCACAACGATCCAACACACCAATTCTAAATACACCTCTGATCAACATATCCAAACCGCACAAGAAAATATTCAACCCAAAAGAAATGTAGAGCCAAATCAAAATGCTACCCTGCAACATAGAACACCACTACAACACACGATTCCCTCTTTTTATTCAATTTTATCAAAATTACTTAGAAACCAAGAACCAAAAGCATATCATCAACATCTTCAGTACTTCCTCATCACCACCAATCCAACTGCAATATAGCAACTCAACCATACATCCATAGATAAAAGCTTATTAAAGCAACACTAGAGGTTGACACCAGTAACTTACTGATGACAACATAATGAAACTAATCAAAGCATCATTAGTGACAACACCAAATCAGTACCAACTTCTCACACTCTTGTAATAATCTCTTGCTCATACAATTGACACCAATGACAACACCAAGGCTTGTTGACATCAATGATAATACCACTGCAAATACTTGCAACACCAAGTGAACCAACTACATCAGCATCATTACAAACACTTCTTCAACACATCTACATCTGCAACACTTTCCAACAACACCAACATTTTCCACACTAGGGTTGAAATCAATAAGACATCAAATGATATCATATCCATACTATGACAACACTAACATCCTTTCAACAACTCTGACACACAATCTCCATACTGTTGAGATTAATGACAACACCAATAATAAACTGTTGAAATTAACGACAACACCAACAATGTATACTTGCAACAAATATAGTCAATAAGAAACTTTTGAATTTCTAGTTTATCACTATCTCAAGTGTCCAAAGAATCATCTAGGGGATCTATGCCTAACAACATTTGGGGGGAATCTAAGAATTTTTTTCTTTCCTCTACTACTTGGGAAATTATATTTTCTAAGGCCAATTGCTAAGCATTTTTCCATAGAGTCTTGATTACCTCTTTAGCACTATTATCCTTATCCTTATCCTTATCATTGTCACTTGCAAGGCTATTTTAGATTTAATGACAACAAAGTCTCATTCAAATAATGGGTAATTCAATGAATTAACCTTACTATTCAAGGAAATATTACGCTTAGGCTTTGGAGATTCACAATTAGGGGAACACGAGTTACCTTTCTATTTTACCCTAATTCCATCCACCTAATTATCAATATCCATAGTATTCAAAGATAAATTACTAGGATTTATGGAATCTTTTTCAACAATGACATTTTGTGAAATAAATTTGTGAGGAACAATTTCTTCTTTTCTAAAAACTCCAATTGATTTCTTTAAATTTTTAGGACAATCCTTCCTAACAATAGTTTTTACATAAAAAGAATTTAAACTTCCTAATAACTCAATATCACAATTAACCACACTATTACCCATTTAAATACATAAAACTTGTAGAATTTCAACTTCAAGAAGAAGAGAAATTAAGAATCTTTAACATTTAAATGAGAAAGAGTCACTCTAGTTTCCTCAATTTGTAAAATATTGCCTAATGGATTTAAATATTTTAGAATAAATTTCCAAAAATGAGGGGTCACATATTTAATTTCAAGCCACCTTGGGGCTAAATTAGCCACCTCCTCCTCAATTCTAGCCTCTATAGACCAAGGAATAACCCTAAGAGCTTACTATCCTAAATTCTAAAACTCTTTTCTAACCACCCTTTCTTGCATTCCATGAATTTTGAAAATAAAATAACAAAATTTCTTTCTGCAACATTGTGTAGAAGTTAACATGCATGCCCATTTTTCTTGCCCAAAATTTTTTAGTCCAATCATAAAAAGACTTCCTAGATAGAAAAAAATTGTTGTCTAGGTAGACAAAAAATATAGCAAAAATTTAAAGCCTATTTTATTCATTCCTTATGACTAGTAACATCTCTGGAGTGGGATAAATGGAGATTATCTTGGGGAAATAGAGACCCTTACCGCCTTTTCTTCCTTTGGGTTCTACAACTTCAATGATGTTGAATATTCCGAGTCCTTCGCCTTTAAGTTACAAATTGCTTCCATCTTCTGAAACTAAGAACTCAATAGAGTTTTGGCAAATCATTATCTGAAACTAAGAATTTCCTTATAGCTTGGTTTAGACTACTTGACACCCTGCTCACTTATAAGCCCCTCATAGGTTTCCAAAATAAATTCCACCATAGACATATTAACTTCCCCACAAGTGCCATCATCAAGACCTCCCTTCGTAGTCTTCATGAATTAAATATTGATACGAGCGAGACACATGTTCCAAGGAAGCTAAAACCTAATAAAAAATCTTGAAACCCACGAAAATACATCAACCTCCACCGACCAACAAAAATATGATTGTTAACTCACCAAAAATTACTCACTAACAATAGGTAAAAGGGAAAGCATGATTAATTTTTAAATTAAAAAATAAATTAAAACCACAACAAAAACTAAGGTAACCAAAATAAAAAAAAGTGACGTGAATTAATTGATTCAAAGCCACTAATGACACCACCAAATACACTAGGAGTATCCGCTTTGTTACACCTAAAACCATGTGCAATCAAATAATTCCCACGAAAACCCTTCATCTTGATTGAAAAACAAAAATGATAAAAGGGCCCCATGCTAACTCAGCCCTAAAATTTGCCAAAAAAAAGAAGAAAAAAAGAAAGAAAGAATGAATGGGGCCTTTCATGAATCCTTTTAATTTATCCCTAAGAAATCTAAAAAGCTATGTGAGCCACCTCTAAGTAATTATGGGGATATTTTAAATATTGACCTATGCCACGTAGGCCCTCACTGCTATTAAAAATAATAAAGGCAAAGACCCCTATTTAGGGACATACATTCACATTTCAGATGGCATTTTTAAATATCCACATGGGCCCACATGGTTACATGGCTAACAAATTCCCTTGTATATTTCCATCACTATAACAAATTATAGATTACTCAATAATTGTGAAAGAATTTGCAATAAAGTGGCAATAGGAGGACCTGGGCCTAGGAAGTATGAAAAAAAAGAGAGGAAGTTGGTCAATAGGACCAATAAAGAAGAAAAATTGGGGGTGCTAATAGCAAGGTTTCATGAGTGACTAAAATAGATCTTGTTTCAATTAGAGATTGTCCTTTGGTACTTGGTGGGAAGGAGAGATGTTTGTCGGTTTTTTTTTAGTTTCTACAAAGGTAGGAATATTTATGCATCTATTGCATTCAATTTTTTTCATCAATTTAGTCAATCATCACATATAATTAAAAATTTGAGCAAAAACTCTATATTTTGTATTTAATTTTCTATTTTAAATAAGTGTAAAAAAAATAATTTATCTTTTTTTTTTAATTGATTCATATTGAGAACAATCAGTACAAAATTCATTTTTTAAAAAGCAAAATATCTATATTTACCTAACTCATTGAATCAAATGTCAACTATGTTTTGTTTGAATGACATAAGCACTATTGTATATGTCATACATTTTGACATTATTGTGTATTTTTTATTGGTTGATTTTAGAAGCAACCATTACAAAAAGAAATTGTTGTTTAATTAAAAGAAATTGTAATGCATTAATTTTTTTGGCTAAGTTGTCAACCCTATTAATGTTTTGAGTGACAAAAAATATTGTTATAGATGTTATAGGTTGCAAAAAAAATCAAAGGTAGTTTTACTTACAATGAAAATAAATTATCATTCAATTCTTGAAAAGAAATTGTAATGCATTAATTTTTTTGGTTAAATTGTCAACCCTATTAATATTTTGAGTGACAAGGAATAGTGTTATATAGATAGCATGGGTGACAAAATAAATTAATTTGAAAGGTATTTCTATTTACAATGAAAAATATTTAGAATTAGTTTATAGACATGATATGTGGCAAAATATTTCCATTGGATTTAGAATACACTATTTTTTATGGTTGAATTTCAATTATATTAAATGTCTTTACAAAGTTGCATTTAATTCTGAAGGATGCAAGATAAGAAAAAATGGTAAGAAAAAATAAATTAAAACCACAACAAAAACAAAGGCAACCAAAATAAAAAAAAGTGACGTGAATTAATTGATTCAAAGCTAGAATTGAGAACTAAGGCGAACAAAAGAAATCAAGATGGACAAAGAATACTAATTCAAGTCTTCTTTTGCGACATCAAGAACTACATAGTGCAATGATGGAGGATAACCATTTGTCTTCCTCCTACCTTAGATCTCCTTCCTCTACCTCTATTTTAGTAATTCCCTCATTTTTTGTATTTGAACTAGAAACCTCTTATATATACTTGGGACATGTTTGATGGTGGAGTTTAATTATTGGGATCAAACATTATATTTAAAAACTTTATCAACACAAGTGAGGAATCAATTGACACTAAATTATAAAAATCTTTTCTTGGGTTAATAGTATAATTATTGGGAAGTCATTATCATGACTTGAAGGATTTTATTTAAGATATAGTGAGGAATAAAGAATATCTATAATTTTTATAAGGTGTATAAGAAATCATTTTAGACAATTCTAAAAAATGTTATCATGCGACTCAAAGTTCATTTTAGATGTAACAAGAAATAAATTATATCCAACATTTTTCCAACGTATCTAATGAAGACCATTTTACTTAATAAATTTGAATTTACATTAGATGATGCAGAGCATCCAAAGGTGAGAGGGCAATCTTGCATCACCCAAAAAGATGATTTCCCATTTTGTTCCTCAGTTTGTTTCTTTTGTAGATGTTTTTGTATTTCTGGATACCCTTTTCGTCAAATAAGAGTTTCCAACCTTCAGAACAGTTTTTCTGCTTTTTCTGCTCAACTGCTATTTTTAGCAGGTTTGCATTTGAAGTCGTGGGAAGACAAAAATTTATGGGAAGGTTCAGGATGGAAAAATACACAGTCTGGTGAAAGAATCAAGTCAAGATCATTCATGACTTGAAAGTTATTCAAGTTCCAATTTCTGCTTTTTGACCTGAAAAACCTTCCGAGCTCAGCTT
>VDFB02353493.1:376258484-376539833 GCA_007258455.2 Sequoia sempervirens
AAGTAGTAATTTTACAGAAATCAAGTTTAGCCTCACCATATTTTTAAAGTATGTTCTTTATGCTTTGTTTGAGATAAAATATAGATTTGCATCTTCAATCTTTGATTTCAAAAGATTGAAAGAATGATTCTATTAAATTATTGTAGAAAGGAGAGGAGATTGGAATGAAATCATATAAATAGTTAAAGGTAAGGTGAAGTTTTAATAGATTAAAATAAAAAATATTATCACAGTAGTAAGAGTTTTAAATTAGTAGAGGAGGTGAACTTAGTCTTTGAGGTTTCTTTCATATTTCTTAGGTATTTTAGTTATAGGTTTTTTATTTATGGAACAATTTCTTGTAAATTTTCCAATTCAATATATTGGCATTACCACCAAGACCAAATTTCATCTAGCAAAAAAAATAGTAATAGAGGAGATGGCAGTCCAAAAGCAAAGGGTTTCCTACAACCATCCAAAAGGCTTGGGCATCAAGGATTGGCCCACCTCATAGTAGCTCATTTTTATTTTGTTCCTCATTAGATTACATGACAAACCCTAAAGGGAAGATAGTCAAACTTGACCAAGGTGTACCAATTCTTGATGCCCACTATATAGCCAACTTGGGGCATGCTTGTCACATGGCTAAGAAGTAACAAAAGGCATGTGTGTCTATAAATTGAGGAGAGTGATGTAAGACATGAGAATAGTGCCTAGTATAATCATTGCAATTGTGGCCACATCTACAACCTCAAGGATGAGATTGTACCTAGTGAGAAGGGAAGGTGGCACACATGTAATAGTACAAGGAGTATTAATCCAATGCTAAATAAGAGATTGTAAATGAGCAACCTCCAAGAGTAAATTGGCTAGCTTGTATCTAAATTGGCAAAAAGAAATTAGAATAAATTAGATTTAGAATACAAAAAATGAGAGATAACCAAAACTTTGAGAAAAAGAGTTGACTTTCTATCTTTTCAAATTTAAAATAAAATCTTCACTCTAAAAGCATTGCCAAAATTGAGTGAAGTTAGTCAATATTCATGGTCAATCACTCATAAGAATCATGTGCCAAAGCCAAAAAAAGAACTCAAATCTAGAAGGCTTATAGAAATCATATATCGGGTGGGGGTCCTGGCTTGATTGGCTAAAGCATCCTATTACAAGCAAGAGGTCAAGAGGTCTAGTTTTCCCCCCTTCTATGGTACCAAAGGGTGTGTCATGTCAGCATCATCAATTCCTACAGACTAAAAACAATCATATAGTTTTCATATGACCACAAAAAGAAATCACTCGACAAAATCTAATGCTTAAAAAAATCTTTATAAATATTTCAATTTCATTAATAAACCAAAAACTACTTATCCATAAAATTTATTTTAAATAATTGTAATATTAAAAATTAATGGTAATTGTGGGTTAAGACAATGTAAGTTCTATTACCTATTGACAATCTAAAGACAAGATTTGCCATGAGTCTTCTTTGATCGATGTGTTAGGACAAATCCCCATGTCTCTAAAACACTTTAAGTAGCCGCAAGAAGACATGAAATTAAAACACCCTTCATAAATACTTAAATACTCTGTAATCCTTTAATAGAACCTTCCATTTTTCTTCCATGGATAGAAGAAAGATAATCCTTGTGGAGAGGAAGGTCGGTACATTTAGGTTATATTCTAACTGCTTCGGAAATATTTGTTACAATATTTTAATAATAAAATAAAGAAATTTTTCTTAACTTAGCCATGAAGTGACCAGAGTCAAAAGGTGGTCAGGCTCAATAGGGCATCTTACAGATTCTATTATTAAATTACTGTCATCACAATCTCTTTGATATTTTAATAACACAAGATAAGAACATGAGAAGTCTGTAAATGCTTTCCAAATTGGAAACAGCGTTTTCTAATTCTTTATTTAGAAATATTTTTTTTTATAATCCACTTAAAGTCTGAGCCATCCACAGAGGGAACAAAATCTGTTTCACTAACTATATATTTATTTTATTTTTCCCTAGCTTTGTAGAACAAGCCACTCAATTTCTAGCCATGATGGAAATCAAACAAATCAAATCAGATTTTTTTAATGTTAAGCCCAGGGATTTCATATTTTTTTGTATTACTTTATTTACAATAATGAATATGTATTTTATTGTGATTTAATATTAATTTTATATAATTATTACTCAATTGGAATATATGAGTATTAATTAAGAAGAATGAGCATATATTTGTTTAGTAATGTATTAAATAACTTTATATAATTGTTAATTAATTTAAAATATATAAATATTAATTGAAAAGTATGAGTATATATTCTTTATTTAGTAATGTATTAAATTATGTGATGTTTAATAAAAAATTAATCGATATAATTAAGTTAATTTCTGTAGATTGATATTTTATGAGTAGTCGTTTATAAGAATTTATTAATTAATGATTAGATCATTTATGTTGTTCATGAATGTTCATGATTGATATTTATAAATAATGGTTCACAAAAATATACTAAAAAATGAATGAACTATTCATACTTATAAAATGTAAATCAATAAAAACTTATTTAAAAATTAAAAATCAAATCTTCATAAAACATTACATAATTTATATTTCATTAATAATTACAACTAATTTAAATAAAATATTTATTATTAAAAAATATATTTTTATAAATTATATTAATGAGAAAAAATAATATAAAAAATTTGAATTTTTATTTTTTTATTTTTTATTTTAATATTTTTAACACTTATTTTATGAACCCACTTGCATTATTTAATATCAAAAGAATTTATTAAAAGAAGTTGGTTACATCATTGTATTGGAATTACAATTTTTTATTTTTTAAATAGAATACAACTTTCTACGAGCATGCTGATTGCATGAATATAATTTAAATTTTTAGATATATTTATAAAAAATTATTCATGAATCACATATGCCATAGGCCAAGTATAAAGAAGTAGAAAATACAAACAAACCCAACATTAGAGAGAATAAATAGGCCTAGGTACCATGGTTATAATCATTCTTCCACTCACTATTTGACTTGTGTTTATTGGTATTTATAATTGACCCTCATAATAGATGCACTTTACAAAATGAATATAACATAATTAATTTAAAAATATATATATTTTATAATAAAATTTAATTTTTAGATATGATTTTAAATAAATTTTAAAACTATTTATTTAGATTATTTGATTATATAAACTATTTTCGTAAAGATTATAGTGTAATAATAATGAGAGGCATTATAATTGATTATAATAAATCTTCATATCATACGTTTTAGTGGAACAACAATCTATTATATTTTACATAAAAAATATTTAATAATAAGTATTTAAGATATATAATTTTTATGTTTTTTAAAAAAATGAGTTTTATTGGTTTACATCAAGAGATTTTCTCAACCATTAACACGTACTATTTTTTTCTATATCAAAGTCACATTGCAAGGGATATTTAATATTTACATTTATTTTTTTAAAATTGTTACTTTTGTCAAATCTAGATATAAGTTTGTGATACACATAATTTTTTATCATTTTATTAGAGAGTTATAATCTATGTCAAAATACACACCTTGAAATTGATATCTCTCAACATATTTTACATAAATCTATTTATGATATTGATTATAATGGCATTATAATATCTAATAAAATGATATATAGATATTGAAGATATAATACAAATAATTCTTTAATTTATTTTCTTAAATTTAAAACATCATAAAATTAAATTAAGTTAGAACATCTAAAATGCAATACGTGCTTTCTATCCTACTTAATCATTATTATATTATTGTATGTATCTAATTATAAATATTTTAGAAAAATCTTGATTGATTATAAATCTTAAATTTTACTTGATCTAACAAAAACTGACACATAAACAAACAATTTATTTTAAATGTGTGCACATTTTTTACCTAATTTACTAATAACTCCATTCTTAAACTCATAATGTTTTTTCTTCATTTCATTGTAATTATATTATTATATGAACAAAACCTCTAAAATATGAATTATATTAGAATGTCATTTTACTTAGAAAATATAAATAATCTTTAGTTCAATTTATATACTCAAATTAAAAATTCTTATTTAGAGTGACAAGTGAGACAAGATATATAATGAGAAGTTCAAATCAAATGAAAAATTAATCCATTTTAGTTTGTGTTTTTTTAAAAAATTTATAGGGAATTGAAATTTAGTATTTATGTGTAATTATAAAGAGTTTTAAAAGGTAATCAAAAGAAAATGAAAATTATTTAATTATTATATTTAAATGATTATTTTCAAATTAGATGAAGTTGTAAATGTAATTGTAGATTGTGTAATTTATTGAGTAATTTTCATTCATATATTTTTTAATAGTGAAATTAATATAAAATTTTAAATGATTTTTTTCACAATATTTAAGCTTAAAAATTATTCATCATTTTAACTAAAAATAAAAGATATTATACATAGAATCTTACTTTTTAGAACATTTAAAATGCATGAATTATATATATATTATATAAAAAAAATAAAATACATATATAATGAAAACACATTTTATTTTAAGCTTATTATTGATATTCTATTACTAAATTGATAAACATACTTATATAACCAAAAAAATATTCAAAATATTTTCTTGTTATGTCTCAAACAATATCATGTAAAAGACCATGCAAATAATTTTCAAATTGATTTAAAACTTCACAACTTATAACAATATTGACCTCCTCTAACAATATAGTTAGCAAAGGCATGCATTAAAATAAAGCAACTTATCATGAACACATGGTTGATTACTAATTTTTCAACTATTTCCTTCTAGGATGAAATGTGTCGTTTCTTTAAACACAAAAAAATAAAATAAAATATAGAATATTATTCAAAACACTGCAAATTGTGAGTTTTAAAACAGGCATAAGACTTCATAGCCAACGTCCAAAGTAACCTACCTTAAAAAAATAACTCCATGTTAAATAAAGTAGTGAAGATGAATGCAATGATGTGGCTCATTAATTTTGTCCGTGACATGTTCAACACTACATCATTGTCAAAAATTCTTGAGTAGGCTATAGACCAATCTTCGTACCCGTCCTTTAAAAAATAGAATTACAATAGGCATCATCTTCTCACCACCCATAGAGAATATTGTCATTGTAAAATATTCCAATGAAGACTAAAGTAAAAGGTTGTATTCTCAACTGAAAGGCTGGTTAGTAGGAGACTTTGACTGTATGTGTTTTGGATTAAAATACTGGCTTTTAACCATGTTATCAGGTTGTTGATTGTTAGCTCTAAACCTTGCCTCTAAGTTTCAAGTCATTCTTAATTTATTTAGTCAATCATCCTGAATAGCATTATTATTTTTTAATTGTTATAGTCAGCATTCAAACACAACCAAAGTTAAGAGCCAAAGCCCACATGAATCCTATGTAAACAGCCTTCATCACTCCTATACATTAAAATTTCAAGTACAGCAGATACTTTAAGTCAATTGCATTTTCAAATGTATGTTTGATCGGTGAGAATGATCTGACACAAAACTGTTGGTCAACAAAATTCGATTTCTCAAAAAGCATTTATTAAGGGATAAACTGGCAAAATAAATATTCAATTATCTCTGCCCCATATACCCAAAAAATGTTGTTTTCCAATCATTATCATGAAAATTACTTATTTCAATTATTCTTTTTCCTTTTTAATGAATAAATGTCTTTTTTTTTTAAAGAAACATATTACATCAATTTACAAGAAGAGAGATTATTTCATACTATTAAGATTTAAAGCAACTTAATATGGATAATCTAAAAAGCTCTCTATAATGCATTATGTATCAATATTTGTTGATAATATGTTGGATAACATGTCAAAAGTGAAACCATGAATTGTTCTAAGATCCATGTGATCTTCAAGTGCTTATCTTACAGTGAATGCTTAGAATTTGGACACCAAATCTAGACTACATTGAGGAATAGGGCTTATCTTCTCTCCACCACATATTGGGAGTAGCTAGAGATATGCTTCATCATTTCCTCGAAAGACTCAGCAGTGTGACCACTACACAATTTGAAGATATCCTATCCTATTTCTAAGGACTCTAGGAACCATCCTAAAGCTTTCTTTCAATCAGTTGTAAATCCTTTAGCTTTGTTTTTAATCTTGTATAGCCCATTCACAAACTTTTATATATATATATATATAATATATAATGAAATGACAAATCATGATCCATAGACCAGTATTTTGTATTTATGTAAGCATTTTAAGAACGAAACTGTTAGCAGTGTCAAAAAAATAGAAAACATAAAAGTATTCTTCTACATGTATCGTATTTATTTATTTATCTTCTTTGAATAGAAGATGCCTATTAGATTAAGTATACACCAAAAGATGTTAGAAAAATAAACCCTGCTACGAGGAAAGTACACCATAATTATGATAATAAACAAACAAAAAAAATTGTTACTCAAATTTAACTAACTTAGTAAAAGTCATTGGGTGAAGAACTGAGGTTAGACATTAGCCGTCACTAAATCAAAGCATGTTAGTAAGAATATCAAAATAAAACTTCAGACACCGGAAACGCCATTGGGTGAAAAATTGAGGTTAGACACTAGCTGTAATTAAATCAAAGTATGTAGGTAAGAAGATCAAAGCAAAATTTCAGACAACCCAAATGTCATTGGGTGAAGGATTGAGGATAGACATTATCTTTTGTCATTAGAAGCATATGGATGAGTTCATACTGCTAACTTACTGAATGAAAAAAAGTAAATGAAGACTATCATCCCTATCATTAAATGAAATTGCAAAAACACACAGCAAGAACTCTAATCTTTAACAATTCAAGGGAACAATTTTGACTTAATATGATCTTTAAATGCTTGAAATGTCAAGATAATTTAATTTATTGATTTTCCTGTTTAAATCATATTGATACCCACGGCAAAATCATTACCTTGCCTTCCAAATCAGAAAGAGAATTCTCGTCTTTGTAATAGCATAAGCATCATAGACAAGAAGAAACTCAATAGGCACAAAATGAAAGCACCTTATGCTAACCTGAATTCTAATTCTGAAGGGTGGTATAAAAAAATAAAACAAAATCAAGATATCAAAGAATCTTGATTTTTAACATGCTAGAGATAATGACTTGTAAAGTACTATTCTATTTGGGTTGTACTATTCTTCATTGCAGTTTCACGTTCTTGTCTCCTTCGCTCTCTCTGAAGGAAGAAAAACCAAAATTGTTAGCCAAGGTTCACTATTATTACCGACATCTAGTAGAAATCAACGCATGATGACAACCTCCAGAAAAAATTCAATTGTAAGAATGGCATTTACCAAAGTCCAAAGACAATCTTGCATTGTCACAATTTCTTCACTAGCTTATTCACTGCTCGACAATAAGGTAAATTACAAGATGTAGAAAAATACATATTCATTTCTTACACTTCAATGAAGTAAAGGAAAGAAAGTCACAAGCAAGGAGAGAATGAGCTAGACTAGTGCCATATGCAATATTTAGAGATTAAGTGAACTCGCTAGAAGTCTAGAAGACAATTGACTCCTAAACAAGTTAGCCCCACCAAAATATCCATTTGACTTCATAGAGCAAACATGAAAAGAACAAATTTAGTATGTTCCCTGGCATTTTGGAACTTAGTATTTACAAGCATAGCTATACATGACATCAAAATTCAAGCTTAGAGTATGAAATTCAATATTCAATGTAACATGTTCATTGATTCGAATATCACAGCAATAAAAAAATAGAAATTTATCATTTCATTGTTCAATGTTTTCATTAGGACAAAAGGTCCAAAGGATACAAAACCATAAATGAAATTGTAATGACAAAATACATTTCTTACAACTGTATACTCTCATATGGCATTTGGATGACTGCATTTTACAACTTAATGCAATCAAGCTTTTGCTCATTCCACACCTGTGTATTCTCATTTTATAATTTGTCTACTCTCCTACAGCTGTATGCAGTCATAGAATTGTCCATTGATGAAAGAGTAACAACTGTATGTTGCCATTCAACGCGGGTACATTTTCATTGGCATAGTTGTATACAGTCATTCAACAACTGTAAGTTTTCTTTCAAAAGTTGCATGCAGTCACACAATTCCCATTCATGAAAAGAGTAACAAATGTATGCTGTCATTGCATTTTCATTCTACAATTGTATGTAGTCATTCAACAGTTGTACAGTTTCATTCTATAGCTGCATGCAGTCATTCAAAAGTTTTACACTTTCTTTCAACTATTGTATGCAATCATACATTTGCTCTTTGTACAGAAGATTATTTTTTCCCCCTCAAATTTCAGACTCCTGGGGGAAAATCTGACCATCCCCAAGATGGTTGAGGAACATCCCAGCTGCCCCCAGACATCCTGGGGACAGTGGGGCCCAATGAATGCCATCCCACTGTCTTGGGTATGCCAGGTGAGGAGGTTGGGAGGCAGAAATGCATCCCCACATAACAGAAAATTTACTGTGATAGATCATTCAATGTTCTATCTTCTTGGACGAAAACTGGGAGCATTCGTCCAACTATGGGACAAGCTGCGAATAGGTTGTTTCTTCAAAATGAACTCTTCAAACATAAGGAAAAAATGGGTAAATGTTAATCTATAATGTAGACCTGCTTCGTCCATTATGCCCACACATCTGACAAACCTCATTTGTCTATTGTATCTCACAAGGATTATTAAGCACACTAGCACACCACCAGGTCATATTATGGAAAAATAGTATTCAAAAAATACTTTCGAATTCAACTTTGAAGGATGCATGCTATCTTGCAAATATGAGATGACCATGCAAGCATTGTATGCCTTTGAGAACAATATTATAGATTATCATCAGGTACGTGGTTTTTCACAATTTGTCAAATTATGTGATGCTTTATCGAGATTTAACAGCTTTGTTCTTTGGATCCAACCCTGATCTATATTTCACAAGTACCCAGCTCTCATGAGCATGAATGGTCCACTTAGCAAATGAGAGATGAGTTCTTGTGAACCACAACTCATGAAATATGGATCTATGAGTTTGACTCAAAGAACTATGCAGTTAAATACTAATAAAACATCAGATAATAATAGATATTACTTTGGAAATGATCATTGTTGCTGAAACTATATTATAATTTTAGTAAGACACAAAGCACAAGAGCACGCTAAGAGAACTATATGATCATTTAAAATAGGATGCATTAGAAATTTAGAATATATACAATGCACATATTAGGAAAGTGTGATATTTAATGTCATGTCCCCCGCAAACTGCATCATTAACTTGGGCCAACCAGTATAAATAAATAAAATAAATTAATAAAATTGTCCTTTAGCCGACCTCCCCTCCATATATGCTGGTCGACTCATAAGATGTAGGCATTTTTAGCAATAAATAAAAGCAAGTGATTATGCAGCCGACCCCCTTTATAAAGTTGCCCAAGTTTGAGATTTAAAATAAATTTAAATTATGGAAGGATGAGCACCACCATTGGAAACGTCACCCCCTTTCATGAGGCCGGCCTTTTGTGAAAAATCGCCTCCTTTGTGAAGAGGCATGAAAGAGATATAAAAGGAGATAGCTTGGTGTTTAGAAAGGTAAGCTTCAACAATGAAAAGCAATCAGGTTAAAAGCAGATGGATGAGCAGTGAATGAGAAAGGAAATATATACAGAAACAGATCTAAAAAGAGAAATATACAATTCTCAAAAGAAGATATATGCAGACCAATGATAGATCAATAAGGATATAATCATGAACGTCCACATCAGCAGAAAGGTATAAGGAATAGCATTCGATTCAATCAAGCAGCATCATCTCCTGGATAGTAAGGTAGAAAGACATCCTCCAGAATACATTCGCAGCCAAGCCTAGAAGATCAGATCTGGGCATCAATAGCAGTGAAAACATATGCCATTGCAGCAGAACAATATAGTAATCTATTCTTGTGGCACACAATGATAATTGTATGGGCTTATTTAATAGATGTTTATATATATCAATTAAAACACTGATAATTGACCCCAATGTAGCCTATATTATTGATGTTATGAACAGTGATATGATTCTAGCAATAATTGGTCAAGAAGGGATGAGGCAGAACTGCAAGGAGGGGAAATGGCAAATGATTCCTCACTAGGAGCGGCATCTCATGATGATGGTTAAGGACCACATGAGACCACCTCATCATGATGGTTGAGGACCATCGGTTAAGGACCACATGAGGCCAAGGAGGATAAGGTCCTATCCTTGGGCCTAGAGTTGAGGATCTAGGACACCCTATTGCAGCCTCCCGAACTATCCCCACTTGAATCAATTGTTGAAATAAATAAAAGGGGATCTTCAATCATAAGAGGAAGGTTTGGCGTGATGGAGAGGAACGGTGTAAAGCCCTCACTAGGTAGCTAACCTCATGATGATGGTTAAGGACCATCGGATAAGGACCACACGAGGCCACAAAGGATAAGGTCCTGCTGTTGGGCCTAGGGTAGAGGATACTTGGGGCACCTCACCACATCCCCCTCTTTATGGTTGAGCCTACATAGTCCTTGGGACTCGTTATAGTGATATATAATCTCTCTTAGACCTAGAATTAAATGTATTTCATGGATTATGCCTATCACATTTATCTAACGCAGTTGCAAGTTTCCATAACCAGATTTACATCATCTCAATTTTAAGTAGGGAATTATATCTTTAACTATAATCTGCTATTGGTTTCATTTGGAATTGTGATTTCAGGGCAAAGTATAAGGTGATCCCAAAAGGGTACATTACATTTAATTGCAATCCTAATGTACTAATGTTGCATTTCAATGCCCATGTTGTTTTAGAAATATTGTTATTTTATTATTAATTCTCCTTGTTGACATGGAATACTAGTTGTAGTGGCATTCATGAAGGAGGTGGAGCATAATGGTGACGGTTACAAATGCATTTGAGGTCATTTATGGCACTTTTCCAATGCTAGGTGCTAGGAGGGAGTTATGGAGCATCTTGCATTTATTGGGTTGGTGCCATGCATGTAGGTGGAGGAAGTTGGACACCATTCTTGAGAGGTGCTGTGATGATCACCCCTGATTTTTTTTGTGTTTTGCTTTGAGAAATAGACAGAAATGCAGAAGTGTTTGTTTTCAAAACTCATTCAACATTAGGGTTGCATACATTGACAATATCATGGCATTGCAAGAGAATAGCTTTGCATTACATCAAGGCATGTAATAACTCAACTACAATATCAAAGAGAGATGATTAACAAACTGAACTCAGATTAAGGAAGTTTATATCAGACCTGTTTACAGTCCAAATAGTGCATTTTCAGTCATTCAAATGAGCGGTAATACATCCCAAACTTCTCACAAAATGAGCAATTACAAGTGCTAATCAATTCTAAACTGTCCCTTCTCATTAAGCCATCATTTTACAATGTAAAGACGCCTCAAAGGAGCAGATTACAGACCTCTGAAGTTGCAGATTGAAACCCAGTCTGAAACCCCAGGTCAAGGAAATAGGGGGCCTCCTAGAATGGGCAATTTTGCCTCAAAAATCAGAATTTCAACAAAAACCACAAATGAATAGCCTAAATGAGTCGCCCAGCTGAGAAGAATCCAATGAATCAATACCTAGAATGATATCTATTCGTCTCACGGAGATATGAACAATTTCATGTTTCCTAGCTACGCAAAAAAACATTTCCAAAACTCAGAAAATCTATATCAGCACTCAAAAATAGAATCAAATCTCCCCTAAACTCACACCACAATACCAAAATCCACACACCACACCAAAACTCACAAACCCACATCAAATACTGAATAAATCTTCATATTATTCAACTCCAAAAATCACCCAACAACCAAAATCTATGAAATATATTATAACTTGAACACCAACCAGCTAGGGTGGGTCTTCCACCACTGAAACCAGCTATCTAGTGAAGGGTTTTCATCCCTCCAACCAGCAAAGATGAACTTTGGAAGCATTCTAGCAACATAACATTAAGTTGCCAAAAGCCAAGATGACCAATGTTCCATGGGGACGCATCCCCCCCAAAAATCCAACCACACCCGAGACAGGTCATCCCCAAGATACGGGGTTGTCTGGAAAACGTACCCCCACCGTCCCCCCACCATCTCCGCGTTTCCTTGCTGTCTCCTAAACGTCTCTCTTTTCTAGGAGACGTTTCCAGGCATTGCTGGTCAAAAGGGGGCTCCTAGACGTCCCTAAGACTCCCAAGAAATTTCCAGGCGTCCCCCTCGAAAATGATTAAAATAAGGTCTTTTTAAAAAAAAACAAAAGTAAAAGTAAAAGGGGACTTACCCTAAGACTAAATCGACTGTTTTTGGCAAAGTTTGAGTGCGTGAGAGTTAAGAGTGGAGACTGAGTGCGATTGATCATTGAGGAAGGGTGATTTCAGGAAGGGCGTATATAGGTATGTAGTTTCTCTGTCTCATTTCTCTATTTGTTTTTATTTTTTATTTTTTTGCATTATTTAAATTTTTTTACTTGAACGCTCGTCCCAACATCTAGTAGACATATCTGCAAAATGTGGAACAGTGGAAGCACGGTCAAGGCACATGAACTGTTTGAGTGAATGCCTCAAAGAGATGTCATCTCATGGAATACGATGAGTGCGGGCTGTTTGAGTGAATGCCATGAGATGACATCTCATTGAGGCGTTCACTCAAATAGATCACGTGCCGTGCTCGTGCTTCCACATTTTGCAGACATCTCTACCACATGTTGAGACGGGTTGAAGCTATTGAAGACTAAGTTTCGGGTGTTAGGCAGTGAGTAGCACACTGGACAAGATTATATTCAATGCCACCTTATTAATCATGTTGCCATTCATTATACTCCTTAACCCATCCCAAAGCAACACAACTACACACAAGGAGAATCCAGTAGCCAGATGGGATGTAGAGCTAGAATAGCCAACACAGATAGATGATGATGCTACATAGACAAGGCTGGTTGGTATTGGTTTAGATGAGCTTGAGCATGTGGGATCAAGCAATTCCAATGATGAGGAGATTGACATGGAGCTTGGGGATGATTAGATCATTAGAGGCATCAGGCCATTAGCCATTTACTATTTAGTATTTTGTTTTTGAAGTTTGAACTTTGAACATTGTTGATTGTAATTATGAATCATGATTATGAAATTCAAATTTTGAAACATCTAGTTCTCGTTCCAATCTATATTTTGATTTTCAATGTTCACTAGTTCAATGAAATCATTGCAATGTGTTTAAACTTCAAAATTTACTTATTCCTTAGGCTTCCACAATTATACATCTTTTTATAATTAATTTTTCAAGTACTATATGTATTTCAGCACCGCTCCCCTACCCCCTACCCTCGCCCCTACCACCCCTTGCCACCCCTAAACTTAGGTCCCCTGTCCCCCCATCTCCGCATTACGAAACTCCGTGGAACACTGGAGATAACCAAATGAGAGCTCAAATGAGAATATATAGAATGAAGGAGAAATTAGGGAAACCAAGTTTCAATTTGAATTTATTTCCCTCCAAGAGGTTTGACCCATTCTAGAGCTCTCCAATATAAAATATTTAACTTTACTAAGTTTACTTTATTACACCTCAAGCTTGGCGTCCACTTTGGAGGCAAACAATAATCTTTTAAAAAATACCATTATCCTTCACTTGTCATAAACTGATTTTATAAAAGACTTAAGTGACGAAGATCAAATATTTCTTTGAAAACATTAGAACTCACCAAGGCTAAAATTAGAAACCACTACACTGAACTGATAGAGGAATAGAGGCCAAGACTAAGTGCTAAAAATAACACTTATTAAAAATAGCAATTTGCTAAAAATAGTGAGTCAATTCTCGCAATTGATTCAATCGGAGCCCCACTGGAACTTACTAAAAATAGTAAGTTACTAAAAATAGCCACTACTACAAATAGCAAGTAGCAACTCTACCAAAAACTTGCCAATAGTGGCATGGTGTGATGGTTAAGTTGGCATGTTGTTGTTCTTGCCATCAAGGTTCAAACCCCATTGGGGTGTAATTGTTGAGTATTTATATTGGGAATGAGGTCCCCTATTTGTGACCTCACCAGTTCATAGCTCCGGGTCAAAAGCATTTACCCCTCTAAATTAAGAAAAAAAAAACAACTCTACCGAAAAACTCAAGAAACCTCTAGAAAAGCTCATCACAGGACACAACATCCCCTAACCATATCCACTTAGCCTATGGGAACCCCAAAATAGGCTAATGGAAAGCTCGCATTGAACTAGGTGCATGAAGGGGGCATTACAGGTGTGCCCATATGGGGTAGTTATGAGTCAAAGATGTTGTCCATTATTGTGATTTACTATTCTCAGACGATACTCTTCATGTGGGGTGTGCATTTTTGTATGAAAATATGGTTTTGATTGTACATTGTTTTGGAAAACCATTTGTGGTTTTATTCGCATTGCTCTATAAATTGGAGGCATGAGATCGTAGTTTCACAAGTTTACAAGTGTTGTCGAATTGAAGAGAGAAATGAGTTGTTTATGCCTCTTTCAACTATCACTTATCACAACTATGGAGAAAGTGGAGGGGACCATTTGGGGACCATTTTACACTATTATGCCCTTGAGGTCTGATGGTTCTCTTTGTGTCATGGAGGTCCTCGGCAGGTCTCAAACATAAGGCAAGGAAAGATTTCAAATTGATCCATTGTTTCAGACATTTTTGAAGATTATTGCTTGCAAGTGTAGTATCCAATGGCCTTACAATTGACGTCATAGATATGTTGATTGTCGTCATTTTGGTCTAGATATCATGTTTGGAAACCATTGCATCCAAATGAGAGGCCAAGTGCATGTTGTTTAACTGTTCATTACGTTTTCTAATAGAATTCTCTGCGTAAATACAAACTCCATCCATGTTTCCTTTCTCTATGGCTTTCTTAACTTTGAGTTTCTCAGCTTTTTCTTCCTTTTCACACTTTTTGGCCTGCCTTTGCAGGCTCTTGAAGGTAAATTCGAGCTAAAAGATCTGATCTATCAACCTCTCAATGTTCCCCATTGAATTCCTAGATCTGATACCCTAAAATAAATGACTTGAGCCCTGAAAAACAGATTCTTGCAATGCCACAAGCCTTTATTTTTCAAACACACAAAGCCTTCATTTAACAAATAAAACTACAATTGTTTTAGAATGAAATAAAACACAACAAAAAATGATCCAGCTGCATACAGATTCCCACAAAAAACACTCGCTGAAACCATGGCAAGTGACTTACCTCAAGATTTTGCACAAATTGTGATGTGCTGTCAATGATGTCAATGAGAAAAAATGGGCAGAGTTTGCAGGAAAAAATATTATGGAACCCTATCAAAGCAGAAGTTTCTTTAAAATAATATGAACCAAAACAAATCTCCTTACAGATGCTGCTTCAATCTATTTATAACAAGCGAAAAGTAAATCTAAAAATGTCGGAGTTTTAAAGCTGCTCGATTCTTGAGCTTGAGCAAAGATTTTTGCAGCATTTTAAAAGAAAATATTGGTTGCAAGTTAAAACTTGATTTGATCGCTGATTGGAAATCCAATTTGATCGCTGATTGGAAATCCAATTTGATCCAGAGATCCAAATTCATCTGATTTGAATGCATTTACAGCAAAGATATTATAGATTTTACCTTTGAATGCATTCCACTTCCCAATATCTGAGGCTTGTTTTCTGGCGAAGTTTACCGGCATGAGACAGGGTTCGTGGTGTAAGACTTGTTTCTGGTCAAACCCCACACAAAATATAGCCTATCGGTTAATTACAAATTATGTGCTCAAAACATTTATTTAGAAGCCATCAAGAAGTAGCTTTAGTGATACTGTCCTATCTACAGTTCGGGGGGGCCAAAACTTCAATTTGATGATAAGCCCATCCTCCCTAACTTGAATCCTTAATTCTTGGCAGCACTTTGATTGAATTTTCCCGCTTAGAGAAGACAAATGGCACTTGGAACTGAAGGAATTTGGACACAACAGCAGTACAATATGATGTGGATATGAAGGACAAAAGGCTGATTATGTTGAAAACCATTTACCAGCAGCAGCAAGCCTTGAAATCCTTCCATTATGGCACTGAAAATATTTCATAAACCTGCAAAAACCATAACATATGCCCAGTTTCTGTTATGAACAGCAAAGTTAACTGTTTGTGAATTTTACAAGGGTGGTATCCTTTATATATAGGCACTGCACATTTGAATTCCTTATTTTCTTTTTTCTTTAAAGCATGGTGGAGAAAGTAATTGGAATAACCACCCAATAGTGTGCCTAGGTCTAATTTTTTCCACTTTCTAAGCCTGGCTGGGATCACTAAGCATATTGCCACTTTTCATGATCTAGAGCAGAATATTTTGTTGGCTTCCGCTTAACCATCCAAAGTATGCCATTTTAGGTCAGTTTTAGTCCCTTTCATGCTGGTGTGTTTTTATGACCAATTTGCTATCTTTTGGACACAGTTTACTAAGGGTTAGCCATGCAAGAACTGCATCATATTTCTGTTCTTTTATCAACTCATCTTATGACAGAAAATACTGAACATACTGCCATGTTTCGACCTGCTGCTGGGTGGAGTTTATATGTGGCATTGCCACTCAATAAGTGTGTCTTAATTAGCTTGAAACTCCTCACACTATTCTGGGCACTTTTCACTCAGGTTCCTATCACATGGGCATGGTTTCCAACTGATATGGCCACTTGATTTTAGCGCTACTTTGTGTCCTTAAGGCTTATCCAATCTTGGGCGCTTTTCACTCTTCAAATTGCCACCCAATAAATATATGGTGGAATTTTGGTTGGCATTTGCCTTGATAACATGTGCCACATTGATAGTTTACAATACTGCATTTTGCCTGAGCATGTTTTCCATTTAGCATTGCCATTGGGGATAAGCTACCTGTTTAATGTGCCAACCTCATGACTGATACTCTTACTTCTAGGCACAGATTTGTTGGGTTTTTTCCATGTTTTATGAGTGTTTGATGCTGATTTGTGATGCCTTTTCCAATGCTTTTGCTCCTAAAAGCTTCACCATTTGGCTGATTTAAGTTGTCCCTTTTAGGTCTTGCATCTGTTGTAGACGACTCCTTTCTGTTGTTTGAAGGCTGAATCTGCTCTATCATTTGATTTGTATCCTGCTCCTTTGTTGTTCTGCTGATCTTCTACGAATCGAATGTGAAAAACAAGTGACTTGACTTTATGTAAATATCCTTTTTCCTCTGCAAATTAAATCCAGTTGGCCCTGTTTTCTGCAACAGCAAATCAACATTGACAGCAAACAAAATTGTTTTGCTCTTTATCAGCTTGCAGTGATCACCATTACCTTGCAAAAAGCATCAATTGAAAGGACCAAAGAAACTAACTAAAGGGGCATGAAAACTGAGTTTTGTATGGCTACCAGCCTACCAACACATAAAAGGGGCTTACAGCTCTTAATATTGAAGTCCATATGATCTTATACAACTTTTATAGTCATTTTGTTTATTTATTATTATATTAATAATAAATACGCATATGTGGTGTTTTCCATAAATGTGTATATATTAATGACTTATTTTAATTTTTGTATGGATGAGCCCAAAACAAAGCCAACCCCCCAAAAAAATTTGCCAAATCCAGTATCAAATCCCTGTACCCAACCTCGAACCAGCAACAGTGTAGTAAAACTACAGGCAATAGTTCCTAAGGAATAATCAATACAAAACAATGGTATTTCCATGAGTTCTGTGTATTAATCTACAATCTAAAATAGCTTTCTTTAATCGCACAAATGCATCAAGAGACATTTAGCAGCCACAATTTACACATAAAATATGAAAAAATAAAAGTAATGAATCCTCCTAACTCATTTTATAGAATATGGTCTACCGTAATTAAAACATGATACCCCTTTATGAGAGAGTTCACCAAGAGAAAGCAAGAAACGATACCCGTCTTTCCCAATATGGTAGGAAGCAAACAAAATCATAAACTGGGCCAAGAGTGGGTAGCAAGGCAATATTTAAACCCAAAAAGGTAAGTATTGCTGTCATAGGCCTTGTTGTGTGTGGCATTCTCCTCTTGGAATCTGTCCCACTTTATCTTTATCTCTTTAACTTGTAAATAAATAATACTGCTGTAATATTCAAAAATCCACCAGTACTGTACAACTCAACATTAGAACATTTGTTAGTATGTTATGCCCAAAGAAGAACAAACCATAATAAAGCATGACATGAGCTTAGAAATCATATCGTATCCAAAACTAGAATATTACAGTTCTACACAACATTTTTTATATACAATGCATTGTCTTCGATGCTATATCACAAAGGCATGTGTTTACTACAAAAATAAAATGTATAGTAAAACACATTTTACATTTAAAAAAAAAAAAATTAATGTATGGATTATAGTCATTAAATCAAATGACATCATAACAAGGAATCCAACATATTGTGAGTGGCAATACATCTAAATAATGAGAGGGGCATGAATGAAACTGGCAACATTTTAAGGACATCTAACTTCAATTCTCTTGAATTTGAACCTGTATAAATCTAAAACACTTTAAGTGAACCAAACTGAAGTACAGTTTAATCCACCTTAGACAGCTACAATCTGTTCATGACAAGTCACCAAGAGTCGGAGTTCAATTCTACTATAAGTTTGTGTGGGGTCTTAAAGGATTAAACTTCTTATTATCCCAACTGCATACATTCATGACCACAAAGACTTCCTTTGACATCATTTTTTTGTGCATTTACATACTTTTGATATGTTTATGCCTCCTGTATGTTTATATTTAGGCACACAAAGGTCTTAGAATACACATAGATTCTACCAAAAGATATAATCTGCACGTGTTTTCAAACAAATAAAATCTAAGTATTGTTTTGACACAGAATTACAAAATAGTTGTGCATAGGGAACTATTTCATCTCTATACTCAAAACAGGACAGAGACTTCTGTGATAAGGTTATGATCATCATCTGCTATAAGGTTGTTATCTTTTTTCTATTGCAAAACAAGGCTATGATAGTTGTGTTGCACCATACAAAACTCAACGTGTAAACTTACTTTTCATCCATTTGTCATTAAATTGATCATCAATTTTGTGTTGATCCAGGTCATTTGTGGTTTCCCTAGTCAGTTTACAAAGTCAACTTGTCATGGTCTATGCTTCAACTAATGCTTTTGCAGGGAATGATGGGCAGAAACAAGAACTAATCAGCAGAATACAAGGGTGTTTAGGAGCATGAAATTAGCATAAGTAAAGGGTTTCTCTAATGACCTAAAACCTATCAAGGTTCCATCTTGGCAAGGCCCTATCAAAGTTCCACTTAGCAGCGACAGGGCTAAGACAACACAATCTACCGCCAAAGATCCAAAGAGAATTGGGAAGGTCTGTTCAAAGTGTTAACCACACACTCATGTGGACTCAACCATTTGGCAATTCCATTCAAACTCTAAAAACTGGCTTAAGTCATGACAACCTCCACTGTTGGCATAAGTGTAGACAAACTCTGCCTAAAACCATAACTAGCATAAGACAAAATGTTGCAAAGTGTGATCAGAATTCTGCCTAGCATGTAAAGATTGGTTAAAAATTTTAAACTGGCTTGCAGTTCTGCCTCATGTTAGCATTTTAGTTCGTCTCTTCCAAGGCAACACAAAACGGAAGTGTGTGTATGGTAGAGCCATTCTTCAAATTGTAAGTGGAAGCTCATCATAATTTACAAATATGCACACTATATAAGCTTTCTTGGGGGATTTTGCATTAAATGTAAATATCTAAATTAACTATGTTTGTAACGCCCCCGCCACGAGACCCTAGAGGACAACACACCAACACCTAAAACGGGATTTTTTTATTTTTTTTAAAGTGCATTAAACACACTAATGCAATTGAACTTTAACTCAAAGCTAACCTAAGTCCTCTAAGGTTCGTGACTACGCTACGAAGTTTCCCATTATCCAAATTAGCGATAACTATAAATCATTACATTAATAAATTCTAACATCAATATGGAAATACATCTAATCATCTTATTTAATCAAGTAATCAATATGATACATTCATAACATTAATTCAAAGGAGATCATTTCAATCAATTCATTTAATCACATACAAGAACATATGTTTCAAGGTCCATTACACAATAGAGTCAACAACAGTTTACATCATTACAATTATACATCTGGACAACAATATCTCCTCATATACATATGAGGAGTGTACATCAAGTATGATACGAGATACATCAAATTATGATACAATACAAGTACAAGAGTAACAATCCACATGAGTTGGTACAATGCAGAAGTCTTCAATCCAGGAGAAGTCACCACAATCACGAACATGGAGAGGGAACCCAATGGAGAACAATGCACTTTCCACCCAACCATGTGGAACCCAAAGGTCCACCCCCCATGCTAGGAGATGGCAAAGGGTCCTACCATCACAATCAAGTAAAAGACAATAGACAACACAAGGCTAACATGACAACAATGAACAAGTAAAGTACAACATTACGATAGTAACATCACTTCCAGAGGCACACAAACATCCAAGGGAGACAAGATGCAAGGGAATACTAGGTTGCCGTAGGAGGAGTGTCATCACATAGGTTGCTATGGGTTACTCTAGCGTAACCTTCCTAGGCTACCAGACTACCTGGCCACCTCTACCGGCCACTGGACCCCCATACACACTATGTGGGATCAACATACCTTCCAATTGGACCAGGCAGTTGACCTTACCATTACAGGCCTTCCTACTCATCTCAAGCCTAAACAAGCACTTGAGCCATGAGTGAGACGTTATCTTGATTAATGTGAATTACCCAACCCCTTAATTCATTTTAGATTATCACTTGATTAAACTCACAATGGGTTACCCTGGACCTGCCACTTTGTGCATCGGACCCCCATTGAGAGCGACTCCCCTACAGACAACTAGGAGACCCCAAGAAATCAAAAGAGCAAAGCCACTTGCACAATCACATGAAACTCATTAACATAAACCACAAGCGAGGCATAACCCTTCCCGCCCACAAGTTCCAAAAGTTCCAATCACAAGGTGAACATACTGTGCAAGGCTAATGAACATCACATACACACTCAATGCAAAACCAACCATCTCCAAGGCTTAACAAAATTTTCATCAAGAAAAGAATTTTCCCCTAGCCTCTGGGAGACTTATAATACACGAAGAATTAAGACATTGAACAAGACTCTCAAATATCCCACTTCATTACTTTTAACTTAACTTATACATTTAACCAATAACACAACTTCCAAGCTTCTGGAAGACATCTACCATTCACTTCACAAGATGACTTAAACATTTGTACAATCACCCAAAAGTACTCCCAAATCCATTACCAATCACTTAACACACCACTCAAATCCATTATAGAAACATGGGATACATAAAGAAATTCGCAATGCAACCATTTCAAATACCAAATATCCATTTGAATAGAAGAAAATCTAATTCCCTTTAAACTAATCTTCCATCTATTTTAATTACAAGATAATTTACTAATCAACTAATTCATATTTACATTGGAACTCAGCATTCAATAAAACTACATGAGGAATACTCCATTTAAAAGTTTAACTAATTTATCTATTCCACTAATTTTCAAAATTATACTAAATGCTTATTTATACAATAGTTTATCTCTCTTTTAACTCAACATCACCAAAATCCATTATCGATACTCTTCCAATTAGAAGGTGAAATATACTTGTCTATCATTTAATAAACATACGATCATTATTAATTACAGCCATATTATATATTTTCAAACACACACACACACACACACACATATATATATATATATATATTCATAAGACACAAGGCAGATTTCATTATAGTTACATATGTAATTAAGCATATTTATATGAGTATCTATATTTATATCTATTTACTTTCAAATTACCAAGCAAAATTCTGTTTAAAAGCAAATAGCAGATTTACAATCTATAAGGGACTAAATAAACACATATACATATACATATATATATATATATATATGTATTCACACACTACTTTGAATCAAATAAGGAAAGGTTGCCTAAAAATACATATTTTGATTGGATGGAAATTCCAACTGCCTATCACATAAACTAAACATCGGTATTGTCTAACACATAAACTAAGCATCAATACCGAATGCAAGGTTGGGACACCGTTTGCTATATTAATCAAACATTGAACTCGAAATTAAATCCTAGAAGCGAGTCTAATAAAGAATATCTATTCTTATGCATAGTTGAACTAAAGGTAGCAGTTAGAGGTCACCAAAGCGACTGCTGTTTTTAAGCAGCAAGTATTGAGATGGCCGCCGGTTTTGTACACAGAGATTGGAAACTTGAATTCCTGCGATATCTATTCCCATAAAAGAATCTAATATCAAATATTTAACTTAAATATTAATACAAAATTATTCATTGCTCCTTGCTGACACAGAGGTTGTTCAGGATAAAGAGCCCGAAAATGCAACTGGGATTATTTCCAAAGAACACATTGATGTTGCATACTCATTTATTGACAATGATGGAGACAAGAAAGTGAAACAAAACCCAAGGCTGAGGAAAATGGAGGAAAATCAGGCATCTCCAAAGCAACCCTACGATCTGATAATCAGGAGATGACTAAGAAGAGTAGCGGTGGCAACACCAAGCAAAACTTGCAAGGCAAAAGAAAGAGGAGACTGCAAGAAGATTGGCCGCAAGGGCATTGGTACAGGAGATGGACATGGCTCTTCCAAGCCATCCATTGAGATGGTTTTCTACAAAAATGAGGATACTATCCCAGTTTCTAAAGAGCTCATGATTCAGATTGATACGGAAAATGATGCACTCTACAAACAATTATAATTCATGCGCATGTTGTTCGCACCCACTAGTGAACTCCCTGAAGATGGGTGAAGGAAATGTTTGCGTCTTTCCAGTCAATCCAAAGCACAGACATACAAGTGGTGAAAACATCAATAATAGGAATGCAAATGCAGAATGGATTGGGGATTTCAGCTGGTAAATGCATGAATTTTGGAATGTCCCCTTCCAAGTTTCTCTTAGGTCTTTTTTTCCTATTTAAAGCTTGGGCTTGGCCTCACCTGCAAGACTGTCAGCCACGGTGTAGGTAAGATTGGAATATACCTATCAAAATCTTCATAAAAGTTCCAAGATGAGATCATGGAAGCAAAGGACGAGAGGATGAGAGCGATGGCAAAAACATTAAGAAACATGAGGATACTAAATTTCCAGACCTGGGAGACCCGATTTCTACAAATTGCAAGTTCACCATACATATATATTTCAAATGATACAAGGGGAATACCAGGCGAATCACCGAATCGACAGTGAAAGAGGTCGAATGAAACAGAGTAATTCCAAAGAGATTACATAAAAAGAAGGGCTAGAAAAACTCACACAAGAATACAATGATTACCAGGTATAAACGAAATGAGTTTATTTCCAACCCCAAAAATTCATCTATTAATAACTTACCGAGTACGCACAAACAAAAGCTTTACAGAGATATCCTAAGCACTCTTTTAGAATTCATCAATTAAAATTTATTTCAATATCCAAATCAATCAGAGACGTAATTAAGAAGCAATGGAACCTGGATTAAAATTCAAATCACTGATCTAAGAGAATGTTGCCGAGATTGAAATCCCGATACAGCTTCGGCTTCCTCCCCAAAGCTTTGACTTTCTGAAAATCTCCAAAGCAAAATGAACCCAAAGCCTCCAAAATACAGAATTAAACTTTTTTCCCGAAAAATACCCAAAAGCAACCAGTACAAGATAAATCATTCCCGGCAAAGCTTCCAAATTCCTTCTTCCAAAAATAACCTAAAAGCCCCTCTCATAGTTATCCCTAACTAATTTATGAACCACTTCCCTTAACTGTTGCTGCATGCAACTTCTATTTAAAATTCATTTATTTGATTCCCTGACAATTGCTTTCATCCACTCTTCAACTTATATTAATAAAATATCTTTATTTAGTTACTTACAAGAAATTTACTTTGCATGGTTAATTTATTAATTTAACTTTAACTTTTAATTTTATACTTCTCCTTAAATCATAATTTTAATTTATTTAAGCCAATTAAAATATTAATAATATTTTATTTAATCCAAACCTCAATGTATTAAAACATTTATTAAATTATATAAATACCTGTAATCACAAAAGTCCTTTATTTTACAATAATAATCAATCAAGCTCTAATCCGACAATTAACTCAAATGAACAAACTAGCAAATACCTGACCATACCGCGACAAAAGAGATGAACCAAATCACAATGAACAACCAAGGTGAAACGCGGAGGGGCACTACAATGTTTTTATCCCAAATGCAACACTGGATTGACAACAATTAAGGCTTGCAACAAGATTTTCAGATTATGGAGGATAAGCACTTCAAGCACAAACAAACACAACCTCCTACTGGTTAAAAAAAAGACCAATATTTGATTGTAAACAAGGATTTAACTGAATAACACTAATGGATGCCAACTATTGGCTAGATCATGGAGCAATATTCTACATCAATAGGAAACAATTAAATGGACAAACATCACATGATTTCAAAAGATAAATTGGTATGGTTTTAGAAGATAAATTGCTAAAGCAACATGCAAAGTTATTATTTTCCTGAAGAACAAACATTAACGCAAAGCTTAGCAAGTTTACTCAATTCAATTTAACTTATGAGATTAGAAACATAAGTTTAACAATTATTGAGTAACAATAATGACTAAATAGTTTCTATAGCATAAGCTTTATAATCTCCATCCTTTCCTACGCACAAACACAATGACTTGACTTCAATTTTTGAATGACAATCTCCACAATTTAAGTCTGGCATCTACCTATCATTACATACAATGTGTTTGAAACAAATATTTATTGCCCTCAAGAGGCAGCTTTTAGGGCTCAAATAATAATGAAATAATGTGCTTTAAAGCAGCCCTAATCTTATCATTTTAAATGGGGCAATAATTAATTCAAAAAAGGCTTGAATCAAACTTTCATCTGTTTTAAAAGTTGATTTCATTCTAAGCATATATGTTGACTGGGATAAGGGCAGACATGAATGGTCTGAGTTTTTGCTTCACAACTAGAAACTAGGCATTGATTTTATCCTTAATCAACTTAACCTGCCTGTTGAGCTTTTTTTGATGATGTCGTCAAATAATTAGGCTTCCAAAGCAGTGTTTCCACATGAAAGTAATGACTTATGTTTAAAAATGAGGTGAGGTTTTATAAATAGATTGCCCATTTGGTCACCAATTTGGGGTGGCATTGCCACACCAAAAACGCAACTTCTTTATGTTCTAAACTGACATTGTTGAGTGTGGATTTATAGGTTGCCACCACTTGAATTGCATCTTTTAGCTGGCAAGGCCAGTGAAAAAGTGTGACTATGGATTCTCTTGCCATCCTGATTGTATTTTTCCTTGGCCAAGCCATCTAATTTTGGCATTTACAATGAATGTTTATCATGCCTTTTGCTGTTGTCAAGGATTTCTAACTCTCTAGCTACATTAGGCGCCTTTCTCTTGTGGTTAGACCATTGAAAAAGTGCACTCAACACTTGAAACTTAAATAATTTCATCTTGGTGTAGTTTTATGCCCAACTAGCTAGTTCAATCGTGATATCATGAGACAAACGCCACTACTGGCAAAATTCTTATGTGGCTAAGTTACCCAAAATGTGTACCATTTACTTGACTGTCCACTTCTTCGAAATCAAGCATTCTTCTTTTAGGCAAATTGACACTTCTTGTAAGCTAAAACTTCTATCCACATGAACCTGTATAAATTGTTTTAGTTTTAATTGACCAATTGGTGCTACTACTATATGGATTTTCACTGTCTCCTTGTTTACCTTTAGCATGAGTGTATCAACTTCATCAAGAAGGTAAGCTAGACAACCAATCATACCTCCAGCAAAATTGTGACCTACCTTTCCTAGGACAATTACACAAACATTAGGCATGTACTTCTGGGAATGATCACTAGTCCCTTGAAAAACAGCTTGAGCAAGAGAATTCCTAACAGGAAAATGATCACCAGTTTTCCCTCTGACAAAGAGACAACTTCCAGTTGCACCATATAAGCAAGTATTTCCAACAATAATTGAATATTCTGGTATAAAACCTGTGTTTTCACTTGGAACTAAACAATTTCTCCACCAGCCATGCCCTTGCCAACATAATCATTGGCTTCTCCCACAAGTCGAATGCTCAAGCAAGGTGCCAAAAAGCATGCAAATGACTGCCCTGTACTATAAACAAATGGTATATCAAGTTGTCCTGCAAAACCTATCTCCATATTTTTGTGCTACTTCACTTCAGTAACTCAACACTAGAAAGGGTGTAACTCAGATCAAGTTGTTGAGTCTTCGTGAGAGAGATGCGTCTGGTCCTTAGCAAAATTGTTCTTCCAATAATACCATCCAACTTTGCATACCTTAGTTGTGCCAGAATGCTTCTAACCTCTTCTGCTTTAAAGATGGACAAGGTGGCAACAGTGAAGGGAATCTTCATCTAAGGGGAAAAATGGTTCAAGTGATATAAATTTTTGCCGAAGTAAGCTTGCTGCACATTGTGTGTGGTTCACAACCACTTAACTTCTCTGCCTTGCATGATAGAAATGATGTCAATGTTGACATTTTTTGCCAAAATTTTTGCCTTAAAAAAATGGCAACATTTGATAGCCTGGGTGCACTTTGAGGGTGATTTAACCATTGGGTATCTCCACCAAAAGGAAAAATGGATTAAGTTATGATTCGTTCTGCCTATCAACAATGAAAACACAATCTAAGAGGCAAGTGTAAGGCAGAGAAAGGTGCCCGAGTCAATATGCAGCAGTTATCTACAACAGGGGTTATCCATATCAGATAGGTGGGGCTTTCCATTGACATTCTGCAGTCTTTATTAATACTCAACAGTGATCATCAAAAGTGCCAAATTTCATCAAAGTGTTAAATTAATGAACCTGAATTTTCACATGTTTATGCAATGCACCGGGCTTCAAAACAAATTTTCAGACATCATGTAGTTTGTATTTTTCAAAGTCACCTAGGGTTTGAACATTAGTATTGCAGCAGTTTCTATTGAAGATGTATCAAAATCGCGGACCAACTGCAATGTTCTTCATCATTTTGAGAGCCTTTAAAAAGTGTTTTGTGATCAAATTCAGTCACTCAGTGCACTTACAAACAGATATCAACATACAAAAAGATCGTACCAGAGTTTCCAATGTCGTAACAGTCCTCATAATGTTTCAGTCATCACAAGAACAAGTACTAAGAAGTTTTTATTCCTTCTATTCTTCCTTTGAAGTATTTCAAGGACAATAACTTGATTTTTATCAAAGAATGTTGCCAAAGAGGTCTGGTGTTGCAAAGTTTGCAAAGTTGACAAGGGATATGTGCTAGAATTCATAAAAAAAAAAAGGGTTTTCAGTTTTAAGGCATTAAAATTGGATTATCAAGATTTTCATTTTTGTCAAGAGGAGTCACCAGCTTCAAAGTGAAAAGTGTTCCAAAAGCTCAAAGATCACTCACGTGACAGATTGTTATTTTTAGCAATGGCTATTCCAGCAATAGCTATTTCCAGTGTTCTATTCTAAGCAATGAATGAAGGCCTAATATTTAGGCCACTTTACTTCACTTTATTTTATTTTACTATTTTTTTAAGGATAATTTGCTAACTTTATTTCTTTCCTATGTTATACCAAGTTTCCAAGATAGGGATGACAAGAGACAAGAGGACATGTTTCTAGAATGGATTTTTTGGGAGGCCACTTTTACGGGATGACTATTAAAAAAGAGGAACATTTAAAAATATAGAAAATTTCAAATATTCATGTGATAACATTGATAGCACACTCCTCATATGCATTATAGAACCATAATACATAAATTTAGAGCTGAATTGAGATTTCACATGAGTCAACACTAATTAACAAAATTTCATTAATTTATTATCAATGTACAAATATATTAACCCATATTAATAACTAGCATCTTTATAAATTAAATTGAGCATGCTTACCACCTAGAACAGTCAAATGTCCATTCCTTATATATATATGGGCTACTCGTAAGGTGACATTATTATTAAATCCTCAAACTATAGGGTTAAAACAAAGCCAATAACATGTATTTTTTCGACTTTGCATAGTTATGCTTTTTTAAATTGGACCAATGGAGGCATATAATACAACATTGAGCATTAATAATTAAATACTAAATATTATTTTAATACCCTCCCTTAATGCTCAATTTGTCAACTACACCAAGATGCCCCCTGAATTTTACAAACTTATCTGGACTGAGGGACTTGATGAGAATATCTGTTGTTTGCTCCTCTATCAGAACATACAACAACTGAACTGATCTATCTTTAACAAGCTTCTGAATGAAGTGACAATGAGTTTCCACATGCTTGGTTCTTTCATGGAAGACTGGATTTTTGGCAAATTTGAGAACTCCTTGATTGTCACAGAACAAGGGAGTCGGACGTGCTTGAGATATTTGCATATCTGCAAGCATCCGACAAAGCCAAACTGCCTCACAAGCTACCTTAACTGCTCCTCGATACTCTGCTTTTGTCGAGGAAAGAGCCACTGCCTGCTGCTTTTTACTAATCCAAGTGACTGCACCAAATCCCAAATTAAAAACATACCCAAATGTTGATTTTCTGTCATCAACTGAACCTGCCCAATCTGAGTCTGTGTAACCAATGAGTCTAGGATCGTGACCCCTAGTGCAAAGAAGTTCAAAATCAGAAGTGCCCTTCACATAACACAGCACACGCTTTGTTGCTACACAATGATCAACCTTGGGGGCTGTCATGAAGCATGAAATGTAGCTCACTGCAAAACCGAGGTTAGGTCTAGTGGCAGTGAGATAGACGAGGCTGCCCACTAGTTGCCTAAACAAGGATTCATCTACTACAAGGAAATTTGAATTAGCTAACAACTTTAGCGCTTTTTCCATAGGTGTGGAAGCAGGTTTGCAATCCTACATTCGAAACTTATCCAGTAGACTTCAAGCATATTTGGACTGGGAGATGAATATACTGCTCTCTGTCTGCCAAACCTCAACACCTAAACAATAATGCAGAAGTCTTAAATCTGTCATGTCAGATGAGCTGCACAAATCCTGTTTGATCTCATCGATCAAGTGTGTTGAGCTGCCAGTAATGATCAGGTCATCCACATAGACAACAAGAATAAGAATATCACTACTAGTGCATTTGACATAAAGATTAGAATCAGATGGACTCCTCTAAAAGCCATGATCTGTGAGGTACTTGTCGATCTTGATGTACCAAGCCCGAGGAGCCTGTTTCAAACCATAGAGGCCTTTCACCAGTCTGCACACCTGGTGTTCTTTACCAGCAACCTTGAACCCTGGAGGCTGCGTCATATAGACTTCTTCCTTCAACTCACCGTTGAGGAAAGCACTTTGAATGTCCATCTAATGGACTTTCCAACCAAACTAGGCTACTAAGGCAAGGACGAGCTGAATGGTACTCATCTTGGCCATAGGAGCAAAAGTCTCCTCATAGTCAGTGCCTTCCTTCTGTGAGAACCCCCTAGCAAGAAGACGAGCTTTGTACTTGTCAAGGGTTTCGTCAACTTTGTGCTTAACCTTATACACCCATTTGCAGCTAATGGGCTTCTTCCCTGGAGGAAGATCAGAAAGAACCTAAGTTTGATTTTTCTGAAGACTGATATTCGGCCTCCATAGCCTTTTCCCACTCAGGAATTCCTTTAGCTTCTAAATATGTCTAAGGCTCATAGACACTATGAATGTTGGCCATGAGAGCAAAATTAACTGTATGTTGTTGTTCAAATAATCGATGTTCTATGTTAAACAAAGGAACAAAAGTTCCTTATATAGATTTACAAAGACGTTTCTAAAAGAAACAAATGTTAACAGAAGACGAAATTAAAAACTATCCTAAACTAACTAAATAACACTAGATGACCATTAACTAAACAAATAGAAAGATATTATACTAATATAGCCATCCCCTACTCTTCCCTTGAAAAACGAAGGCATCCTTAGGAAGTTTCCTATAATTTCTGTAAATCAAGGAGAGGTCGAGGACATTTCATCCCGAAAATGTCCCCTATAGGGGATGGGGTCTAAAAAAGCCAGGGATGCATCCCCATGGTACATAGTTTCTTTTTGCTTATTTTTGCAACTTTAAGAGAGGTTGCTTTAAAACATTTCTTTTGATTATTATTCTCAAATCCCTAAAAGAATTTTCATTGTAACCTATAAATAAGTGCTTTAAGCACAAAAAAAAATTAATGAGAGTTTATGCTATGCTTATGCTACAAAAAATGCTATTTAAGTTTAAGTTATTGTTGAAATTGTGTTTATATTTATAATTTCATTAATTGAATTGAACGTAGATTGTAATGTCAAGTTTTGTATTAGCAATATTGTCTACCTTGGTTGTGGCTTCGTATAGAGCTTAATTGTTTAATTCTTCAAATCATGTGTTGTTAATTTATGTATTTTTATTCCTTTCAAATACTTGTCTGCACCTATGCTCCCCCAAGTTTCGAGGACGTTGACAGCAAGGGACAATGGGACATGTTTCCAATACGAGGGCACTTTTGGGCCATTTTTATGGGACGGAAGGGGATGGCTATTAAAAAATAGCGAAATTTTTTAAAGTATAGAGAAATTTCAAATATTCATATCATAACATTAATAAAACATTCATCATAGACATTGTAGAAGATTAATAAATAACATTAGACTTGAATTGAGATTTCACATGAGAATTGACAAACAAATTAAAAAAATTCAAATGCTTTCATTGTCAATGTGCATACATATTATATAAAAATTATAACAAAATGCCCAAAGGATCCAAGTTTCAACTACAAAATGACAAAAACATAGAAAATATATGGCTTCAAGTTAAATGGGCCTTTTGCATAGGTTTTGAGGACTTCAGAAGGGCGTTCAAATGGGTTTGAAGTTGTTGGCCCTACTACACTCCCACTCCTTGAAGAACCCCCAATAGCTGCCATATGAGCTATAGTTCTAGGTCTACTTCTTTCATGCACTTGAACCTCAACCTCCTCACTATCATTACTAGTGCTCTCATTACTACTCATGATTATTTTTGGTTAAGAATTGAAAAGAGACCTGCAAGTTCAAATAAAAGAAAAAATAAACTCACAAAGCCCTTCCTATGTGGTAAAAAAATTGAAAAAATGGAAAACAAATTGAAAAAATAAATGTAAAATGAAGAACTTACCTCTAATGGAGTAGATTTGATGCCCTAGTCTCCTCTTTCAACTATTGTTCTCTCATCTTTCACTTGCTGCTCTTCACCTCAAGTTTGCAAATGTAATGGTCCCAATTAGGGGACATTACACTCTATGGGGGTTTTGCCCCCAAAACCCCCAATCATCATCCCCTACAATCCCCAAATCAAGGTCCTCGGTCCCTGAAACCCATCCCCCATTTGGATGGGTTCGCTATTAGTTCTCTAAACAGCATGAAGATTTGATTAGAAATATTCAAATAATAAGGCCTTGGTGTTGGAGAAAACATGTTGATAAAATTATGAAAATGGCATGCACGATGAAGGTCTTATTTTGACTTTGTGGTGGGCTTCATCCCTTGCCCCGCCAATTCAACCCCACCCTATATTGCGACAAGGAACATGCTAGGGGCACTCCCCTTGGACCCCACATGGGTTGCTGCCCCTTGACCCCATTTGAGGTATTGCCCCCAAACCCCACGAGAGGTGTTGACCCTTGACTCCACTAGGGGCAGTGCCCCCAAACCCCATGAGGGGTGCTGCCCCTCAACCCCTATGGGGGTTCTACACCCAAAACCCCCAACCATCATCCCCTACCATCCCCAAATCAAGGTCCTTGGGCCTTGAAGCCCATCCCCTTGTTTGGAAACTCCATGGAACTATGGAATATTAAAGGGGAAGAAGGGAGAAGATGACAATATCACTAGAGAAACATTCTTCTTCTCTACACAATTGGGTTATGCTGGAGACTAATATCAAATTATGATGGAATACTATTCCAATTGGAGATGTAATTAGAAATGAACCATGATATTCCAAAGACATCACAAGTGGTGCCTTTTGTTTATGGGTGATATTGAATTTCTGAATTTTATTATTTTCACTATCTATATACAAATGTTACTGATTTAATATTTTCCCTGTTTCTTACATTGTTGTCCCCATAAAAAGGCGCTCATCGCTGCTGTCTCTGAAACATTGCATGTGTTTCCTGCCATCCCCACCTCAGAAACAATGTGGAACATAGTTATTAAAATATAGCCTCAAAACATAATCACTAGGGAACATGAAGTACGGACATGGGGATGGACTGCCATTTTCAAATTAAACTACCAGGGTGTGAAAAATACCCTACTCTATTGGTGTTGTGAAACCCAGCAATAAATTCACTATTGTTTATACTTAGGAATTTGAATAACAGAAATTAAATTACTAAAACAAAGAACTAAAGCATGCACAACACCATTCACTGAAATACAGAATGCAGCAGAAAATTAGAGAAAACTCATCACACCTGACACAGTGATTTACCCTGGAAAACCCCTAACTCTGAGGAAAAACTAGCATTCAATGAGAGATTTTATTATAACAGAAAAGAAGAGATTTACAATAACTGCCAGTACTTGGCATCCACAGCTACACTGCAATCCTGGATAATATTTCTACTCCTCCTTCTGATCATTCCAATCTCCCTTTCTCTTGTGTCATTCCTGCAATAAAGACTTTTTCTGTGTATCCAAACACTCACATTGATCTCCTTTTTATAACCTCTCATCACCTACGGTGGAGTAGAGATTAATGAAGAAAACAAGGCAGAGCTGTTTTGCTAAAAAGGAAATTTGCCAAACTTGGCAAGTGTGCTGCATTGAAGATAAAGAAGATAAACAAAAAAAAAGGAAAAATCTGGAGATGTTTATCTCCACAACCGCTCCAGCCTGGGTGACACGGTTCCAGGCTGGAGACACCTCCGAGCTACATTTTCAACACTCCCTCTTAGCGAGGAAGGTGTTCTCTACTACACCTAACTTGTCCCTGAAGAAGACAAACTTGCTTTTCATCAAGGCCTTCGTTAAGATGTCTGCAACCTGCTCATCTGTAGATATATACTATAGTCGAACTAATCCACACTGTACACAATCCCTGATAAAGTGATATCTAATGTCAATATGCTTCGACCTATCATGAAACACAGGATTCTCAGAGAGTTTTATGCAACTCTGATTATCACAGTGAATGATGGTCGATGCTAGCTCCTGACCAAACAATGCTACTAATAGCTTCTGAAGCCATATGGCCTCACATTTGCCATGCTTGCTGCCATGTACTTTGCTTTCGTAGAGCTTAATGCAACAGACTTATGTTTCCTGCTGTACCAAGAGACAACCCCTGATCCCATGCTGAAACAACACCCCGAAGTGCTTTTCCTGTCTACTGCACTACCAGCCCAGTCTGCATCAGTGTAGCCAATCAACTTGACACCATCACCCTGAGTATATCTCAACCCATACTCAACTGTACCACGTAGATACCTTAGCACATGCTTTGCTGCTGTCCAATGTACTTTCTTTGGTTCTACCATGAATTGACTAAGAGAGTTGACTGCAAAGCAAATGTCTGGTCTTGTATTGACTAGATACATCAATGACCCAATAAGCTATCTATACAAGGTGGGGTCTGCTGCCTCCTGCTTTGATGCATTGATTTTCCACCAATCTGTAACCATTGGTGTAGACATGGGTCTACAGTCCAGCATTCTAAATCGCTTCAAGATTTCCATAGCATATTTCCCTTGACCAAGGAAAATTTCTCCCTCTGTCTGCCACACCTTTAGTCCCAGAAAATAGTGCAATCCCAAATCTTTCATCTCGAACTCTGCTGCTAGGTCCCTCTTGCAATCCTCTATGAGCCTCGGTGAACCAGTCATAAATAAATCATCCACATACAAAACTAGGATGAGTGGTTCAACCCCCATCATGAGATAGTAAAGGTTGGGTCCGCCTCACTCTTCACAAATCCCATGCTCTGCAAGTAGCTATCTATGCGCTCATACCACGCTCTGGGTGCCTGCTTAAGTCTGTATAGTGCTTTCTTTAACCTACAAACATGAGAGTCACTCCCATGCCCCACAAAACCTTCTGGTTGTTCGATGTACACCTCTTCCTCTATGATTCTGTTTAGGAAAGCCGTCTTGACATCCATCTGATGGATCTACCATCCCATTTGTGCTGCTAATGAGATCACAGCTCGTATGGAGGTATATCTGGCCACTGGAGCAAATGTCTCATCATAGTCTATTCCCTCCTTCTGAGAGAACCCCTTGGCCAAAAACCTGGCTTTGTATTTCTCTATGCTACCATCTGCAACATGCTTGATCTTATAGATACAGTGAGAACCAACCATTGCCTTATCTATAGGCCTTGGTACTACCTCCCAGACATCGTTCTTCATGATGGAGTTGTATTCTTCCACCATAGCATCCTGCCAAACTTGCTGTTGTGCAGCATCTTGATAACTGGAAGGCTCACTGTCAATGAGCTCGCTTATTAATGCCACATAATCTAAATATTTAGCTGGTGGTCTCCTCTCCCTGCCACTCATTCTAGCAGCTCCCATAAACTCCTGAGCATCTTGCGCAATCCGAGTTTCCACTCGACTAATCCTTCTCCCGCTAGTAGGAGATACACCAATAGATGTAGCTTGTTGTTCCTTATTCTGCTGCTCCTGATCCTGTGGATTCAACTCACCCAAGGTCCCTATATCTGTATTTGTTCCTGTCACAACGCCCTGTACCTGAGACTCTTGATCTACTTTTGGAGCTTCAATCTGCTGACTCTGTTCAACTGTTGGCAAATCCTGAGATTTTATGAAGGATTTCTCCTCTAGAAACTTCACATCACGTCTCACTATGATCCTCCTCGTCCCTGGAATAAAGATCCTATATGCCTTGGAGGTTTCACTGTATCCAACAAAGAAACCTTTCTCTGCAGTCGAATCTAACTTGGTTCTTTTTTCTAATGGTACGTGACAGTATGCTATACTGCCAAAGATCCTAAAATGCCCGACCTCAGGCTTCTTCCCTGTAAAAGCTTCTTCTGGTGTCATTTTTCCCAAAATCTTATGAGGTACTCTATTCTTAATATAGACTGTTGTGCTGCAAGCCTTTGCCCAAAGATACTTAGGTAGATCTTGATCAAACAACATGGCCCTGGCTGCTTCAACAATTGCCCTGTTCTTGCGCTCAGCAACCCCATTTTGTTGTGGGTTGTAGGGAACAGTCCACTCTCTCTTGATTCCTTCTTTGGTACAGAACTCCTGGAAGACTTTGCTTTTATACTCACCCCTGTTGTCTGTCCGAAGAACCTTGATCTTCCTACCTGTCATATTCTCCACAAGAGCTTTAAATTCTTGAAAGCGGTTGAAGACCTCATCTTTGGCCTTCAAGAAATATATCCAGGTCTTCCTGGAGAAATCATCAATGAAGGTTACGTAATACTCATAACCTCTCAAAGACTGAGTAGACATGGGACCACAAATATCATAATGTATCAAGTCAAGAACACCTGTACTTCTATTATCACTTCTAGGGAATGTTGCCTTTGAAAATTTCCCGAGTGCACACCCGTTACATGCGTCACCGTGCTCTACACTCAACTCTGGAATTCCTATCACGGTTTCTCTGAGCAATTTCAATGCCCCATGGTGTATATGTCCCATCCGTCTATGCCATAGCTCTCCTATTTCCCTGCTGCTATTACTGCTCACTAGTGCCTTTGGAGTTTCAAACTGTAATATGTATAAATTGTCACTTCTAACTCCAATCTGCTTTACCTTCTTCCAATCCTTGTGTTTTAAATACACCTTTTGTCCTTGAAAGAGTACGCTATACCCTTTGTCTTCAAGGGCGGATACTGAAATCAGATTCATGCACATCCCTGGCACATGCAATACATCTGCGATCTTAATATCATTGCTTGACTCCCTCTGAAATGAAACAGTCCCTCTCCCAACTGGAGTGCATGTGGACTTGTTTCCCATTTTTATCTGGAAGCCTATTTCTTCTGCTTTGTAGTTGAAGAAGTTTTCTCTAACTCCTGTCATATGGCATGACGCACCACTGTCAATATACCAAACCCCTGTAGTGCTCGAGCTAGATAAGCAGTTTAGAAGGGCAAACTCATATTCTAGTCTAGAGGATAGCTCATCAACATCCGTTGAAGCTGCTATCTGCTTCTTCTTGTCTCCTTTCTTCCGATTCAGACATTGACTGACATAATGTCCTAGCTGATCACAACCATAACATTTAATTTTACTCAGGTCTTTCTTTTTCTTCTTGTCTCCTTTTGAGGTAGACTCACTGCTTGAGCCTTTTTTAGCTTTGCCTTTACTGGCAAGAGCAACATTCTCTTCCACCTCACCCTTACGACCACTACTGTTGCCTCCATTAACATTACTCATTCAAAATTCTTCCTAAGTGAAATCAGTCCACAAATGATCCCAATCAGGAATATCTTGCCGTCCAGATACAACTTTGACAACAATATCCCAATCTTTTATGAATCCTACCAATGCAATCCTGACAACCTCATCATCTAGTATTGCTACCCCGGCAGTTACTAGCTCATCTTTTACTGTTCTGATCCTGGTAAGGTAGTCCACAACGCTCTCCCCTTTCTTCATTCTGGTGTTTCTCAGCTTATCCCTGAGAATTAGCTGCCTGTTCAAATTTGAACTCTGATATAGGTTGAGTATGGCATCATACATCTTTTTGCAGGTGTCTAAATCTGCAATATAAGGAACAAGGTGATCCTTGACCCCATCCATAACGATGCGTCTAACTTTGGCATCTTCTTTCCGATAGGTCGCCAATAGCGTAGCATCTGTTGGAACAGAAACGGTAGTGGTTGCATATTCCTTCAAACCATTCTCCTCCAGTAACAGAAGAATTCTTGCTTTCCACACGCCAAAGTTTGAAGCCCCCTCAAGTTTGTCTGAATCTCTTAATCCAGCTGCTGCCATTGCTGAAACCCCTGAATACAAAAAGAAAATTGAAACTTGGAGTGGTGTGATTAAACCCTAGTTTTCTCTTTTAGAGTATTCGCTCTGATACCATGCGAAAAATACCCTGCTCTATTGGTGTTGTGAAACCCAGCAATAAATTCACTATTGTTTATACTCAAGAATTTGAATAATAGAAATTAAATTACTGAAACAAAGAACTAAAGAATGCACAACACCATTCACTGAAATACAGAATGCAACAGAAAATTAGAGAAAACTCATCACACCTAACACAGTGATTTACCCTGGAAAACCCCTAACTCTGGGGAAAAAACCAACATTCAATGAGAGATTTTATTATAATAAAAAAGAAGAGATTTACAATAACTGTCAGTACTTGGCATCCACAGCTACACTACAATCCTAGATAATATTTCTACTCCTCCTTCTGATCATTCCAATCTCCCTTTCTCTTGTGTCATTCCTGCAATAAAGACTTTTTCTGTGTATCCAAACACTCACATTGATCTCCTTTTTATAACCTCTCATCACCTACGGTGGAGTAGAGATTAACGAAGAAAACAAGGCAGAGTTGTTTTGCTAAAAAGGAAATTTTCCAAACTTGGCAAGTGTGTTGCGTTGAAGATAAAGAAGATAAACAAAAAAACAGGAAAAATCTGGAGATGTTTATCTCCACAACCGCTCCAGCCTGGGTGACACGGTTCTAGGCTGGAGACACCTCCGAGCTACATTTTCAACACAGGGTACATGAATAAAGGTATAGAGTCACAGAGATGTGGGTATAATTTATGTGGCAAAGTTTCCTATTGATTATGATATCAAACTTCAAATGTTTTACAAATCATCATTCTATTTGCATGTGAAATTTGACTTGGTATAGACAAGCAACTTGTCTGAATGTATCTTCCTCAAGGAGACCATAATCCAACAGTATCAATATTATCTTTGTTATTCCAGTGACAGAAGTCCAAACCTCTCAAACAAGTGTAAAAGATTGTTGGGATCAAATACCATGGAAAAAGCAAAAGAAATATTATTTTATTGAGTAGTTTGCAAGTTACCAAAATTAAGTGACGTAATATGATAAATTCGTCAGACTAAAATGACCAGAAAACAAAGAACTGAAAGTTGATGAATTAGGCAGGTTAGCACCAAATTGGGTAGGCCAAACCCTCTTGCTAGTTACACGGAGATGAGAAAATTGTACTATTGGGGCTTTATCGTTCACATGGCTGGGGCAACTACTCCTCTAGACAGATGTGATCTTTAGGTTAGCAGGATAGCTTGGGGCCAATTAGGTCACCAAGTTGTTGAAGATCTTCTCCAGTAGCCAAATTTTGAGTCTGCAACTTAATAAGCACGGGCTTGTATTTAAGCCTTGTGTCTCAACCATAGTGTTGAGACTTAGATTGGGCAACTACTCCAGAAGCTAAAAATTCAAACAAAACTCAGAATTTATTTAAATATAACACATAAGAACTGTTTTAAAAAAAATCTATTGTTTTCTGTTTTTTGCGTTTTTATCAAGGTTGTAGTAGTAGTCGACTCGGCTGAGACTAGCCGAATCTAAAACATTTCCATTTAAATTCAAAATAACATTTCCATTTATTATACATAGCATATCAAGTTAATAAATTCAACCAAAACATTCAACAACTCATACTCAGAAAATACATTGGTACTTTACATCGATTTACTAAAAATTAATGCCCATTTTTGTGAAATGCATCAGCGTTTTTAGTTATACCAGCTTCATAATAGCTTTCATATTAATCAAGAGTTAAGAGTATGATTTAGGATACATTTGTCTCACTCTACCCACATGTATTCCTGAGCCCCACACACACATGTATTCCTGAGTCCCCCACACACAAACGCGCACACACCCATGCGCGCGCAGACACGACTAATCTCCTCTTTTCTGTCTGACTATGTACAACAAATACTCACAACCCATCAGAACTCACCATTAATTTTGCTAATATTAATATTTATGATATCCCCAATCAGACACGGTAAATAGTTAGCTTACAACATTCAAATTGTAGCATTGTTTACAGAGTTTAACGCTTTTTGGCCAAACTGTATAAGATAAAAGGAAGATAAAAGGAACCCAATTTTGAGGAAACGTGAGAAATGCAGCGATGGGCAATGGAGTCCAATCATTGTGAATGAATAATGTACACAAAGAATTGGCAGGCTTACCTCCTTCGACTTTCTTTTTAAACTGATTCTCCTCTGATTCTTCGAGCAAACCAAAGCACATTTGATCTTTCTCGCAGTTTGCACCCTCCGATCATTTAAGAACCTATTTGGAGCTGTTCAAAATTTTGCCCGAGTTTTGCAAACGGCATCTTATTGTAGAGGATTAAACTTTCTCCATTTCTTTTCTCCACTTTGTGGACGTTTTGATGTATAGTTCTAGAACATAATTGAGTTTTTTAATTGATGTTTTGTGGTTATCAGTCCCTTAGACTTATAGTCTGGACGACATTAAAATTTCTTATTCATTCATATGTAATGTCTTTTTGTCCAAATTTATGATACTTTTAGTAGTTTTTTTAGTTTTGAATTGAGTTGTATTTGAGAGTATCTTAATTATAAATGTGATCTTGTCTATTCTTTTAAAGTTTATTTTTTAAGACAATTAATTTTGAGGTTCAATAGTTATGGGTTACTATAGATGTTTAATAAAAGGTATGCATCATCTTCAAACATTTTCATATAATTGGATGTCACTCTTAAAATATCAAAAGAGTAAAACATATTTTACTTTTTTATGATAATTATTAATGTATGGTTTAACATGCTTCCATGAATGTTTTCTACCTTTCTTGAAAGGAAATTAGACTTTCCCAATGTCCATATCATCATATTATGACTATGCAAAATAACTCAATGTCTAATAAAATAACAGTACAAAGAAACTATAAACTATCTATAAGAAAGCAAATAACATATTGGTTATCATACAAGAAAACTAATATTTTCATATTTAACAATCAAAACTAATTGATTTAATTAATCATTGCAATCATTAATCATATGAACTTGAAATACCAATAATGTAAATTACTTGCAGTTATGAAAATATAGATCTAATTTAAATCCTAATACTAAGTAATGGGTATTAAAAAAATACAAAAGATAACTAAGGAAAAAGAAAAGAAAGAATATGTTTTTTTTTTGAATTAAACAAAGCTAGATTACATAAGAAAATAGCAGTTCAACTAGGAACTACTCAAAAAAATGATAAAAAATTATACATCCAAGTCCACAGCAAGACTATAACCCAAATACAACAAAATAACGACTTCCAGCCAAAAGGCACAAGTCCATCCAAACGCTATTATCAAATTACATAGACTTACAAATAAGGACCCTTAAATTTTGAACTTTAATAAACCTTGAATTTGTCTAGAGCAACAAATGTCCCCTTGGTAAAGTTGTAAAAGTTGAAGTTTAATGGCTTCCAAGTGACTCAAAATTTAGCATTCCTTTTATTATCGACCTTCAGCTGAGAACACAAGTGGATAAATTGAAAAATAATGTCAGAGTAAAGCCTTATCATTCCAACTTCCTAATAAACATGATTAGAGAACATTGAAAAACATCTACAATTCCATATATTAAGTAAAATAGACTGTCTTATTGAATCAGCCACCAAGTTATTTTGCAACCGAATGTCTAAAACAACTTCTTTCTAGTACAATACATGGCCAAAAATAGCAGGAAAATGAAAAAACAACACTCCATTTTTTCTTGGCATGAACACAATCCCAAAAAACATGTTTTAAACTATCATCATGCTGACAATTAGGACATTTTGCTGGCTGGAGTTTCAAAGTTTTCAACTTGTCCCCTATAGGCAGTTTGTGAGACAAAATTTTCCAAGTCAAAATTTGAGCATTTAAAATTTTAAATTTGGGCACTCAAATTCATCCATTTCCTCTCATTAAACTCCAATGGTATAGGTCTCATCATCAATTTTTTTTGTGAGTTTATTTTATGCTCAATCAAAGTTAGATCTTCATTTTTCTCTCAAGCTCATAATTTTTTTCTTGTATTTCTAATTTTGTGATTCCAATGATGTTGGAAAGGTATTTTAGAGCTCTTCAAATCCATTCATACATTTTTTCTAGAATCTGCCTCAAGTAAATTTTATTTAGTCTTTTTGTGATTTCATATTTTTGTCAATTACTTAGACATCTTGGCACTTGGAAAGGATTTATTTTAGTGAGATGAATTCATTTGATCTACTTTACATGTATTGATATTATTAGTCTCCAATTTTATCATTTGAGGAAGTATCATGGGTTTTTGTGCTCATCCTTCTGTGGTCATCTTGGCAAAGAATAACTATGAGTCTTGGAAAAATGAGAGAACCCCTTGGCCACGAACCTGGCTTTGTATTTCTCTATGCTACCATCTGCAGCATGCTTGATCTTATAGATCCAGTGAGAACCAACCATTGCCTTATCTATAGGCCTTGGTACTACCTCCCAAACATCGTTCTTCATGATGGAGTTGTATTCTTCCACCATAGCATCCTGCCAAACTTGCTGCTATGCAGCATCCTGATAACTGGAAGGCTCACTGTCAATGAGCTCGCTTATTAATGCCACATAATCTGAATATTTAGCTGGTGGTCTCCTCTCCTTACCACTCATTCTAGGAGCTCCCATAAACTCCTGAGCATCTTGCGCAATCCGAGTTTCCACTCGACTAATCCTTCTCCCGCTAGTAGGAGATACACCAATAGATGTAGCTTGTTGTTCCTTATTCTGCTGCTCCTGATCCTGTGGATTCAACTCACCCAAGGTCCCTGTATCTGTATTTGTTCCTGTCACAACGCCCAGTACCTAAGACTCTTGATCTACTTTTGGAGCTTCAATCTGCTGACTCTGTTCAACTGCTGGCAAATCCTGAGATTTTATGAAGGCTTTCTCCTCCAGAAACTTCACATCACGTCTCACTATGATCCTCCTCGTACTTGGAATAAAGATCCTATATGCCTTGGAGGTTTCACTGTATCCAACAAAGAAACCTTTCTCTGCAGTCAAATCTAACTTGGTTCTTTTTTCTAATGGTACGTGACAGTATGCTATACTGCCAAAGATCCTAAAATGCCCGACCTCAGGCTTCTTCCCTGTAAAAGCTTCTTCTGGTGTCATTTTTCCCAAAATCTTATGAGGTACTCTATTTTGAATATAGACTGCTGTGCTGCAAGCCTCTGCCCAAAGATACTTAGGCAGATCCTGATCAAACAACATGGCCCTGGCTGCTTCAACAATTGCCCTGTTCTTGCGCTTAGCAACCCCATTTTGTTGTGGGTTGTAGGGAACAGTCCACTCTCTCTTGATTCCTTCTTTGGTTCAGAACTCCTGGAAGACTTTGCTTTTATACTCACCCCCGTTGTCTGTCCGAAGAACCTTGATCTTCCTGCCTGTCATATTCTCCACAAGAGCTTTGAATTCTTGGAAGCGATTGAAGACCTCGTCTTTGGCCTTCAAGAAATATATCCAGGTCTTCCTGGAGAAATCATCAATGAAGGTTACGTAATACTCATAACCTCTCAAAGACTGAGTAGACATGGGACCACAAATATCATAATGTATCAAGTCAAGAACACCTGTACTTCTACTGTCACTTCTAGGGAATGCTGCCTTTGAAAATTTCCTGAGTGCACACTTGTTACATGCGTCACCGTGCTCTGCACTCAACTCTGGAATTCCTATCACGGTTTCTCTGAGCAATTTCAATGCCCCATGGTGTATATGTCCCATCCGTCTATGCCATAGCTCTCCTATTTCCCTGCTGCTATTACTGCTCACTAGTGCCTTTGGAGTTTCAAACTGTAATATGTATAAATTGTCACTTCTAACTCCAATCTGCTTTACCTTCTTCCAATCCTTGTGTTTTAAATACACCTTTTGTCTTTGAAAGAGTACGCTATACCCTTTGTCTTCAAGGGCGGATACTGAAATCAGATTCATGCACATCCCTGGCACATGCAATACATCTGCGATCTTAATATCATTGCTTGACTCCCTTTGAAATGAAACAGTCCCTCTCCCAACTGGAGTGCATGTGGACTTGTTTCCCATTTTTATCTGGAAGCCTATTTCTTCTGCTTTGTAGTTGAAGAAGTTTTCTCTAACTCCTATCATATGGCATGACGCACCACTGTCAATATACCAAACCCCTGTAGTGCTCGAGCTAGATAAGCAGTTTAGAAGGGCAAACTCATATTCTAGTCTAGAGGATAGCTCATCAACATCCGTTGAAGCTGCTATCTGCTTCTTCTTCTTGTCTCCTTTCTTCTGATTCAGACATTGACTGACATAATGTCCTAGCTGATCACAACCATAACATTTAATTTTACTCAGGTCTTTCTTTTTCTTCTTGTCTCCTTTTGAGGTAGACTCACTGCTTGAGCCTTTTTTAGCTTTGCCTTTGCTGGCAAGAGCAACATTCTCTTCCACCTCACCCTTACGACCACTGCTGCTGCCTCCATTAACATAACTCATTCGAAATTCTTCCTGAGTGAAATCAGTCCACAAATGATCCCAATCAGGAATATCTTGCCGTCCAGATACAACTTTGACAACGATATCCCAATCTTTTGTGAATCCTGCCAATGCAATCCTGACAACCTCATCATCTAGTATTGCTACCCCGGCAGTTACTAGCTCATCTTTTACTGTTCTGATCCTGGTAAGGTAGTCCACAATGCTCTCCCCTTTCTTCATTCTGGTGTTTCTCAGCTTATCCCTGAGAATTAGTTGCCTATTCAAATTTGAACTCTGATATAGGTTGAGTATGGCATCATACATCTTTTTGCAGGTGTCTAAATCTGCAATATAAGGAACAAGGTGATCCTTGACCCCATCCATAACGATGCGTCTAACTTTGGCATCTTCTTTTCGGTAGGTCGCCAATAGCGTAGCATCTGTTGGAACAGAAACGGTAGTGGTTGCATATTCCTTCAAACCATTCTCCTCCAGTAACAGAAGAATTCTTGCTTTCCACACGCCAAAGTTTGAAGCCCCCTCAAGTTTGTCTGAATCTCTTAATCCAGCTGCTGCCATTGCTGAAACCCCTGAATACAAAAAGAAAATTGAAACTTGCAGTGGTGTGATTAAACCCTAGTTTTCTCTTTTATAGTATTCGCTCTGATACCATGCGAAAAATACCTTGCTCTATTGGTGTTGTGAAACCCAACAATAAATTCACTATTGTTTATACTCAGGAATTTGAATAATAGAAATTAAATTACTGAAACAAAGAACTAAAGCATGCACAACACCATTCACTAAAATACAGAATGCAGCAGAAAATTAGAGAAAACTCATCACACCTAACACAGTGATTTACCCTGGAAAACCCCTAACTCTGGGGAAAAACTAGCATTCAATGAGATATTTTATTATAACAGAAAAGAAGAGATTTACAATAACTGTCAGTACTTGGCATCCACAGCTACACTACAATCCTAGATAATATTTCTACTCCTCCTTCTGATCATTCCAATCTCCCTTTCTCTTGTGTCATTCCTGCAATAAAGACTTTTTCTGTGTATCCAAACACTCACATTGATCTCCTTTTTATAACCTCTCATCACCTACGGTGGAGTAGAGATTAACGAAGAAAACAAGGCAGAGCTGTTTTGCTAAAAAGGAAATTTGCCAAACTTGGCAAGTGTGATGCGTTGAAGATAAAGAAGATAAACAAAAAAATAGGAAAAATCTGGAGATGTTTATCTCCACAACCGCTCCAGCCTGGGTGACACGGTTCTAGGCTGGAGACACCTCTGAGCTACATTTTCAACACAGGGTACATGAATAAAGGTATAGAGTCACAGAGATGTGGGTATAATTTATGTGGCAAAGTTTCCTATTGATTATGATATCAAACTTCAAATGTTTTACAAATCATCATTCTATTTGCATGTGAAATTTGACTTGGTATAGACAAGCAACTTGTCTGAATGTATCTTCCTCAAGGCGACCATAATCCAACAATATCAATATTATCTTTGTTATTCCAGTGACAGAAGTCCAAACCTCTCAAACAAGTGTAAAAGATTGTTGGGATCAAATACCATGGAAAAAGCAAAAGAAATATTATTTTATTGAGTAGTTTGCAAGTTACCAAAATTAAGTGTCATAATATGGTAAATTCGTCAGACTAAAATGACCAGAAAACAAAGAACTGAAAGTTGATGAATTAGGCAGGTTAGCACCAAATTGGGTAGGCCAAACCCTCTTGCTAGTTACACGGAGATGAGAAAATTGGACTATTGGGGCTTTATCGTTCACATGGCTTGGGCAACTACTCCTCTAAACAGATGTGATCTTTAGGTCAGCAGGATAGCTTGGGGCCAATTAGGTCACCAGGTTGTTGAAGATCTTCTCCAGTAGCCAAATTTTGAGTCTGCAACTTAATAAGCACGGGCTTGTATTTAAGCCTTGTGTCTCAACCATAGTGTTGTGACTTAGATTGGGCAACTACTCCAGAAGCTAAAAATTCGAACAAAACTCAGAATTTATTTAAATATAACACATAAGAACTGTTTTTAAAAAATCTATTATTTTCTATTTTTTGCGTTTTTATCAAGGTTGTAGTAGTAGTCGACTCGGCTGAGACTAGCCGAATCTAAAACATTTCCATTTAAATTCAAAATAACATTTCCATTTATTATACATAGCATATCAAGTTAATAAATTCAACCAAAACATTCAACAGCTCATACTCAGAAAATACATTGGTACTTTACATCGATTTACTAAAAATTAATGCCCATTTTTGTGAAATGCATCAGCATTTTTAGTTATACCAGCTTCATAATAGCTTTCATATTAATCGAGAGTTAAGAGTATGATTTAGGATACATTTGTCTCACTCTACCCACATGATTCCTGAGCCCCACACACACATGTATTCCTGAGTCCCCCACACACAAACGCGCACACACCCATGCACGCGCAGACACGACTAATCTCCTCTTTTCTGTCTGACTATGTACAACAAATACTCACAACCCATCAGAACTCACCATTAATTTTTCTAATATTAATATTTACGATATCCCCAATCAGACACGGTAAATAGTTAGCTTACAACATTCAAATTGTAGCATTGTTTACAGAGTTTAACGCTTTTTGGCCAAACTGTATAAGATAAAAGGAAGATAAAAGGAACCCAATTTTGAGGAAACGCGAGAAATGAAGTGATGGGCAATGGAGTCCAATCGTTGTGAATGAATAATGTACACAAATAATTGGCAGGCTTACCTCCTTCGACTTTCTTTTTAAACTAATTCTCCTCTGATTCTTCGAGCAAACCAAAGCACATTTGATCTTTCTCGCAGTTTGCACCCTCTGATCGTTTAAGAACCTATTTGGAGCTGTTCAAAATTTTGCCCGAGTTTTGCAAATGGCGTCTTATTGTAGAGGATTAAACTTTCTCCATTTCTTTTCTCCACTTTGTGGACGTTTTGATGTATAGTTCTAGAACATAATTGAGTTTTTTAATTGATGTTTTGTGGTTATCAGTAAGTCTGGACGTTATTAAAATCTCTTATTCATTCATATGTAATGCCTTTTTGTCCAAATTTATGATACTTTTAGTAGTTTTTTTAATTTTGAATTGAGTTGTATTTGAGAGTATCTTGATTATAAATGTGATCTTATCTATTCTTTTAAATTTTTATTTTATTTTTTATTTTTTAAGACAATCAATTTTGAGGTTCAATAGTTATGGGTTACTATAGATGTTTAATAAAAGGTATGCATCATCTTCAAACATTTTCATATAATTGGATGTCACTCTTAAAATATCAAAAGAGTAAAACATATTTTACTTTTTTATGATAATCATTGATGTATGGTTTAACATGCTTCCATGAATGTTTTCTACCTTTCTTGAAAGGAAATTAGACTTTCCCAATGTCCATATCATCATATTATGACTATGCAAAATAACTCAATGACTAATAAAATAACAGTACAAAGAAACTATAAACTATCTATAAGAAAGCAAATAACATATTGGTTATCATACAAGAAAACTAATATTTTCATATTTAACAATCAAAACTAATTGATTTAATTAATCATTGCAATCATTAATCATATGAACTTGAAATACCAATAATGTAAATTACTTGCAGTTATGAAAATATAGATCTAATTTAAATCCTAATACTAAGTAATGGGTATTAAAAAAATACAAAAGATAACTAAAGAAAAAGAAAAGAAAGAATATGTTTTTTTTTTTGAATTAAACAAAGCTAGATTACATAAGAAAATAGCAGTTCAACTAGGAACTACTCAAAAAAATGATAAAAAATTATACATCCAAGTCCACGGCAAGACTATAACCCAAATACAACAAAATAACGACTTCCAGCCAAAAGGCACAAGTCCATCCAAACGCTATTATCAAATTACATAGACTTACAAATAAGGACCCTTAAATTCTGAACTTTAATAAACCTTGAATTTGTCTAGAGCAACAAATGTCCCCTTGGTGAAGCTATAAAAGTTGAAGTTTAATGGCTTCCAAGTGACTCGAAATTTAGCATTCCTTTTATTATCGCCCTTCAGCTGAGAACACAAGTGGATAAATTGAAAAATAATGTCAGAGTAAAGCCTTATCATTCCAACTTCCTAATAAACATGATTAGAGAACATTGACAAACATCTACAATTCCATATATTAAGTAAAATAGACTGTCTTATTGAATCAGCCACCAAGTTATTTTGCAGCTGAATGTCTAAAACAACTTCTTTCCAGTACAATACATGGCCAAAAATAGCAGGAAAATGAAAAAACATCACTCCATTTTTTCTTGGCATGAACACAATCCCAAAAACCATGTTTTAAACTCTCATCATGCTGACAATTAGGACATTTCGCTGGCTAGAGTTTCAAAGTTTTCAACTTGTCCCCTATAGGCAGTTTGTGATGCAAAATTTTCCAAGTCAAAATTTGAGCATTTAAAATTTCAAATTTGGGCACTCAAATTCATCCATTTCCTCTCATTAAACCTGTAGTTCCATTTAATATTTAGTCTTGGATTAAGCTTCATTTTTGGAAGTAATTTAAGATAGATTTTCTTCAATGGGAAATAGTAGAATTGATGAGTACCCAGCCATTGCCAATCTTTGAAAAAACTACACTGTAAAGGCATACAAAGTTTCATGAGCAATCCCATGGGAACCAAGGATTTCACAAATATCAAAAACCTTTGAGCATTGTTGTTGAGTTTAAAATAATTTCTAATACTTTGCCAATCTTTCCACTAATAGGAATTGAAATCCCATATATCATCAAACTGATGAACACCCTTCTTAAAAAGATACTTAGCTTGTTTCGGAAAGGCCATAGCTAGAGGTTCTCCTTGATACTGGACTAGCTTGTTCCACCAAATAGAAGAAGTAGCGAAACTAAAATCATGTTGCAAGGAATTATTCCTCCAATTTAAAAAGTTGCAAACTTGTTGCCAAGCCTTCCAGATAGATTGTAAAGGAAATGAAGCCTTAATGCCAAAGAAAGGAGAAGTAGAACTTTTTCTAACCAATTAACTCCTAGCCAATTATTGTTCCTAGTAGCATGAATGATTCTATTGTGAACTAGAATTTTCCATTGTTCATTTCCAGAAACAACTCTTATTATCCATTTCGTTGATAGGTAGGCCCCCTGTGTTTTGGGGTCTAAAAAACCTAGTCCACCTCTATCTTTAGGTTGAATGCAATGGAGCCAAGATACACATTTAAAACCAACCTTTCCATCCCAATTAGTCAATAAAAATTAACGAATTATTTTATTCAAGTCTTCATATCCTTTTTTGGATGGCATCTAGCATGATGAATAGTAGACGTGAGAAGCAAAAAAAATTCGATTAACCACTTGGATTTTACCACCAATGATAGATATTTATTTCCCCAAGTAAAAATCTTGTTTTTCAGCTTAGTTAAGAACCAATTCCACATATCAGACAATGAGACCCCTAGCCCAAAAGGAATGCCCAAGTAACGACTAATTTGCCCATGCTTAATTTGTTTCCATTCCTTAGGAATCCAAGGTGGAGCTAGATCAAGTTGAACCATAAGAAATTCAGTTTTGTGATGAGCAAGCTTTGAACTTGAAACAACACAATAGAAATCCAGAATCCCCAAGACAATAGTAATTTCGGTTTCAAAATTTTGAATGAAGACCATACTATCATCAGCAAAGTGTGAGTTGAGAAACACCACATTGTTGGGAATGGAAATTTCTTTAATCAAATTCATTTGATTAGAATTTTGCAATGTATAACCTAAAGCATCGGCAACAAGAACATAGAGGAATGGAGATAACGAGCATCCTTGTTTGATAGAGCATTGTAGGGGGGAAGGGATCAATCAATGAATTATTAATAATCAGCTGGGCATTGGCATCTTTGAATAGCATTTGAACATGATTACATATTTTGGGCCCAAACCCCAACCATTGCAACATCTTAATAATAAAACTCCACCTCATTCTATCATAGGCCTTATCAAAATTCAACTTAACTATTAATTTCTATAACCCAGCAACAGAGTAATTGCACAATAAATTCACAGAAAGAAATATGATTTATAACAATTAACACAACTAGGTTAATTAACAACTAATAATAGCTAAAGAAAAAATAACAAGAAACTAATAACAAATAGACAATAACACAGATATACCCAGGAAACCCCAGTGTGGGGAAAAACCTGCATATGTTGGATCTTCTATTTAGCCTAATAGCAAATTTTTTTTCGAAAAATACAATACAAGTTTGCTACAACAATCTTACATATATAAAGTCCAGTTGCTTTACTTAGCGTGCAAGAAAAGAAACTTTCCTTGCATTCTTTGGCTTTTAAAACACACATAAAATCACTCTTGGATTTATCCTATCCTCACAAACTCAAAAACATTCTATTAAAGAATAAAAATCCTGTTGTTGCTAAAAATCCAACTCAAATTGCTTTAAAGCATATCCAACTCAATTTGCTTTAAAGTGATTTAAATCATATCTAACTCGAGTTGCTTTAAAACAACTCCACACTCCACCTTTCGAGCTACTAAAAATCAACACTCCCTCTTAGCAAGGAAGTTATTCTGCACAACACCCAACTTGTCCCTAAAGAATTCAAACCTACTCCTCATCAAGGCCTTTGTCAGGATATCTACTATTTGTTTGTCTATAGGAATGTAATGGAGCACAAAAATATTTGAAGGCATTTGAGGTATACCCACCTCCATTATCAGACCTAAATATCTTGATCTTCCTCCCAGTTTGGTTCTCCACGAGAGACTTAAACTCTTTGAACCTACTAAAGACCTCATCTTTATTCTTCATGAAATATATCCATGTCTTCCTAGAGAAATCATCAATGAAGGTAACATAATACTCATATCCATTTAGGGATGTTGTTGACATGGGCCCTCACACATCTGAGTGTACAAGATCCAAAATCCCTTTAGATCTAGTGTCACTGCTTGGAAAATTGGTCTTGGTATATTTCCCAAGAGCACAACCTTTGCACACCTCGTGCTTTTTTGTCTTCATCTCAGGAAGCTTTGTCACTATTTCCTTGAGAATATTAAGTGCTCCATGGTGAAGGTGAGCCATCCTCCTGTGCCACAATTCTCCTAGCCCTTTACAGCTACCAACCAATGCATGTGTTGGATCAAACTATAACTGGAACAAGTTGCTATGCTTGACTCCAATCACTTTTGCAACCTTGGAATCTTTGGGACGAATATAGACTTTTCCCCTCTCAAAGGTCATGATGTAACCCTTGTCTTCCAAAGTAGAAACTGAGATTAAATTCTTTGTCATGCCAAGGACATACAACACATCCTCCATGAACAAAGGTTTTCTAGACTCCCTCTGAAATTTGACGGTGCCAATACCAGTTGCATGGTACTTGGCATTGTCTCTGAGCTCAATATAGAAATCCAGCTTCTTCTCCTCTAACTTGGTGAAACATTCTCTGACTCTCGTCATGTGGCAAGAAGCCCCACTGTTAATATACCATACCCTATTGGAAATTGAACTTGAGAGACAGACAATGAGTGAAAACTCATTCTCAAATCGTGATGCAAACTCGTCCACCTTTGCTATAGTATCAACTTGCTTCTTCTACTTGTCCTTATTTTTTTCGAACATTGACTGGCATAGTGACCCATCTGGTAGTAGCAAAAACATTTTATCTTGCTCAGAACTTTCTTCTTCTCACTCTTGGAAGAAGAACCTTTCGTTTTCTCTTTATTGGACTTCTTACCCTTGCTTGCAAGAGCAAGATTTTCTTCGTCTTGACCCTTCTTCATCTGATCTCCTCGATGAGCACCTTCACAGATCTACTCCTGAACAAAATCATCCCAAAGTCTTGCCCAATCAAGTAGTCGATCTCTGTCGACAACACACTTGACAAAGACTTCCCAGTGCTTTGAAAAATAATTCAAGGCTATATGCACCAACTCATCTTCATCAATCATCTCTCCAATAGCAGCCAGCTCATCCCTAACCCGTGTTAACTTGGACAAGTAAGAGGTCACACTCTCGCCTTTGGACATCTTGGTATTATGCAATTTTTCCTTGAACATCATGTTATGACTTTGATAGTCACTCTGATAAAGTTTTGTGAGTGTATCCCACATCTCCTTGGCAGTGTCTTTCCCCAATAAATGAGGAATTAAATGATCTCTTACTCCATCCAGAATAATCCTCTGAGCCCTGGCCTCTTTGACTTCATGTGAATCTAAGGCAACAAGATCATTTGTTGGTGGTGTCACTTCTGTACTAGCATAGATCCACTGCCTATTCTCCTTGAGAAAAAATGCAATCTGAACCTTCCACTACAAGAAGTTAGATGCACCCTCAAGCCTGTCCTCGTATCGAACACTGGTTGCCATTGCTACAAAAAAAACTAGAGATGAAAATCTAATTCTTTTTTCTTGAAATCTATGTCACAAATCTTGGCTTTGTATTTAGAGTTCAGTGCTCTAATACCATGTTAATTTCTATAACCCAACAACAAATTAATTACACAATAAATTCACATAAAGAAATATGATTTATAACAATTAACACAACTGAGTTAATTAACAACTAATAACAGTAGAAGCAAAAATAACAAGAATCCAATAACAAATATACAATAATACATATATACCCAGGAAACCCTAGTGTGGGGAAAAACCTGCAAATGTTAGATCTTCCATTCAACCTAATAGTAAACTTTTTTTCAAAAAAATAATACAAGTTTGCTACAAAAATCTTACATATATAGAGCCCAGCTGCTTTACTTAGTGTGCAAGAAAAGAAACTTTCCTTGCATTCTTTGGCTTTTAAAACACACATAAAATCACTCTTGGATTTATCCTATCCTCACAAACTCGAAAACATTCTATTAAAGAATAAATTTTTTGTTGTTGCTAAAAATCCAACTTGAATTGCTTTAAAGCATATCCAACTCGAGTTGCTTTAAAGTGCTTTAAAGCATATCTAACTTGAGTTGCTTTAAAACAACTCCACACTCCACCTTTCGAGCTATTGAAAATCAACATTAACCAATAAAGCATTTTGTCCTGTTTGTTGTGCCCATTCACTACTTTCCCAGGAAAGAATTAAGTTATCAAGAATATATCTCCCTCCAAGGAACCCAGTTTGTTCAGGTCAGACTATGCATTTTACTACAGGTTTAACCCCTACAACCAAAGCTTTAGCAATAATTTTATATGAAGTATTAAGGAGGGTAATAGGCCTCCATCTAGAAATAGTATCTTCATTCTTACCTTTTGGAAGAAGTTTGATCAAACCCTTATTAACTTGAGGCCCCAATGATCCATATTTCAGTGCTTCCAAGTAAACAAGGAAAAAATCCTCCTTGATATATTGCCACATGATTTGGTAGAATTCAACTAAAATACCATCTGATCTTGGACTTTTATTGTGAGGCATAGAAAACACATGTTCTACATTGATGTGAAATCAAAATTTTGTTGAAAAGGAAAAGTCCTTGAAGAACCACTTTTACTTGATTATTTTTACACACAATCAAAGATACAAGAGAGTACATAGGTCTAAGGGTAGCTCAACCATAAGGAGACATGTAAAAAACTACCATATTCGTGAGAAAATATGAAATATAATCCTTCACAGATTTGAATTCATATTATATTCAATTAAAATATGAGAAAATTTATCAAAACTCGATTAAATGTCAAGAAATACATTCATAACGACATAATTGTTGTTTAAAATTTTAAAAAAGAACAATTTCTAACCCTCTTATAGTTTTTAATTAGTACTTGCTCCAATTTTTTATTCAGTGGTTCAAATTAAAACTTATCTACATGACATAAATAAAGATATAATAATTGTATTTTTTTTTCAACATCTCCTTACTCTTTGCAACAAAATTCTTCTTGTAAGAACCTCCACATGACATATAATCACATGCATAGAATAGAGAATTAAACAAAATTCCATGAGAAAAAGTGTCTTTGGCATTCCTATGGCATCCAAGAAACCATCATTATCAATTCTAATGAAACAATTAAATTAAATATGTGCACTTGACGGTATATAGTCACTAGGGACCAAAAGGATTATGATTCAAATCATGAGCTTGATATCCAATATACTGAAGGATAGCATTGGCAAGAACATACTTGGGCCTTCACTATGCATAAGTTGCCACCAATGATAACACATGTCCCAAACTTATGAACAATGTAAACTCTTTTGTAGATTTCAAACTTCAAACCTATGATTAACTAGATTACAAATTTGGCCTCAACCCTAATATGTCAAATATTAGTTTGGATTCTATAGATCACCCCACATGATGAAATAGGTTTAATTTGGCTAGAACCAAGTTAAAGAAGACTTGACATGAACTTCATATGTGGATGCAAGGAGGAGAGTGCATTATGGTTGAATGAGGATGTGATGTACAAGTATTTAACAAAACATGGATTTTAAAATTTAGGTCAATCATGATTTATATGAATTGATAATTTTGTAGAGACAAATCTATAATTATGTCTAGATGTAAGCTCATAATTAAGTGTGTGCCCAATGGCTATTTGAATTCAAATATCACTTAGACCTATGCTTTTCAATTGATGGAGTTTAATAAAACACACAAGTCCAAAATCAAAACTTAAACATATCTTAGCATGTACACCCAAGAATGAATATTGGAGGAGTGATATTTTGAAGTATGTACACACTAAAAAATATCCCTCCTCGAGATTTTATTACCCCTATCACTTAGAAAGCACAAAAATATTAGGTTTGTGATGAGATAGTTATGTGCATACATAGACATAAGAATTCAAATAAAAACAACTGAGTGAGAAATTAAAATCTAAAATATTTACATGTAGACCTAATCATTCCTTGATTAAATATTGTTACAAGTTGCACACAAAAATAATCCTAATCTCAAATACTAGATAAATTAAACTAACCCCAATATTTAAACAAAATGTTTAAACATAAACATTAAGAGAATATTCTAAATCAAGACCCCTAAATAATGTCAAATAGAAAATATAATGGGAATGCCTAAATTTGTAGACCACTCCAAGCATTCAATATCAATAAAATTATATTGAATTTAAAATTAGAATGTACTAACGTAGGACATAGCCCAAAATAAAACATAAGATCTATTAGAATAAAAAATACACAATATTGTGAAAATCCAAAATCCAAGTTCAGTTGAATTGATATTATCAAGATCAATACCACCCAAATGAAGAAAATGATAATTAAGACTATAGACAAAACCTAAAATAAATACAAGTATAATTAAACTTGACTTATGCAAACTGTAGTACCCCTCCATTTTGCTTATGTTTTCTGTTAGCATGTTTTCACTTTGATAGACCTTGGTATTTGGTTTTGATGTTTTGATCACTGACATTGGAGCGATAGTGGATTTATTTTGTGATATGATGATACCTTTTATGGTGGTAATTAATTATGTCATGCTTTATGTTACCATAGATGTTTCCTTCAGATGTTATTGCTATATATATGTTTATGGTAGACTAACTGTTATTTAATTTGTCAGTTTGTTGTGATGCGTATTGGTGTGGAGAACGGAGTTGCATCACTCACTTGCGAGTGCCCTGTAATTTCTATGATTTTCTCCGCACGGTGTGTTTGAATAATGAATTATATGTATGCATGTTATTTGTTTGTTTGCAGGATTGCAGGTACATGACATTGACTCCACCTGGTTACTCAGGTCTGAGCATGTCAAGACTCAACGGAAATGTTGATTGGGAGGTAGTAACAAGGTTTTTCCTAGTCTAGTCTCAAACCCAGTCACAGTATGTCGTCAATTTAAGGCTGGTGTCTTTGGATTGTCTCGTTTGGGTCTGATTGGATTAATTATTTTGAAAGACAAATTTAGTTAATTTAATGTAAGATTAATGTTCTTTTAATTTAATGTATTTTAAAATTAATTTTAAATGTTGAAAATAAAGCTTTATATATGTTTTACTTAATTAATTAAATTAGTTTATTTGATTTAGTAATTTAATCATAGAGATTTAAATTATTTAATTAAATTAATTAATTAATTAAATTAAAGTTGCTTTATTTGTGAGAATAGATTTGTATATCCTTTAAATATTTTGTGGGTATAAAATTTTAAAATAATAATAATAAATAACTAAATAAAGAAAAGGAAATTGTATTTTGAAATTTGAATTCTTTAATTCTTGAAATGCATTCAATTTTTGATAAGGGAAGAAAGAAAGATTCACCTGTAAGTTAGTTGGAAGATATTTTCTTCTTGACATGTGTGTTAGTTAAATTAATTGCTTTTCTTGTTGAGGAGGCTCTTAGAAGATTTTATGTGATTTGGGGAAAACAGAAAATTACTTCACGGGAAATGAAAAGTATAGAGAATTGTTGAAAGGATTTTTGGCTTAATTCTTTTGGGTTTTTACTTTAAAAATTCTTGGAAGAAATTTTGGGATTGCTTCTAGATTTGTATTTGTTTTCTTCTCGAAATTGGTATTGTCGAAGGGCTTTAGAAGATTGCACGAAGCAGGCAACAAGCTTTTCTTCTACAGCCAAGTTCTTCAAGCTACAGGAATACAGGTATTTCCCTATGTATTTAAATTTATTTTCTTTTGAAAAGATTGCCCGTGTGAAGAAATTTTAAATTACCTGTAGAAGAAAATTTTGTTAAAACCCTTGTACTTCTCAGTAAATTGTTTACTGGTAATTTTTCTATAAAGATTTGTTGATTTCTGTGTAAATTTCAAGAAAACAAGGATATATAGTGAAATCAGGGAAAACAAAAGAAGAGATTCAAAAGAAAACAAAAGTATGCTATGTAGATTTGTTACTTCTTTGTAGATAAGATTGAGGAAATGTATACCTCTGTTATTGTCTCTGTAGAAAATAATTTGAGGAAATAAATTGTGAAGGAAATCATTTATTTGGAAAAGAAATTGAAACCTCTATGATTAAAATTAGAACTTGTTGGGGAAAAATTTTGTGTGTACTGTTAAATTTCTCAATTTCCCATTGAAGAACCCTGTTGAAAATTTATTGCCTGATTTAAATATTTTATCATTTATTTAATTGTGAATATATAAATATATATATTCATTTATATATATATATGCATTCATATATAAATTGGATTGTGTAAATATATGGGGAAACACCGTACAGGCGAAATAGAGTATTAAAATGATTTAAAAACAAAAAGAAAAGGATTGAAATTCCGTCGGACGAATTTCGCAGAAATTCACCGTTTTTATTTATTTTAATTTTATTTTGGATATATATTAAAATTTGGAGCCGCAGCGTTGGGGGGCTACCCCACGGCCGACCCCGTAGGGGAGCCGGCAGTGAGGGCAGAGCCCAGCGCTGCCTTCATAGGCAGCGTTTAGCTTTGCCACCCACGGCTTAGCCCTGTGGGGAGGGCTGCGAAGGCAGCCCTACCCACAGTCGTGGCTGTGAACAGTTAGGGTTTTAAAGTCTTATTTTTTTTTTAATTTATTTAAAAGATTTAAATTTTATATATGTTATCTTTATTTGTTAATAGTTAATATTTATATAATAAAAAAAGAGTTTATTAAATATTTAGATATAAATATTTAAATAATCATTTTTCTATGACAAGGGTAAAATGTGTTGGAATTAAATTGATTTCATGAGCTTATATTGATTTCATTATAATATATGGTTATGTAGTTGGGTAAATTATAGATTTGATTTTCGTATTGAATGGAAGATGAATTAAATCCCAGATGATTAATCGTGTACTTCATGTTCTTGATTGACTAGATTTAGTAGATCCTAATAATAGAAGTCCATTGTCCCTAAAATGCTTTAATTTGTATTTTCTCTTTTATTAGGCAAATTAGGAATGTATTAGAAGTACAAGTCTTCTAGAAAAGTTTATTTAAGGTGGGGATTGTTATTTGTTTTTATATCACCTTTGAGATAACTAGGGTTGTGCGCATGATAATATGCGTAAATTTGACACGTGTTTCTATAAATGAGAGGTGATGTTCGTTGTGATATTTTGGTTAATTGATTTTGGATATATGTGCACCTTGTTTACCTTAGTTAGTGAACTTAGATTCTTTGTGTTATTTTTAGGGGAGTGGCTCTGTGTGAGGACCAGCACACAAAGTGGTGCCTGGGTAACTCATGTAGAGTTAGTAAGTCAATGAAAACTAAAACAAAACATTAGATAGTTTAAATCTTTAATTAGATTAATAAGTCTCGCTTATAGACTCAAGGGCTAGTTCAGTCTTGAGAATAAGTTGAGAAGGCCTGGAATGGCAAGTCGATATCTTGTTATTTTAAAAGATATTCGATTCTGCAATAGTTTGCATATGGGGTCGGGTTTTGTAAGAGGTTGTCAGGGTAACCCAAGATGGGGGTCGAAACCTAGGAAGAAACACCAGGGTAACCTATGCAACATTGTGGTGACACTCCACCTAAAATAACAGTTACCTTGTGAACTTAGTATATTTGATTATCCTAATTCTGGAAGCAATGTAACCAAAAGTTAAGTATGTACTTGTATAGATTTTCTATGGTTTAACTTGTGTCTAGGGTTTGTAGGTTATGTCTAGGGAACCTTATTACTATCTCCTAGCATGGGGGTGGACCTACGGGTACCACATGGTTGGGTGGAACATGCACCTTACTCTGTTGGGTCCCCAGTTCTTGATTGTGGCAACGAATGCTTCATGGATGGAGAGCTCGTACTTGGATATATGTGTACTTCCTTATTTGTATCATTGGAAATTGTATATTTGTATCTCTCCTCAATTGTTAATGAGGTGAACATCTGTAATATGTAATTGTAAACATTTATTTGATCTACCTCATTATGGAAAATGAGTATTGTACTGTTATTTCAAATGCAATGTATGAAAGAACCCTTTATGTAGTTTATGCTTTTAATGATATGATTTAAATGTTATTCAATGTATACTTTTAAGTTTATGAAAATTAATATATATGCAATTGTAAATACTAAAGTCATCTATGGGAATTTCAAGTAGTGTGTTATCACGTAACTTAGGGAATGTTTTGGATTAGCTAAGTAAGTGTTTATACTTTAAAAAAAAAATTTTATCACACTTTCATAGACAATGCATCATTCTTTAGGTTACAAGACGGGTGTTACACAAACTCAGACCAAGGACCAATACAAAAATAAGAGATTAGGAGGTAAAGAAAGGGCCCCTATTTTATTTTAGGAAAATAGGGTATGTCATGCTAAAAGAATATGAGTCAATCAATTAACCCTTGTCTTCTTAAATTAGGAATTAACAATAATCAAAAGTCAATATTCCTTGTCAAATCATACTACAAAGGAATATTAGATATATTCACTCATCTACTTGAGTTTTGAAACAAGATTTGGTGATTAACTATGTCACATTCATCTCCACAACTCACACATACATTCATTTTCACCTTTCATCCTCTTTACTTTTGCTAACTCAATATAAGGGCTTAACTAAGGGTTAATAAAGCTACACACTTCAATTCTCACGTAACAGGCTCTCAATAATACTTTCTAGAACCTCATAATTTTCCTTACACAAATATACATTAAGAAAAAAATTAAGTACCTAAGATTTATTTGTACAATAAAAATTTATGCTATCAAAGATAAAATGGTACCAACTATACCACATCATGAACACAAGTGTGTTTGAAGCTTAGATCATATTCTCAAGTCTTAGTTGTCACATTATTCTAGTACTAAATTTTAGTATTGATCTCTCAATAACCATCACAAAATCCAAATTCCATATTGCGTTATTTTCAAGGTAAGCATTGATCTCTCATAATTCTATTTCATGACATGTCTAGATTTCTTGTCTTGGTTATTTCCCAAATTCCTTAATTTTAGTATTAATTTTATCACCTTAGATATTTGCAGGTTATGTTTTATTTCCCTATACTTGTGTTCCCTATTCAAGATACTTTTTTCAAATTTAAAAGATATATAATTAGAAATTTATAGATTATCAAGTCTATTAACAAAAACTAACAAAAACACAATTCATGAAATCAAAATTGCATAGCTCTTCATGGTGAATCACCATAAAATGATATTTATAGATTGGTAATGGTTATATCAATGTCTATTTGATTGACTATTTTGTTAATCTTTTAATGCACATCTTGAATATACTAGAAGTTTGCTTTATTGATAAAATCTTCATTATGCAAGGTTGACCCAATGGTGGGAAATTTGTGTGTTTCTATAGTGAGTTCCTTCATCTATTTGGAAATATCTTCCTAGTTTTTTTGTAAAGACAAACGTGAGGGGAAGTGATGTCCCCTTCTTTTGTAACCATACCTAGAGGAATTGACAACCCACTCAATGCACCTAAACATATAGGTACCTAGGCATCCTAAAAAACAATTGAACATTAGTAGGCACCTAAGCAATGTAGAAACCTCTTCAAGAAAAAGTAAAAAAAAACCTTACCTATCTTTTTACTAAAATTTGTAAATAAATTTAAATACTTTGATGCTCAAGGAAATTTTAAGATCTTAACAAAGCTATTGTAGAGGTGAAAAGAGCATACCCTTACACTTTCCCCTCTCATTTTGTGTCACTTTGTGTGGAGGTCCTAATTACATAGTCATAGCACATGGTTTTATTTAATTTGATGTGCACACACTAACCCCACATTTTATTTATTTCAAAATTATTATTTTACCCTTGCTCAAATCAATCTTTTTTCTCATGTCAGCATTTTCTCTACCTAAGTTAAGGTCACCCCATGATCTTGACCCTCTCAATTGAAGATTCAAATTTATTGTGGCCTTTTATTATAATGTATTGATCTAAAGTTTTTATCAAATATATTTGTTTTACTCTTAGAGTCAAAAAATAAAACTGATTAAGTTGTTTATAAAAAACATGGCAAAGGACTTAAACCTAGCTTAAAATTCCTATGTTTGGAAGATCAACACAACTGGGAGTAAGAGAAAATAAAAAAACCTAGCATACATCTATGCACGACCAAAAAATAAATAACATTGAACTCTAGTCTAGATCTAGAACTCAATCAAAGATTAGAGATAAGAAAAACAAGAAAAAAAATCTAATCCCAAACTAGATGTGATCAAGAAATTAAATCTCATTTGATGTTGTATTATTTTTGTAAGTACTCAAATCTATATGGGTGTACATTTTAGTTTAATGATGACTAAACACTAAAAAGCACCTTCAAAGCATACAAGAATGCAAAAAATTATTTATGTTCTTAAGGTAAATCAATCTAGATGGACCCTTTTTAGATTGCTTTGTTGTGTCTCAAACTCCTCTTGTTCCTTTATTTTTCTTTCCCTGTTTTATGGGTCTTTAGTTTTTGGCTTTGCTAAATTTGGCTAAACTATTAATTTTATTAAATCAACTACTACAAAATAGCCACGGTGGTCTTACTGTCATTGTGACAATTCCATGTCAATCTCATGATTTCCATGATAGTTTTAAATTGTCTATCTATAAAAATAATCAATTTTACACAATTCAAATTTAGGGGGATTTAAGCATAAAAAATCTACCTATCCTTTATTTTAAGTATTATTATAATGCATCCAACCTAACCCAAAACCCTATAAACTCTTCAATATTTCCCTCATCCTAAATCTATTTTGTGTTCATGTATAAAGGACCACATACATTTTTACATAGAACGCATGAACAACTTCTACAACAATATTTAATTATCTTTTTTAGCCTCAACTTTGTCATATTTTCACCTTCACAACCCCATTCCTAATTCATAATGGTCTCTACACAAATTTAAGAGAAATTCCAAGCTGGTTGCTTGCAAAGGAGATTCATATTTTGTGATTTCTCTACTGATAATGTGCATTTCTACCACAACTCCATGCGTACAACACTATTTTGAGTATGGAGTAGTGAAGAGTATTCATTTTGGTTTTCTCTAATATATTGGCATTATATTTAACATTAGATATTGTTTGCAGTAGCTTATGCATGGTTTAGATGGTTTTTGATTAGTTATGTAAAATTTATGATAGTTTATATGGTTTAGAGTAATTTCTTTCAAAATTTTACTTTAATTTAGATTATATTTCTTGACTTTCTTTCATGGTGTTTTTTTAGAACATTTATAGCAAAAATTATTGTTATTTTTTAGTCTTGAAATCTACTATTACATGTCCTTTTCTCAAGAATCTATTATCCCTATCCATTATAACCATTTACAACTATGTTAAGTTCCAATTTACATTTTACTACATACTCAAAAACCTTGTCAAGATCAACTACAGGGTCACTTGAAATAGTCATTTTTGTTAAAGTAATTTGTAAAGATCTATCATTATCTATCCAGTTTCAAAGTAACCCTTCTAGATTAGTTTGTTTGTGCTTTATAGGAAAAAACAAACCCTTCTTGACACAAAAAAGTAAATTGATACCTTTTATATTGAATTTAATGTATTTACACATTGTTATAGTTTTCTTTCTGAACTTGTTAAAACCAACAAGCATATAACTTATTAATATTTATAATATTGTATGTGAAATATTTCATTTAAAATATAAGAATTAAGTTTTTGGACTAATCATCAATGTCTCCCTTTGAATTTAGGACATGGACTAATCGCCTCCCTTGGATCTATTTATTGAGCTAGCATTTGTATGGGGCATTAATAGGTCGATAGTTTGGTGCAACGACAAACGTGTTCCAACAAATGGTATCAAATTCATGGTCATGGGTTTGAATCCCCTTGGTGACAATGAGGGGGGATTTTTGGAATAATCGCCAGTGTCTCCCTTTGGATTCAGAACATGGACTAATCACCTCCCATGGATTCGTTTATCTCTAGCATTTGTATTGGGCATTAACAGGTCAATTTATTGGCACAACGACAAATGTGTTCCAACATAAGTAGTAGTAGATCTTTGATTAGGTGTGATGCAAAATATGATTTGAAACTCTTATTTATAAAACTAATATCATTTTCATTTAGAGAAGTTTGCATACATCTTTAGATCCCCTTTTTTTCTTTAGCATAATCATTGTAAGTAGTTAAATTTGAGATAATTGAAGACCAAAACCCATTAATTATAAAAGGATTTATCTAGATATGTATCGAAACTTATTTGTTTGTATTTTATTTGAAAAATTTAAAAGTTTCTTTCTTACTTCCATGGAAAGTTAGATTATTAAAAATTTGCATTTTTTCCAAATAGTGAAGAGATATTTAGAAAACCATGTTAGCAATTCATTGTATATTTTATAAACCTATACTAATGTGTCTATATATAAACACACATGGATTAGGGTTATTATAAGAAAGAAGCATCTTATTGTATGGTCAATATTTGAAGCATGCTCATGCTATAGGAATTCCTCTAAATCTAAAGTATAGATATCATGTGAAAGGTTAAGGCTTTAATGATATATTCTAACACTTGTGGCTACATAATACACTAGGTAGGTTCTTTAGAGGTTAGTTTTTTTCCCTTATGAAGGTTTTACCACTCTCTTCCTCTCGATTTGTCTCTACTAATTTATTGAGATCTAATTTATTTACATTACTCTCCGCATCAAATTATCCACGAAACTATTACACATCTCCTTTCATTTTATATGAAAGATTGGCATGGCCATGGGAGGAGTAGGTTGTGTCAGTAATCCTTTTTTGAGTGGATCCTTGCATAAAGACCATTTTTTTGGAAATGAAGATGGAAAACAAAAGGATGAAGGTTGAGAAGTTCAACGAAACTAAATTTTAACTTTAGAATTTCAAGAGGAAGGACATGCTTGTGGATATAAATCTATAGGTTACAATTTTTTAAATGAATCCAAAAGAAAAACACACAAAGCACCTTCACAATTGTTTAATGGAGGATTTATTACTCTAATGGAAGGATTTACAACCTAAATATGTGTTGAAAAGCGCAAGACAATTAAGAGGGGGGTTCAATCAGTTGTCACCAAATTCAAACACAAACTTCAAACACTTATCAACTTCACAACCACTCAATTATGTTATTAAGTATGAACATGAAATGCAAATAACAAAAAGCAAACACAATGAACACCAGATTTACATGGAAAACCCAATAAGGAAAAACCATGGTGAGGATTAGCTCACAATATAAAGTAATTGCAAAACTGTATACAAAAGGCTCATTTCCAATGGTCTCATTGCCTAAAAGGACTCAATGTCCAAATACAAAGGCTCATTGCCTCCAGAGAGGACTCATTGTCCAATAAGGAGGCTCACTTCCTACAGATACAAAAGATCATAGAAAGATCCACCACAACAAATTACACACAGCTGCAGCCTTGATCAAAAGAATTGTAGACACCGTCAGCTCACTACTTTCATGAATCTAACACATTAAAGTATTGTTTCCTTAATTCACTTTCACACAACTCTGCTTCTCAAAATTGTGGCTTGATTTATTCATTCACAACATATTGACTAGTATTTATACCCTCTTCAACCTTAGAAACCTTTTCTGAGGTCGGCTACACACGCTTCATTTCATAAATTCAAATTAGGTCAAAAACTCAACATTCCCACGGTGGAAAGGAATGGGAGCGAACTTAACCAAGACCCAAAACAATGTCTTAGATCAATCACATGCTTCCTTAATTAATTCTTAATCCTTCGTATGAAGTGTAAACACCAGATCGGCCAAACCTAATGAAAACATAAATGAACTTTGAAGTACATGCTTCCACATCAAGAAGATAACATACAGATGATGCAGCATGCTTCACCCATCACTATAACAAATCTAAAATTCCTTTAGACTCATCTGCATCACCTGCAACAACCTTAAAACTCATAATACTTCTCATCAATACATTTGGACTGCACAGACACACACAACTTTGAAACTCAACTTCTAGAGCACTAGACCACATACATCTTTGCCAGAACATAGAGAAAACCATTACAAGGCATCATCCAGATCCACAAGACCTGAAACAAAACAACAAAGGACTGTAGGGCAGAAACATTTTTCCCAATCCATAGACAAACAACGTTGTCAACCCAGTTCACATACCAGTGAAAATATCTTTCAATCTCCATCAAATCAAAAGCTACGAACTAGGAGATATTACCAATAGATTCCCATAAACAACACCTCAGATCCGCACAAGCATAGGATCAACATAGAAGAAATGTAGAGCACATTCTGAACATACACACAACTCTGACTTCTCTATTTATTAATTTTCTCAAAATCACATGGTAATTCATCATATCAGTACATCTACAACATCATAAAGATATCTCCACGTACTCACATCTCATCAACATCCCAACTATACATGCACAACCTACAACATCTTCTACTATGTTGACATCAATGACAACATTAATGACAACACCACCAAACTTACTCATACTCGCAAAAATCTCCCCATTTGTCATTGATGGCAACACATGATGTCAAAAAACCATCAAAGACACATTCTCAATATTCTCTCTTCCTTTCAGCTTCTTCTAATTCTCTCCCCTTTTACTGTTTTTCACATGACACTCTCTCCCCCTTTGACATCAATGGAAAAGACAACTTCTGATCACTCCCCCTTAGGATGCACCCACACAACTCATACTGCAACAATGAAACTTTCTACTCCTCCTGCAGAGTAAACCCATTCATCAGTCCAAATAAATGAAGAATCTACAAATCCACTGGATTGATGCACCTTCATGCGCACCTAGTTTGAAGAAGGAGGGCCAATGACCCCTAACTTCTCCCTAAGATACTCAAAAGTATCCTTCGGAAGAGCCTTGGTAAATATGTCTACAATTTGATCCTTTGTAGGCACATACTGCAGCCTGACTTCATTCCCCAATACCTTTTCTCTCAAGAAATGATATATAATAGATATATGTTTTGTCCTTGAATGCATTACCAGATTTTTTGAAATATTTATATCACTTGTATTATCACAAAAGATAGGTATAGGCTCATCACATATCACTCCAATATCCTTCAATGTTTGCTTCATCCACAAAACCTATGTGCAACAAGATGTTGCAACAATATACTCAGCTTCTGTAGTGGATAAAGAAACCAAATCCTATTTCTTACTAAGCCACAAAACCAATCTTCCACCAAGAAAGAAAGCACCACCACTAGTACTTTTCGAGTCATCCACACAAGCAGCCCAATCTGCATCAGTGAAAGCATTCAAAGTGAAATCAGTATCCTTAGAATACCATAAGCCATAATCCGAAGTTCCCTTAAGATATTTGAATATCCTCTTTATAGTTGTAACATGTGCTTCTTTTGGTTTTGCTTGAAATCTAGCAACTAAACATACTACATGCATGATATCCAGTCTAGTAGCAGTAAGATAAAGCAGTCCACCAATCATAGATTTGTACTTTCTCTGATAAGCTTTAGTGGATTCATAATCTTTACTCAACTTACATCTGGTCACCATAGGAGTACTAATCAGTTTGGAGTCATCCATTCCAAACTTCTTCAACAACTCTTTGACATACTTATATTGTGAAATGAATATCCCCTTATCAATTTGATTCACTTGCAGTCCAAGGAAGAAATTCAACTCACCAATATAGACATTTCAAATTATTTTTGCATCTCTTCTGCAAATCTCTTACACATACCTTCATTTCCTCCAAAGATGATATCATCCACATACACAACTACTATCAACATCATGTTTCCTTTAATCTTGAAATAAATATTTTTGTCTACAGAACCTTTGTTGAACTTTTGTTGTGTCAAACATCTGTCCAATCTAGCATACCAAGCTCTAGGAGCTTGTTTCAATCCATACAATGCCTTCTTTAGCTTACAAACCATATCCATTTTATCTAATAGCTGAAATGCCTATGATTGTTCCATGTACACTTCTTCTTCCAATTCTCCATTTACAAAAGAAGACTTGACATCCATCTGATATACCTTGAAGTCTTTATAAGTAGAAAATTCCAAGAACATCTAAATTGCCTCCATTCTTTCAACTGGGGCAAATGTCTTTTCAAATTCTATGCCTTCAACTTGTGAATAACCTTTACATATAAGTCTTGCTTTGTTTCTCACAACTTCACCATTCTCATTCAATTTATTTTTGAACACCCACTTTGAACCAATTACATTCTTGTTTACTAGTCTAGGAACCAGTTACCATGTCTGATTCTTTTCTATCTGCAACAACTCTTCTTTCATAGCTCTTACCCAAATCTCATCTTTACATGCTTCACTCATAGAATTAGGTTCTATCTTTGAAAGTAAACACAGATTTACCTCACCTGCCACTACTTTGCTTCTTGTCTTCACACCTTCACTCTTATCTCCAATTATTTGTTCTTCGGGATGATTCTTCTTTACATACTTAGGATTCTTAGGAGTAGGTTCTAGAATCTCTTCCTCTTCTTCAATTTCTTCTTCTTCCTCCTCTTTATTCTCTTATGGTACAGTTTCACAGATGGGCTCATCTGGTTCAACTTCACTTATCTCAATTGGTTTGTGCATATCCTCATCAACCTTCATATTTGCACTCTCAACAATATTCCTCAATCTCTTATTGAAGCATCTATATGCCTTGCCATTAGTTGAATACCCAAGGAAAATGCCTTCATCACATCTAGCATCAAACTTCCCAAGGTTCTCATCATCTCTTTTAATGTAACACTTGCTTCCAAACACCTTAAAGTACTTCACAGTAGGAATCTTACTAGTCCACAACTCATAAGGAGTCTTAGTGTTGTTACCTCTGATCTGAACTCTATTAAGAATATGAATGATAGTGTGGATTGCCTCTCTCCAGTACACATCAGGTACATTTGCTTCTTTCATCATGGTTCTAGCAGTTTCTTGAACAGTCTAGTTCTTTCTCTTGACAACTCCTTTCTGTTGTGGAGTTTTAGGAGCAAAAAAAGTCTCTTTATGTCATGCTCTTCACAAAATGCATTAAACTCACTAGAAGTGAATTCTCCACCTCTATCAGACCTTAAACATTTGATTCTTAGGTTTACTTCATTCTCTACCCTTGCCTTGAACACTTTAAATCTATCCAGAGCCTAAGTCTTCTCTCTAAGAAATGTAACCCATGTCATTCTTGAATAATCATCAACAAGGAGCATGAAATACCTGTCACCATTTAGACTTCATATTCTTGTAGGGCTACAGAGGTTAGTATGCACCAATTCTAACATTTTGGTAGCTAATTGATCTTTTCCTTTAAAATTGCATCTAGTTTGCTTCCCCAACTGGAAACTTTTGTACATAGTATTAGGCTTTGTGATCTTGGGAATATCTCAGACAACCTCTCTTGAACTAATCTTGACCAAATTATCAAAGTTTACATGTCCCATCCTTCAGTGCCATATCCAACTTTCATTAACTTGAGATACCAAGCATTGACCATCAACACCCTTAAGACGATAAATATTTACATGTGTTCTTCTTCTTGCTGCAACCATAGTTCCAGACCCTTTTATGATCTCATAGGTATTATCCTGATACACAAGCTTGAAACCTTTTCTACACATTTTTCCAACACTCAGAAGATTATGCCTTAATCCTTTAACATAATAGACATCATCAGTGTTGTGCTTTCCATCAAAACTAATTGTTCCTTTCCTAACAATCTTTCCTCCAGAATCATCTCCAAACATAACTAAACCACCATCATATTTTTCAAGCTTATCGAACTTACTTTTATCTCCAGCCGTGTGATTAGAGCAGCCACTGTCAATCACCCAATAGTCTTCATCTTGTCTAGCATGAAATTGAGTAACTAGAGTACCTTCCTTCTCATCCTTCTTACTCTCTGAACCACTTTCCCTTACACATCTTCTAGAGTTAGCATACATAGATTTATTCTCTAAAGCTAAAAACAAGCAGTCATCATCATTGTCCTCAAAATATGATTCATCATCAAAAATTCAAGCATCTTCTCTGACATAATACAACTTCTTGTACTTCTTATCCTTTTTGTCTTTATTATTATTATCTATGTTCTTATGTACAACTCTATTTGGACATCTTGAAGCATAATGACCAATATTTCCACAACTAAAACATTTAAAAGGTAACATACCTTTGTATTTACCGGTGCCTTTCTTCAACCTCCTTGTAAAATTTGCTTCCAACTCATCTGAACTGTCTTCCTTTGGATCATCTTTTGTCTTTGTAGATTTAAAGGCTAACTCTGTCTTTTCCTCTTTCTTTTCAAACTTCCTCATCTCAAATGTAGTCAAGGTTCCAAATAGTTGTTCTTTAGTAAACTTCTTAGGATCATACACTTCCTCAATAATTGAGACCTTATCACTGTAACTCTTTAACAAGGTCATTAGGATCTTCTCTATTATATCCTCATTTTCTAGAGTACCCCCTTGATTCCTAACTTCATTTGTTGTAAGAACAACCCTCTGGAAATAGCTTGTAATATCTTCACCTTCTTCCATTTTCAAAATTTTATATCTTTGCTTTGCTGTCAGCTTTGTTAATTTTACTCTATCATTTCCTTCATAAATATCTTCCAACTTCTTCCAAACTTCATAAGTAGTGCCCAAAGAAATAACTTTAGTTCACTCAGTTTTAGATAAAGTACTGTAAATCGCATACCTCGCTTTCTCATTCTCCTTATATGCAGAAACCTCATCTGTAGTAGTAGGACCACTTGTCGAAGCAACATACTTCGTCTCAACAACCTTCCAGGTCTTGTAACCAAGAGAGATTATGTAACCTCTCATCTACACTTTCCAATCACTGTAGTCAAATCCATCAAACATAGGGATCACCAATTTGTGTGACATCAGATCTAGAATCAATTGTCACCAAATTCAAACACAAACTTCAAACGCTTATCAACTTCACAACCACTCAGTTATGTTATTAAGTATGAACATGAAATGAAGATAACAAAAATTAAACATAATGAACACCATATTTACGTGGAAAACCTAATAAGGGAAAAACTATGTGATAGGTTGTCATTAGGTCCTAACACTTTAGTGAATAAACACATCAATATATCTACCTGGCAGTGTACAATGGTTGTATGCTATAGAGGACATCTCAACTTCTCTCTTAAGCACTAATCAACTAAATAAAAGTTCTAAGCTAAGGGGCCTCTAATCTTGAAAGCAATAAATCATCTATCTAGAAAGCGGGAAAATAACTCAAATCAAAAAATAGAAAACTAAGAATCTGAAAAGTATCACCATTAAACTAGAAAGCATGGAAATGATTAATCTAAAGAATGCATAAATTGTTGAAGAAGTAAAGCATGTAAAGAAGTTAGGAAACATTTATCTAATGCAAAAGATAACAATCCAACTGCTAATCATAAAACCATTAATCAGAATAAACTGAAGAAAGGTGCTTCAGACATTCAATGGTTAAGCTCAGAAACTATAGACTCAGTTACAACTTGCAGGCTTGACACTAATAATATAACACATACTCATGAAAATGAAATGCAAATTCAACCATTATCTACTAAAATAAAATGCAGAATAGGAAACAAAATACTTATCTATTTATCTATAACCCTCGAGTGGCTAGCTCTCGGGTGTGACTACAACTACTCCAGATCACATGCACTAGAAAAATCTCTATGTTACTTCATTCCACAGATGCATCCATATTACACAGTAATTCAAAGAGTGGCGGGAAAAATCATATTCATATGGTAGTTTTTACTCAAAGACAAATTGGCAGAATAATGATAATCTCTTTCATTATTTGTAATAGTTACCTATTTATATGAAAAATGACTAACAAAAATCCTAAAAGCCTCCTTTAGGATATACAACAGATTTCCCATAGTAAAAGGGACTTAAAATCCCATGATATACAATATTAAAGAGGCTTTGTATGGGCCATAAAGTTTTTGAAACTAAAAATAACAAAATTATAAAGACTCAGCCAAAATGTGTGCTCCTGGAATTCTGACGCCCGCTCGCTGGTTTCCAAAACTATCAAGATCTGCATTCATTTCCCTTCTGACTGGAATGGTGATTGGGAGTGGAGTTGTGTTGTCTTTAAGGTTTTTATGTTAGTTTGTCCTTGATTTCAAAATTGTTTTATGGGATTCATGGGGATTCATGATCTTGGTGGCACATGTTGTTTACATTTGGTTCACATGGTACTTTCAGTTTTTCAATTTTTACATGTACATGTTGGTACTGATTTTTGACATCTGTTCATTATGGCAGGGCATGCACATGCATTTGCTTCAGGGTAAATATATATTTTTGTTTCAGGTATATGGCATGGTTAAGCAAGTATATATGATTTGTCATCATTACAAATCTCAGGTATATTTAGGTTGATCACTTTCAAATGTGACATATCTTGTTAATGCTTGATGTCATAAAGCAGGCAAAATACAAGGCTTCAGGCAGCTTGTTTTGAAATCTTGTTTGATCATTCTTTTTAATAGATATGTGACTAGGTAAAAGTCACTTTGTGGCTTGAAAGCATTAAGAAATTAGTCACATTATATTTATGTGTCATTGGCATTATAGAAGCTTTAAACTTTGGCATTATAAAAGTCTTTGATTTGGGAATAATGTTTACAAGGTAATAATATTTGGGCATAATGGATATCAGGCACTTAAAAGACATGGGACTTCCATTAAGAAAAGCAAAAAGAGCCCTTGTTGGGCATACTAAAGTTTAAAGTTTTTTTTGAAAAAGCTTTGGTAAAGGAATTGTTGTATTGGTTTTTATTTGTGTCACAATATACATGTGACTAATCTTCATTGACAGTAGCTATTATATAAGTGTGATTATTTTTGTCGATAGGGATATTATGTGGCTTTGATAGTCTTTGAGAACTTATGATGTGTGTTGGCATTCAATGGTCTCAAAAGAATTTTAATAATTGATTAAATCATGTGATATGATGTTGTTTCCCATCGGAATTCAAAATGATTTTAATCATTATGTATTCTATCGGATTTCAAATGATTATATTTTTTTGAAAAGTCTTCAAAAGACTTGAAGGAAGTTTAGGGTGAAATTATTATTATTTCAATGTGGAAAACATGTGAAACCCTAGCCGCCACCATGAAGATGTGTTAACATATTTCTGAGCTCGAATGTGGAAGTTACAGTGGAGATTTGTGGCAACTTTTGTATAAGTGGTTTTTTGTTTTTGACTGTGGAAATTAGAGGAATTTCTTCCAGTTGGGTTATTATGAGTTTACTTGATAGGTTATGGTGGTTTCTTTTCCTTCCTCCTCTGTGATCAGGTAAAATGATCTTGTGTTTTTTTTTTTAAATATTCTTCTGGGATATTCAATTTGGTACTTAAGGCATAAGCATTTTTTTTTCAATTCAAGTCTTTTGAGATTCTAGCAATTTTTTTTTGTTTAATACGGGCTTTGGATCCGTTGGTTAAAGAGAAGGTTAATGATGTTGGTTTTGTGAATAATTTTTTGATAATGTTTTTGTTAAGGAATATGTTTGAAGAGGTTGGTTAACAATCCTATATGGTTTCTGGTGATTCTTCTCTCGGGTTATAACTGAAATATACTTGTTTTAGTTGCAAAATTGGTAAAAAGGGTTTATTATTCAAAACCCTAACCCGAGATGGTTTACAGTTACAATAACTGCATACAAAGGTTATCATTCACATCATATATAAAAGATGGGTTTTTGGTATGTCTTGTGGTGATCTACAAGAAAGGAAAAAAGAAAAATGATATGAGATTTCAGACATTGTATTACATTGAAAATCTTTTTAATAGTGTTTTTCAGATCATTATTTTAAGGAAGATGTTGTTAATCATATACAACATTCTTCAATGTGCTTAATGAATATTTATTTGTCTTCTATTGTAATTCTAGGGTTGCAAAAATTGCACTTCTAAGGTTTTGATAGAATGCTATAATTTATTGCTTTGTAGAGTCAGTGCTCTAAATTAGTGAGGGTTTGGTGCTCCTTGGAGTGGGTGCTCCTGAACTTTGTAGAGTTGGTGCTCTATCTAAATAAAGTGATACATTTTTTGAGTGGTTTTTATTCCCCAAGAGGGTTTTCCACTCAGGAAAAAACATTGTGTTATGTGATGATTTTGTGTGTGATTTTTCTTATTTGTTTGATCTCAATATGTCATCAGTTGCATTAAATGTTGTTAAGTTTCAATCTTGCATCTCTGTCGATGTTTAAGTCAACATATCATGCATAGAAGGTTCTATTGTGAGCTCTGATACATGTAAATGTGTAAAATATCTTGACTTCAATCTTTATTGATGATATGTCTACTTGATCCATGGTTAATGCAAATACAATGTTGTTTAGCACTAGTAAAATCTACTTTATAAACAGTCATTTGGTCTTTTGGCCTTTCTTCACTTCTGCAAATGTTTATATCAAAATGTCATGCTCAAATGTTTTGTTATTGTTATGAACTCTGATACAAGAGAAAGTATAAAAGTATTCATTAGGTTCAGTCTTTGTCTCAATTCATGACAATGTTTTATTCATATGCCTAATTCGTATTTAATGCACAAGTCAAGTTTGATTCAAAAACTGTCATTTGTCCTCTTGGTTCAAAAGAAAACATAAATTATTGGTTTTGAAAAAGTTTGTAACTTTTATGAATCACTAATTCACCCCCCCTCTTAGTGATTCCATTCTTCCAACAATTGGTATCAAAGTGTAGGGTCCTCATATAGGTCTAATCAACCTAGGATTGATTCTAGTCTTGGAAGTTTGTCAAATATGTCACAAGTTCAAGATGGTACTTCTATCTGATGGTACAGTCTATGTGTTTTATGGAAACATATCTAATTTCAATTAATGTTGGTGTAAAGATCTAGACTATTGAATAAGCCTAACCAAATTAAGTTCAACCAAGTTCTTGATAAAAGGAGTACTATGGGTAAGTGAAAAAGAAACAAAAGTCAGAACAAAAACACTAGTGTCAAGTCTAGTGAAGTAGCACCTTTTCCAATTAATACTAAATGTGATCCTATAGTTGGAGAGGAAGAAGTTCACTTAGTAAGTGAGAAGGAATATGAAGGTGATGAATTTGAGATTGATTTGGAGGAAGAACTGCTTGCTGCCTTAGATGAAATTAAGAGGCGTAGAAAAGTAAATTAGAAATTAGAGAAACAACTCCAAGAAGAAAGGGAGGTTAAAGATAAAATTCTTACAGATCTTAAAAATGTAGAAAAACTGGTTATAGATTGTAAGCATCAACTTGAAGATGGAAACAAGATGAAGGAGGAGAATAACTTGCTAGTAAAGACAAGAAGAATCAGATAAATTAATCAATAGTCTAAAGTTAGAAGTCCAAGAGTATAAAAGGGTAGCATATGTAACAAATTTTGATTTGGAGATGAAAAAGATTGAATGTCTAAAACTTGAAGGAGAAGTAATTGCATTAAGAAAAGAGCTTGAAAATGCCAAGGTTCAATCAGGTAAAACTCAGAATTTTGATCATAGTACTAATATATTGAATGAAATGTTGAGCAGAAAAAAAGCATTCTAAAGATCCTATAGGAGTGGGATATGAGGTTGGACAAAGCTCTACTGAAGAATCTAAACATGAGACAGTGTTTGCTACTGCATATGGAAAGAGATTTATAGCCAAGCAAACACCAAGAATGAAGATTGATCTTGGTTACCATATTGTTGAACCAAAGAATAACATTGATAATAGAAGACAATTTAAAGTCATTCACAGAGAAAGGAGAAATGTTTTTAGATCTTTACATCCTTGGCATGATCAATCATTTAGGTACAATCATTATTTTCAAGGATATTGTTATGTGTGCAATGAATTTGGTCACAAGGGAATTGATTGCATGAGATGGTCAAATAAGAATCATTCTAATGTTTCTAGAAATGGGTTTGCGATGTGTTACAATCGTAACAACTTTGGTCATTTAAGAAGAGATTGTAGAATGAATACAAGTGATAATCATGAAGGGAACAAAGATGGAAATTTTTATAGGAAGTCTTTTGTTCAATAGATCAATCATAAGATTATTTGTTTTAGATGTAATAACTTTGGGCATAAAGTACAACAATACAGTTTTAATAAGAAGATAAGTACATTAAATAGAAAAATGAATTTTTTTACATTGGTATGGAGAAGAAAGAGCAATCAAGATGACAAGAAGAGCAATAAAGATGAATTTTTGAAGACTCCTTGTGCACTCCTTGCACATGTGATACCATCTAGGTCCTGAGAGGAAGCAAAGTCTTAGGGGGAGTCTACAATGGTAACATATTTTACCCCTATGAAGCCAAGAATGAGATATGATAGTGTGTATGCCAACTTGTTAAACAAAAATTCTCAAACATTGATAGATTTGTTATAACATAGATTATCATGATTATTGTACTATGCATAACAAATTTTCTATTTCAGGTTGCTAAGATTTATATGTTGATTTGATGCAACAAGAAGGATTAAAATTCTTGTATCATGATCTTCTAAAGTTATTCTCACCATATCTTTTATGTGTTTCCATTAACACATTTTCTAGGAATTCAAATCTGAAAGTACTTTAACAATTTTGTGGCAAGTTTGATGCTTTGATGGCTTAGTTCTTAAGGTGCGGGTTTGAGTTGGACAACAGTTCAATTTTTTGTAAACTGCAATGAGTAGTTTTATGTCTACAGGGTGATAGATCTTATGCAGTAGAAACAAGTGTTTGGATAGTGACATTTTTTGCTTGTTTTTTAGTGTACTTGAAAGCAACTTTGATCATGAAAAATGGTTTATATGCAACCATAGTGATAGTGAAATATCATTTGATTGAAGGAAATTGTGTAACACTTTGCTTTGCTAGTTATCCCTTGTCTCCTTTTTAAGTTGCAATAGTGCACAACACAACTCGCTCATTCAACATCACTTAATTCTTAAGATGTAATGAAAAAGGAATATTATCTTGCACAATATTCAATTATTACACAAGTGGTATAACAGTACATTAGCCTAGACAGTCAATGGTTTGAAGAAGAAATAATGCTTTACTTTGATTCAAATACTGATTTTCATAACAAGTACTACTATGAACCAAGAAGTAAAAGGTAACATGAAGGGTGTTTGCACAATAATAGTAGACAGACAGTCCATTCAATGAGAGTAATCGTTCTCTAATCTAATACATTCCATTATGCTTTGATGATAGCATGCACTTCTTTGGTGGACAACGAGTATAGTGATGAAACTGTATGGACATTGGTAAAATTTTGTTGATTCTTTTTGTTGCTTGCATGCATACTGATTGGTATAACAATTGTTTAATGATTCAGATTGGAAAATTACATTGTTTCATGTCTCATGAAATGGTTACTTAAGACAAGACAACATCAGTGAATGCAACAGTTGTTGCTTGGACACATGTTAGTAATAATGAATGATAATTGTGAAATAGTGATTGAATAATGTTGTATCATCGGGAGAGGTTTCTTGCATACTTCATGGTACAAAATATTTTTGGTGATTGGTTGTAGTGATTTATACATTCTTAGTTTGTCATTGTTATATGGCAGTGATATTTATTGCATTCTCAGTTTGTTCTTGGGGTGCTTGAAAATGATATTCCTTTGTGCTTTTGACAGTGAATTGCTATTTGTAGGTTGTGCAATTGGTGCATACATTGATATTTTTGATCTCACAGTGCTTGTTTTTATGATATTTCCTTGGTGTAAGGTAACAACAATTTGTGGGTGTTGTAACTTGATCACTGACAGCTACATGTTGAAAGTGGCAGTGTGTTACAGGTTTGTCTTGGTGATAGTTACATAATAAGTTTTTTTGTTTCAGTATGCCACTATTGAAAAGTGTTCCTATTAATTTCTTTGGAGATGTCAGCAGGCTCCAAATATAAGAACAGTGCCCACTAAGAAAGTTAGCAAAAGATTCTCAAGGTGGTATTCATAAAACAGTGATAGTTGGTATGATAATAGAGACAATATTATGGCTGCAGAGATATTGTGTTTGCTCATGTGACTAACACAAGGGGGTATGTGACACAAAGTTATTTGATTATGACTAAAGCAATAATATGATTCTTGAATCCTATTTTTCATATGGATATGTGTTGGTTGGCTTTAGTTTTTTTCTTTATGGAATTTCACATTCTCCTCTATCATTCTTTATCATTGAGGCAAAAAGGGGGAGAGATGATATGTGTTTTTCCATCATGGACAAAGGGGGATTTTGTTGGCTTTCAGTTGTTTATGTTAGTTTCTCCTTGATGTCAAAATTGTTTTATGGGATTCATGGGGATTCATGATCTTGGTGGCACATGATGTTTACAGTTGGTTCATGATCTTGGTGGCACATGATGTTTACATTTGGTTCACATGGTACTTTTAGTTTTTTAGTTTTTACATGTACATGTTGGTACTGATGTTTGACACGTGTTCATTATGGCAGGGCATGCACATGCATTTGCTTCAGGGTAAATATATATTTTTGTTTCAGGCATATGACATGGTTAAGTGGGTATATATGACTTGTCATCATTACAAATCTCATGTATATTCAAGTTTATCACTTTCAAATGTGACATATCTTATTAATGATTGATGTCATAAAGCATGCAAAATACAAGGCTTCGAGCAACTTGTTTTGAAATCTTATTTGATCATTCTTTTTAATAGATATGTGACTAGGTAAAAGTCACTTTGTGGCTCGAAAGCATTAAGAAATTAGTCACATTATATTTATGTGTCATTAACATTATAGAAGCTTTAAACTTCGGTATTATAAAAGTCTTTGATTTGGGAATAATGTTTACAAGGTAATAATATTAGGGCATAATGAATATCGAGCACTTAAGAGACATGGGACTTCTATTAAGAAAAGTAAAAAGAGCCCTTGTTGGGCATTCTAGACATCGAGGAGTCGGGCATACTAAAGTTTAAAGTTTTTTTGAAAAAGCTTTGGTAAAGGAATTGTTGTATTGGTTTTTATTTGTGTCATAATATACATGTGACTAATCTTCACAGACAACAACTATTATATAAGTGTGATTATTTTTGTCGACAAGGATATTATGTGGCTTCGATAGTCTTTGAGAACTTATGATGTGTGTCGGCATTCAATGGTCTCAAAAGCATTTTAATAATTGATTAAATCATATAATATGATGTTGTTTCCCATTGGACTTCAAAATGATTTTAATCATTGCGTATTCTATCGGATTTCAAATGATTATATTTGTTTAAAAAGTCTTCGAAAGACTTGAAGGAAGTTTAGGATGAAATTATTATTGTTTCAATGTGGAAAACATGTGAAACCCTAGCCACCACCATGAAGATGTGTTAGCATATTTCTAAGCTCGAATGTGGAAGTCACAATGGAGATTTGATGGTAGCTTTTGTATAAGTGGTTTTTGTTTTTGACTGTGGAAGTTAGAGGAATTTCTTCTAGTTGGGTCGTTATGAGTTTACTTGACAGGTTATGGTGGTTTCTTTTCCTTCATCCTCTGTGATCAGGTAAAATGATCTTGTGGTTTTGTTTTTAAAATATTCTTATAGGATATTCAGTTTGATGCTTAAGGCATAAGCTTTTTTTTTTCAATTCATGTATTTTGAGATTCTAGCATAAATTTTTTGTTTAATATGGGCTTTGGATCAGTTGGTTAAAGAGAAGGTTAATGATGTTGGTTTTGTGAATAATTTTTTGATAATGTTTTTGTTAAGGAATATGTTTGAAGAGGCTGGTTAACAATCCTGTAGGGTTTCTAGTTATTCTTCTCTCGGGTTATAACTGAAATATACTTGTTTTAGTTGCAAAATTGGTAAAAAGGGTTTCTTATTCAAAACCCTAACCCAAGATGGTTTACAGTTACAATAACTGCATACAAAGGTTGTCATTCATAGCATCTATAAAAGATGGGTTTTTGGTATGTCATGTTAGCTCTCAAAAATGCAGGTTTGAACCACGAGAGGTTGCCAAGCTCTCACGATGTTCAGGGTAACAGACAAGGCCAAATGATTTGAACTTTCTTCTCTTTAGGTATTGCTAGACCTAGGCAGGTATACCTATTTGAATAAAGAAGACTTAACCTTTTTTCATTTCCTAAAGCAATTTACCCACACTGGCAAACGAGAGTGGATAAATGAGTTTTATTTTGGTAAAAATTGTATAAGCAATATCAAGGAAAAAATCTAATGTGTTCATACGTAAAAATGAATGAAATTAAACAATGAAATAGTAGAGATTAGTGCCTTATTGGGTGTACGGAGTCAAATGAAAATCTGAAATGAATAATTTCTTTCTGATAGACACTCAAATTGTTTGGCATACAATTTTAAGTTTATAACTGGTATAAACATGCAAGGATGTGATTACCAAGCTCTTCTTAATGATCCAAATGAAATTCCCTAATTACTATGATTGATTAAAAGGATTTAATCTCTCCTTGAAAGAACCAATTAATCCAACCATACAGATACAACAAGTGTGCACTAATAAACTAAAAAATATCCTTGATATATCAGTTTAAATAATTAAAAAACATCAACCTTGGAGACAACTTCAACAATACTTTCAATTAACACAACAAGCAATTGATACCAGAAAAATATCACCACATCAAATGAATTCAATTGAAATCTCCATTGTTTCAAACATGCATCATAGTCTCAAAATGTAACATTCTGTTATCCTACTGTATTTTGCACTCGCTATCTAGTCTCTCTCTCCTTCCCTTTCTGTTGTCAAAAATGGGTATTTATATATTGGCCACATGAAAGTTCACGTCCATTCGTATTCAAATCCCAACAATATGTCTATTCGGGCTTTTACTAATGTTCATCAGACACCTGCAAAAACATCATGTAGTTCCGCTGATGTTCAATGTCTCTTCGACTACCACAGATCACATATCGCTTTGATGTCCTATAGTCTCATCGATGTTCTAAGTCTTCCCGAAAGCTATCCTTTCAGTCTTAAGTATCACTGTGACATTGAGGGTCGGGCAGACGTTCCTCTGCTTTCATCGTGTTTTGCCAAGATTTATCCTTCGTCAATTCTGATCGCCGAGACATAGTGGTTTTCCTATCGATGGAAAAACACCCGGTGTGACCTTCCTAGCTCTCATCGATGATGCCTGTCTCGCCAAATCCATTATGTCAAAACATACCACCAAGTCCTAATGTAATCTTGTCAGTGTGACATAGGGGGTCAGTAGGACTCCATAAGCTCATCTCGATGACATTATACTACCGACAGGATCCACCTCTGCTTTATCGGCGAGACTGAATGAATGTTATGGGACATTACTCTGATAGCTTAAGTCTAGCCGATGAATTTCATTATCGGCGAGACCATGAATATCGCCAATTCCACCCACCGATGTATCTCTGTTATAGCGATATGGTAAGTTGGCAAGACTTCCTTGAACTCACCCCAATGACATTATACTACTGGCAGGATCCACCTCTGCTTTATCGGCGAGACCGAATGAATGTTGCAGGATGCTACTTTGATGACTCTTGTCTCGGTGACATAGCTCTTTGTGTTTCATTGATAAGACACATATATGCTCGCTATGACTCACCCTGATAACTATTGTCTCACCAATAGGACCCTGCTGTTGCTGAGACTGTGAACTGCATCATGCTGATATGAATCCTCAACTACAATCTCATTGGTCAGACATTCCCGATGTCTTGCCAATAGACTGTAAAAAGACATACATTAGTATAAAATGCTTTATGGATCAGTGAGACCTGCATCATGTTATGCCGATATGGTTTACACATTCAAATATTTAGGGCCAAGTGAATTATATGGGACCAAATGATGAAAACAAACTAAAGCATGGGCAAACATGTTATGCAAAGCGGATTCTTGTACTCATGGTATGGAATTCTTTGGAAACTCACGAGTATAGATAGCCATAAAAATTTCAAAATTTTATAGTTCTAACATGTCCTGTGGTGATCTGAAAGAAAGAAAAAAAGAAAAATGATATGAGATTTCAGACATTGTATTACATTGAAAATATTTTTAACAGTGTTTTTCAGATCATTATTTTAAGGAATATGTTGTCAATTATATACAACATTCTTCAATGTGCTTAATGAAGCTTTATCTTAGTCTTCTATTGTAATTCTAGGGTTGCAAAAATTGCACTTCCAGGGTTCTGATAGAATGCTATAATTTATTGCTTTGTAGAGTTAGTGTTCTAAATTAGTGAGGGGTTGGTGCTCCTAGAGTTGGTGCTCTAAATTAGTGAGGGTTTGGTGTTCCTTTGAGTGGGTGCTCCTAAACTTTGTAGAGTTGGTGCTCTATTTGAATAAAGTGATACATTTTTTGAGTGGTTTCTATTCCATAAGAGGGTTTTCCACTTAGGACAAAACATTGTGTTATGTGATGATTTTGTGTGTGATCGTTCTTATTTATTTGATCTCAATATGTCATCAACTACATTAAATGTTGTTAAGTTTTAGTCTTGCATCTCTATCAATGTTTAAGTCAACAAATCATGCATAGAAGGTTCTGTTGTGAGCTCTAATACATGTAAATGTGTAAAATATCTTGACTTATATCTTTATTGATGATATGTCTATTTGATTCATGGTTAATGCAAATACAATGTTGTTTAACACTAATAAAATCTACTTTATATATAGTCATTTGGTCTTTTGGCATTTCTTCACTTCTGCAAATGTTTATATCAAAATTTCATGCTCAAATGTTTTGTTATTGTTATGAACCCTGATACAAGAGAAAGTATAAAAATATTCATTAGGTTCAGTCTTTGTCTTAATTCATGACAATGTTTTATTCATATGCCTAATTCATATTTAATGCACAAGTCAAGTTTGCTTCACAAACTATCATTTGTCCTCTTGGTTCAAAAGAAAACATAAATTCTTGGTTTTGAAAAAGTTTGTGACTTTTATGAAGCACTGATTCACCCCCCCCCCTCAGTGATTCTAGTCTTCCAACAAGTTGACCTATGAAATGCTCAAAGACTAGACCATTAAATCAACATAAGTTGGTTTAATTCGATGAACTCTATGAAATAAAGTTTGTACGCTTATTCATGGAAAGAGAGTACTTATTTTTCCGAAAGGTAATCAATTGGGAAGGTTATTAAGGCTGAAAGGTTTAGATTTACATATTGAGCCCATTATACTAATGAGGTTATTTTTACCTCATCATTTCCTCCCCTTCCTAATTCTGAGCAGGTCCTACTCTTTGGTGTGTCACCTGCCCATCATTTCTTATATTAATTTCCTCATACTTGGCACTGAGATCATACACATCATCTGCCTCTATGTCTAATATCTTTGGGTTCCTTAAGAATCCCTGATGAAAAATGACCCTTTGTCTCCACCTAACAAAACTGTCCTCACTTTGGTCCAAGTTGGTATATACTAAAGGTGGTGGTGAAAGAAGCAAGGGAGGTATGTACCTCATACCAATCTAGTTGATCTTTAATTCCTCCAAAATTTTGGCCAAAGCTACTACTCTTCTTTAGGACCATCTAATATTAAGAGGTGAAATTATTTCCCTCTTTTTGAGATGCATGGGAAAAGGAGTATACCTTTCTTCACATGCATGCCATGTTGGTCCTATTAAATTTGGCCCTTGTTCTTGAAAGTAATCTTGACACAACTTGAGATGGTTATTGTATTTGACCTATACTTCCCGTTTACTTTTGACACCCAAAAATTGTTTCTTGAAAGAGAGGCTTCCTATGAGGGTATCTCATCTGCAACCCTATAGTCTTTTCTGCCCAAGCATACTCTTTGGATCTGTCTTGCCAGTGAAGTTGATTTTTCATAGTGGACATGAATGATTTTAATTCTACGTCTCCCACAAAGAAGTTAATAAAGAAATTTGTATACTTTTCTAAGAGAAAATTGTGGATAAAGAAATCACACAACAAATTCTGTTGTTCAGGGAGTGACTCAATAAATAATTTTACAAATTCCTTGACATCATGGTCATGAGGTTGGTTTTGGCGAATTCTTTGCAACTTCCATCTTAAAAGCTACTCATTAAGAAACATGGAGTACATCCTAGATGGTATTCTACAGGCTAATAGCAATTCACCAATTTCATAGGCATCTTGTTACCCCTATATGCTTGATGGAAATATTCTTTTAACATGACTAATTCCCTCTCTAACCTATTATTTTCATATTCCACATCCTTCAAGAGGTAACAATGCTCTATCCATTTCATTAGCATTGGGGGAATACGTACTTGGAACCAGTCTATAAGAATAGGTTCAATTTGTGTCCCCTTTGATTCCATGATTGGTTAAGTGTCAATGTCCTGCAAACTTTGTCCTAGCTCCACAATTTTACTCACAGAGGAATTTAACTCAATTTTCTATCGATTCTTTTCTTCTTCAAAAGCACTGAATAATTGCATAAAATTATTTTTCAAATCTTGAATACATTTTTCTTTTTCACACAGAGCATCTTGATTCTATGTACCCTATTGATTCCATTGTTGGATTTGGAATTGCAACTGCTTAATAAGCTTATATTTTTCTTCCATTTGCACAATCAATTTGTCAACTTCCCAATTTCTTTTATGGAAAATGGCAGTTTGCACCTCAATTTCTTCTTTCTATTGATTAATTTGTGCTTCATCATCCTACAACCTGGCTCTTAACCCTTCAATTTCTATCTTTAACTTTTCTAATTCCTCATTTCTCTAACTAGATTTTTTCTCCCCTATGTCCACAAAGAAAGACGCATGAGGAATTTCTTTATCAGGATGAGGCACATTTTCCTCTTTCGTGTCTTCAGGAAGGGATGAGTGAGGCATTCCTTCCACTTTTTCATCAACATAGGGTGCATCTTCTGCTTTAGTGTTCTCAAGAAGCACTTCTTTTATTTCTTCAGTATGTCCATTATGAGGCATACTTCCTTCTTCAGTTTCTTCAAGTAAGGAGGAGAAAGGAATTTCTCCATCAATATGAAGTATGTCTTCTTCTTCATTGGTATCCACAGAGACAGATACATGAGGAGTTTCCTGAGGCACTCTTTCCAAAAATTCAGGTATACTTTCCAATGTGTCATGGAAAGGAGAGAATCCTCCCATAGGTTCATCTTCATTCTACTCTAAGTGTAGCGAGTGTGTTCTTTCCTTTTCCAGTTCTTCAGGCGATAGGGTTTCTTTGTTCTTTTCGCTGGGAAGTTCAACCCCTTGCTCTTCTGCTTCATCTATTTCCTCATTATCAGGTGGACTATCAATTTCTACCAACTTTATTGGGGTCCTAGACTTTTTCCTTTTTGAAGTACTACCTATATCTTGGGGCCCAATTTCACTAGCCCTTGAAGATAACCATTTACTCCTCTGTAGAGGAGTTATTTGAAAAACAACTTTACTTTGTTTCTTTTTCTTCCGAGGGGGTTCCTCCTCTTCTCTGAAATGCACAATTCCCACCTCCCCTTCCTATCCTAGGGTTTGTAATTCATTTGGCAAGGTTTCTAGTGCATCACCGCTGGGAGCCATGGAGGTATACTAGGATTTAGGGGTGCCTAATGCCTCCGATGAGGGTTCTGCTACAGACTGATCCTTTTGTTTAGAGGATTCCCCTTCCTCAAGTGACCTCCCTGGCTCTTCATTTTCAAATTTCCATAGAAACCTTTTCCACTTCTCTAGCTCACTGCAGAAATGGTACTTACATATTAATTGTATCAAACCATGATGTTTAAGGGGGCCCATCCCAATTTTATACTTTTCTATCATAGAGGTGATTGAATGGCAGAGAAAAGCTGGTAAATTTACCCTAAGAGTAGGGTCCTCAACGTCATGGCATAAATGAGTCAATAGGTGAAAAAGGGGTCCCACTACTATAGTCATTTGTCCCTAACAAGTGAAATATTTAATAATCTAGGTTGTAGCATACCTCTAGGGTTTTGGAATAGACATTCTATGAATTCCCTTATTTTCCCCCTAGTGTTTATGGTCATTACAGGTTGGGGTTCCCCTTCCCTATGGAATAAATCTATTAACTTTTGATAAGTGATGTGGGTATTTTCATTCAAATGAATTCCTTTATTCTCAAGACTAGAAAGACGAGCAAGTACTTTCGTACTTACCCAGAATGGTTTTTCGTGCACCACAGTCTTCCCATCTGCAAAATTCTCAATGAATTCCTTCACTAGCTGCTCTGTGTGCCCTTCAAATTGTTTCATGAATTCCAGCCATCCAACCCTTTGAAATAAAGTTGCTATATTACTTAATGCCAGTAATGGTACTGTAGAAGTTGGCTTAGATTTTTTCTTAGCGCCTCCCATTTCCTTTGTTTCTTGGTTAAATTTTACAAAACTTTGGAATGCTTGCTTCTCTGAATTACAGACGGAAAAAGATTTATGCATCGATATACTCAATGAGGAGAGAATTAATTACCAACTTGCTTGTCACCTTACTACATAATGATGACAACCTTCCATGGGGAATTACAACTTTTGTCATACTCTTACCAATTGTGTAAAGGGCACAAGTTTCAAAGTTACAAGGGGAACAGATCATGCCAATTGATTAACCTTTATTCATAATAAATACTAGCCCTTTTAATAAATAAATTCACACATTCCTTAGGTCTTGTTGTTAGATCAAACATCACTTTACCTATGATGACCTAATTGGATAGTCATATGGTTGGTGAGGGTGGCAACGGATAATAATGGCATGGATGGGAGGTTGAAGTAATGATGAAAATTATTATGACAAAAAGGTGTCATAATAATCTTATTTATTATGGAAAGATTTGATGTGATGCAACAAAATAATCATATTGCCTGGAAGATCTCGAAGTGGCATTAAAGGATGGGCATGAACAAAACTTAGGAAAAATTTAAAAAAACTGGAAGACAAAATTTGTACAAAAATCTGGAGCATTATCAAGTAATGCACCCAAAGTAGAGAAGAAGAGAGGTTCAAAATTATTATAGAAAGATGTCATTAGAATAGAGTAACCAGATTGAGGATTCCAAAGCATCACTGATAGATGCGGTTGGAGCAACGACCAAAATTTCTAGAGCATCGTCGAAAGATGCAGCTAGAGCAACAACCAAAATTTCTGAAGCATCATCAAAAGATGCAGCCGAAGCAGCAACCAAAATTCTAGAGCATTCGAATAGAACTCTGAAGCATCCAAACAGAACTCTGGAGCATCCGAGTAGAATTCTGGAGCATTGCTAAAAAGATGCAGCTGAAAGGAAGAAAATTGTGATAGTTTGGCCTTGAATTTCCAAAGCACCATTGAGTGATGTGTCAAAACGCAGGATCATGACAAGAAATGGAACCAATCTGATGTGCAGATTCTGGAGCATTGCAGTAGCAATTATGGAGCATCGCAACAACAATTCCGGAGCATCACAACAATTGTGCTAGCAAATTATGAAGCATCATAGCAGGGTGCGTCGGAATTGGGTTCACCAAAAGATGAAGTCCTGCAAAATATAAACAAAACTTTAGCCAAGTCCAAATGGTGGAGTTCATGAAGAAATCGAAGAATTTTTTTAGAAATGAATTATTTTTTTTGGCAACTATATTGACCCTGCCACAGTAGAGTCAATGTAGTGGATTTCTCCATGTGTTTCTACTATTTTTGTAAACTCCTCTTTGTTAATGGGTTTATGGTAGATGTGTAATCAATGCCCATTAAGTAGAAGAGTTTGGGTGTCCCCATCAATTGGTTTTAATTGGACTGAACTGTTAGCAAACACTTCAGAAATCTCATATGGTCTAAGCCAGTGTGTCATGAGTTTCCCTTGATGATCCTTGTATTTGGAATCGAACAATAATGCCCAATCCCCGGTATGGAATTCTTTCTCTTTGATATGTTTGTCATTCCAGACCTTACATTGTTGCTAGACCAATTCAGTTTGATGGACAATGTCCAGACGAAGTTCGTCTAGTTCACTAAGCTATAAGACTCTCTCAACTTGAGCTCATTTAAGATCCATGCCCAATTCCATGGCCATCCTAAGGGTTTGGAGATCGAATTCAATGGGCAAGAGGGGCTTCTTCCCAAAGACTAACTCATAGGGGCTATAGCTAGTGGTTGAATTCCAAGTCATGTTGTAAGCCTAGACAACTTCTGGTAGTTTCCTAGCCCAATCTTTCCTTCCTAAGGAAACCAGTTTTATCAAAATATTTTCCAATTCCCTATTAGTGACCTCAACTTGTCTGTTTGCTTGTAGGTGGTAGGGTGAGGACTTCTTGTGACTTGGAAGTGATATGTGAATGCCAATAGGACTTTAGACATAAATTGGAGGCCTTGGTCTATAACAATTGTTCTTGGAGCCCCAAATTTGAGAAAGATTCTATTATAAGAAAGTCAGCTACCTGCTCTTCCCTAGCAACACGTAGTACTTTCACTTCTTCCCACTTAGTCATGTAGTCGGTACAGACCATAATATACTCTTTTCCTTGCGAAGGGGGGTCTATAGGGCCAATAAAATCTAATCCCCATTTTTCAAATGGTTCAAGGACTACTTGAGGCTGTAGGGGAATTTCACTAGATGCAGTTGGTCTTCCTACCCTTTGGCATTCATCACACCTACAAACGTACTTCTTGATGTCCTTATGCATTGAAGGCCAATAGTATCCTACTCCTAGAATCTTGTGATTTGTCCTTTTAGTAGAATAATAACCTCTAGAAGGGTCATCACGACAAGCCCTAAGGATACTAGAGGTCTCATCTGCCCTAACACACCATCACAAAACCATATTGTGTCCACATCAAAACAAGATTCCATTAATCCATTTAAAAGGGGCACTCTCTTTGACGAGGCATTTCTTTTGTTTTGATGAAAAGTGAGGTGGTACTTCTATGGTGGCTAAGTAATTTGCAATATCGGCAAACCAAGGAGTTTTAGTGGAGATGGCAAACAAATTTTCATCTAGGAATTTGTTCTATACCGGAGTACAGTCGCCATCATGCTTAATCTGGGATAAGAAGTCTGCAACTATGTTGGACTTCCCTGGTTTGTCAACAATTGTCACATTGAACTCCTGGAGAAGTAGTAACCACCTGATTATCCTTGCATTTACTACTGGTTTATTCATGAGATTCTCGATGGCTGCATGGTCCATGCACATTGTAACTTTGTATCATGTGACATAATGTCTAAATTTCTTGATGGCATGCACTACAACCAAGAATTCTTTCTCTGTTGTGGTGTAATTATTCTTTGTTGGCGTCAAATTTTTTCTGATAAAATATATAGCATATTTCCCTCCATTCTCATCTTCTTTCCCTAGAACCACTCCAATGGCATTATCAGACACATCAACATAAATTTGAAATGGTAGGTTCCATTTAGGTCCTCGTAGGATAGGGGAAAAGATGAGTTTCCCTTTGATAATTTCAAATGAGGACTGACACTCAAGCGTCTAGATGAAGTCAACATTTTTCTAAAGGAGAGGAAACATCAGAGCTACAATTTTGCTAAAGTTTTCTATGAATCCTTGGTAGTATCCAGCATGCCCTAAGAAACACCTGACATCAGTCTGAGTTTTTGGGATCTCAAGTTGTTCTATGACTTCGATTTTCTTGGAATCAACCTTAATCCCTTCGGCTAAGATATGATGTCCTAGCACTATTCCTTGTTCCACCATGATTAAGCATTTCTTGTGACTGAGGGACAACCAATGATCCTCACATCATTTTAACAGTTTGTCTAGATTTGTGAGGGATTCATCGAAAGTTGAACCATATACGGTGAAGTCATCCATATAGACTTCCACGCACTCATTTACCAGCTCAACAAATATAGCTAGGATGGCCCTCTGAAATGTGGCAAGAGCATTACATAGCCCAAAGGGAAGAACCCTATATGCAAATGTCCCATAAGGGCAGGTAAAGGTCATCTTATCTTGGTCTTCCGCCGCTACCTGTATCTGGTTGTATCCACTAAATTCATCCAAGAATGAAAAATATTTTCTCCCAACCAAGTTATCCAGCACTTGGTCTACAAATGGCAGGGAAAATAATATTTGTGTGTTGCTTTGTTAAGCTCCCTATAATCTACAAACACTCCACTTCCCATTCTTCTTTGGAACTACAACCAAGGCTGACACCCACTTGCTCTCAAAAATTGGGTAGATGAATCCTACCTGCAAGAGTTTCTCAATCTCAGTTTTAATGATGTCTTTGAGGGTAGGATTGAGTCTTTGTTGTGGTTGGCGAACAGGTCAAACATCCTTAGTATAGATATGGTGTGTGCACACACTAGAGTGTATTCCTCTCATATCTTTATGGTCCCAGGTGAACACTTTAGATCTACTCACTAGGGTATCAAACAATCTTTGTTCTTCTGTATTAGTCGACCAACTATTGATGTTTAAAGTTTTCCCTAACAACAACATAATAGTTTTGACTCCAAGATAATTGGATGTGACAGTGTGAATGGGCCTTGTTAGCATGTTAAGTGGACAACTATGCGGTACAGTTTTATGAAGCCAGGAAACATCTACAAAGAAATGACATGTTTTTGGAACTAAGTTCATCAAAGGGAAAGGCAATCCAATAAACTTAGCATCATCAAATTCTACTTGATCTGTGTTGATTGGGTGTCCTAGGATTTATTCTACGTCTGACATCTCTTCACTGCTAGAGTCTATTGCAATGCTTTCCACATCGTTCTCTAATTCATCCTCTAATTCTTCACCATGTTGTTTGATGACTACCATGACTGGTGAAGCCAAATTTTCCTTTCTAGTAGGACTTTTTGGTTCATCAACCCATACTTTGCTATGTTTGGCAGGCTTAGTAGGAGGATACAAAAACAACTGTTTGCTATTAGATCCATGGGAGATGGTCATTCCTCCCTCCCTGTAGTCAATTTTGGTTGCAACCGTAAGCAATCATGGTCATCCCAAAATTATTGGATAATTGTCTTTGGGCGTAAGGGATTCAATTATCTAGAAATCAACTGGATATTCCCATCCATCCACCTTGACAAGAACATTTTCAATGATGCCTTTGGGAATAGCTACAGATTGATTTTCCATTTGTAGGACTGTAGTTGTGGGAAGTAGATCAATAAGTCCTAATTTTTCCATCACATCAATAGTCATTACATTAATGGTTGCTCTGAGGTCCACTAAAGCGTTGGGTATTACTACCTCATTAACTATTACTGTTATGAGTGGACTCCCTGGGTCATCATATTTCAGAGTAGTGACTGTTCCAGCTAACAAATCAGTTAGGTATCCATTCATATGAACAATGTTGATTCATTTTGGCTTCCTCCTCATGAGTAGTGACTTGTGTTCCAGATTTCTTGTATTAATACAATTTTCGTAAAGTTGTTTCTAGAGCGTCTTTCACAGAAATTGGTTTCAATCACTTTGGAAAAGGGGCTTTGGTTTTGTCTTTGGACATGGGATTTTTCAATAATTTAGTTGGGGACTAACCCTCCTCATCCTAAGGTAGGTCGGAAGCTCCTGCTAAAGATGGCAGGATGGCTTCATGTTGCCTAGTGTCTAGGGGTTGTTCTATGCGCGCAGGTGTTATTGTTGTTTCCTCAACAGACTTCTAGACAAGTTCATCTATGATTTCTTTGATAGTCGGCTGTGAAAGTGTTTTACCAGACCTCAACTGTAGGTTTCCATAGTGTATTGTGTTGAGTTCAGTGACATTGTCTTGTTCGACGGAATACACCAGAGTATTTCGATGATTGTTCTTTCGATTAGGGACTAGTTTTCGGAAGTCGTGGTTGGTTGACTTGTTCAATCTATTGAGTGTTTTGGGGAGGTAGTAAGAGAGTCTATTGAGTAGGAATCCTCCTAGGACCTGAATAGAACTAATGTTGGGGTTGATTCCATTGAGGAATGGGATTTTGAGGGTACCACTACTATTGAGATTGGTTGGGTCACTAAGGGTTACCCCAAGATTGGTTTTTCCAGTTTGGTGGTCCCCAAGGATAGGTTCCCCAGTCAAAGGGTACTGGAAGTGGTGCCTGAGGCCAGGGTGTTTCCCATTGATTATTGTTCCAAATTGATTGGGGCAGCCAATTAGGATTGGAATTCTGGCCATAGGAAAAATTACCTCCAATTCTCTGGTTGACAACATTCACCTCTTCCTCGACTGGAGTTTTTCTTTTCTTGGAATTTTTGATGGAATTCTATATCTTGCATTGATCGGTGGGGTGATTCTTGTCACATACTTGAAAAATATCAATCTTTTCAACTTTTTCCAAGGGACACTCTCTTAGCAAATGTTTGTTTCGACACCTAGGGAAATAAATAGACAAGGTCTTAGGATTTTTGGTTTTAGCCTAGATGTCATCTAAGGTGGTGTTTAGTTGGACAAGAATGTCGGTCTTGAAGTTGGCCAATTCCTCATGAAGTTTATTTATGTCATTAGAACCATGTAAGTGGGTGAACTTCCTAATACCTCCACAAGTACGGGAGACGTTCTGACACAATTCCGTTATTTTTTCCAGTCTCAGTTGGGACACGTCTCCTTTTCCCATTAAGTATAAACCCCTTCGACCTTCATCATCGAGACCTTTGAGGAATAAGGTCTTTAAAATATCGAGACTTATGACTTCTCCACCACAACATTTGGACAAGAAGACAAACCTATCTAGCTAATCTTTTAAACTTTCATCCTCATTTTGCCTTATTTTGAACAGTTCTTCTTTCCTATCACTCGCCCTATAGTAACTTTGGTATTGCTCCAAAAAGATAGACTCCATTTCATCCCAAGAGGTTATCAACTAAGAATCTAACCCCATAAACCAATGCATAGCTAAGTCTTTTAGAGTTGAGGGGAAAATCTTTAGTTTCTAATTATCATTCTTGTAGTCATAGGTTTGACAAAAGACTTTGAATTAAAATAGGAACTAATCAGGGTCCTTAGTAGACAAACCTCGAAAGGTTGGTAAGAAGGCCAGTGAGATATTTTTCATTGTCATCTCATCATCTGCATCAATAACAATAGGATAAGTGAATGTGTGTGGTGAAGGGTTATCATTATTGTGGTTATTGGCAACATTTCTACGGTCGCCCATGGTGTTGGAGGGGATGTAATCCTCTTCCAAAATTTGCTCAGTGGCACAAGGTTCAAAAGTTTGTGAAAGAATATGCTCCTCAACCACTATTCATTCTCTTTCTGAGGCATGTGGGAAGGTCTCAGGTTGACCCTGTTTGGTCAACTCCTCAATAAGTTCTTGGTCTGAGTTTCCTTCCTCCCTACTTGTTGGTACATCAATTGGGAGGGTTTTTGGTATGAATCTTTCATGGGGGCCTCGTTCTTGACCATGTAGAAAAGAAGCCAAAGAACTATTCCTATCCCTAAGAGAGGTATTCAAGATATCTCCTACTAACACTAGAAAAAGGGGTTCCTCAGAAATGACGCCAAAAAGTGACAGGGTGTCGTTAGGTCCTAACACTTTAGTGAATAAACACATCAATATATCTACCTGGCAGTGTACAATGGTTGTATGCAATAGAGAACATCTCAACTTCTCTCTTAAGCACTAATCAACTAAATAAAAGTTCTAAGCTAAGGGGCCTCTAATCTTGAAAGAAATAAATCATCTATCTAGAAAGCGGGAAAATAACTCAAATCAGAAAATAGAAAACTAAGAATCTGAAAAGCATCACCATTAAACTTAGAAAGCATGGAAACAGTTAATCTAAAGAATGCATAAATTGTTGAAGAAGTAAAGCATGCAAAGAAGTTAGGAAACATTTATATAATGCAAAAGATAACAAGCCAACTGCTAATCATAAAACCATTAATCAGAATAAATTGAAGAAAGGTGCTTCAGACATTCAATGGTTAAGCTCAGAAACTATAGACTCAGTTACAATCTGCAGGCTTGACACTAATAGTATAAAATATACTCATGAAAATGAAATGTAAATTCAACCATTATCTACTAAAAGAAAATGCAAAATAGGAAACACAATACTTATCTATCTATCTATAACCCTCGAGTGGCTAGCTCTCGGGTGTGACTACAGCTACTTTAGATCACATGCACTAGAAAAATCTCTCTGTTACTTCATTCCATAGATGCATCCATATTACACAGTAATTCAAAGAGTGGCAGGAAAACTCATATTCATATGGTATTTTTTACTCAAAGTAAAATTGGTAGCATAATGATAATCTCTTTCATTATTTGTAATAGTTACATATTTATATGAAAAATGACTACAAAAATCCTATTTTTTAGTCGATTGAGTCTTTCAACAGATTTCCCATAGTAAAAGGGACTTAAAATCCCATGATATAAAATATTAAAGAGGCTTCGCATGAGCCATAAAGTTTTTGAAACTAAAAAATAACAGAATTATAAAGACTCGGCCAAAACGTGTGCTCCTGGAATTCTGGTGCCCGCTTGCTAGTTTTCAAAAGTGTCAAGATCCGCATTCATTTCCCTTCTAACTAGAATGGTGATTGGGAGTGGATTTGACCTGTGAAATGCTCGAAGACTAGACCATTAAATCAACATAAGTTAGTTTAATTCGATCAACTCTAAGAAATAAAGTTTGTACGCTTATTCATAGAAAGAGAGCACTTATTTTTACTAAAGGTAATTAATTGGCAATGTTATTAAGGCCGAAAGGTTTAGATTTACATATTGAGCCCATTATATTGATGAGGTTATTTTTACCTCATCACCATGGTGAGGATAGCTCACAATATATAAAGTAATCGGAAAACCGTATACAAAAAGGATCATTGCCAAGGGTTCACTGCCCAAAAGGACTCACTATCCAGATACAAAGGCTCACTGCCTACAGAGAGGACTCACTATCTAAATAGTGAGGCTCACTACCTACAAAAACAAAATATTATATAAAGATCCACCACAACAAATCACACACATCTACAACCTTGATAAGAAGAATTGTAGACACTGTCAACTCATTGCTTTCAGGAATCTAACACATTAAAGTACTGTTGCCTTAGTTCACTTTCACACAACTCTGCTTCTCAAAATTGTGGCTTTATTTATTCATTCGCAACATCTCAACTTGTATTCATACCATCTTCAACCTTAGAAACCTTCTCCAAGGTCGGTTACACATGCTTCATTTCATAAATTCAAATTAGGTTGGCAACTCAACATTCCTGCAATGGAAAGGAATCAGAGTGGACCAAACAAACACTTAACCAAGACCCAAAACAATGTCTCAGATCAATTACATGCTTCCTTAATTAATTCTTAATCCTTTGTATGATGTGTAAATACTAGGTCGGCCAAACCTAATGTAAACACAAATGAACTTTGAAGTACACGATTCCACATCAAGAAGATAACATGCAAATGAGGCAACACACTTCACCCATCACTGTAACACATATTAGATTCCTTTAGACTCATCTGCATCACCTGCAACAACGTTCAAACTCAGAATACTTCTCACCAGTCCATCTAGATTGCAAAAATACACACAACTTTGAAACTCAACTTCCAGAGCACTAGACCATGAACATCTTTGCTAGAACACAAAGAAAACCATTACAAGACATCGTCCAAATCCGCAAGACCTGAAAAAAATTAGCAAAGGACTATAGAGCAGAAACATTTCTCTCAGTCCATAGAAAAACAACTCTATCAACCCAATTCACATACCAATGAACATATCTTTCTATCTCTATCAAATCAGAAGCTTCAAACCAGGAGATATTACCAATAGATTCCCATAAACAACACCTCAAATCTGCAGAAGCATAGGATCAACACAAAATAACTATGGATCACATACCAGAGCACATTCTAAACATACACACAACTCTAACTTCTCTATTTATTAATTTTCTCAAAAGTAGACACATCTACAACATCATAAAGATAGCTCCACGTACTCACAACATCTCATCAACATCTCAAATATACATGCACAACCTGCAACATCTCGTGTTGTGTTGACATCAATGACAACATTAATGAAAACACCACCAAACTTACTCATACTTGCAACAATATGTTCACTTAAGAACCCATTAGGATTCTCTTCAAGTTTTATCATCTCAAGCTTTGAGGGAAAATCTTTTTTAAGTGGGGAATAGTTATGAACCTAATTATTTTTTATGGTATTTAGTAATAGTAGGGTGCATTAGCTTTATAACTCACCCATAGGCAATATTAAATAAAGGTGTATGCACATGGTTTATAAGTTATCCCACTAGTTGGTTAGAATAAGTAATTATCCCACGTGCATGAGATGGTATGAGTTGTCTTTGGTGAGACTTTATACATTGTAATGACTTCTCATATGGAAGGCATCTTAGATATTTGTAAATATAGTTGATGCTCTATTAGTATTTTCCCCCCTCAAAGTAGTGCTATGAAGATAATAAAAGCATTGCGTCTCTCATATTTTTGCATTTTTTTGTGTATTAGTTTATTTTGTCTTGCTAGTCCATTACAAGTGGTATCAAATCTCTTTCTAAGTCCATTTTTGTAAGTAATTTTTTTATTTTATATTTTTTCCTACACGTCCATTAGCTTCTTATCATTGATAGAAGGTCAATTGATTTATTTTTCAAGGGGGGTAAAATGGCTCCATAAAATACTTGCACCCTAAAGACAATTATAGAGGAAAGTATACCCTAAAAACAACTCTATCAATAAAGCAATAAAATTTCCTTGTTAAGAAAGTGATAATAATTAACCAATTCCTATGAAGAGAACCTTCACACAAGTCCATATAAAAAACAAAAAATAGCAAATTCTATTGAACACACAAATATTTTGAGAGGGAGGTGGATTAGTATAACATAACATTTTAACTTTAGTCAATACATCAATTAACATCCAAGCATCATTGAGAACATTAGAGAGAGAAATGAAAGCAATTACATAAGAGAACACTAGATTTACATGGAAACCCTAAAGGGAAAAACCACAGTGAAAAGAGTTGCTTGGATCTATTGTCTAAATCCAACCTCACAATGAAATTCAAATGTTACAATAGATTCACAAGCACCAACCTACTGGAGACACCAATCCCTAAGACAAATTGATAAGCACCAAACTATTGGAGAGGAACCAACCTCACAACCAGGGCACCAACCTTATATGAACTATGGCACCAACCACATGGCACACCACAAATGATTACAAAGTAATTTACAAATAAATTATTTTCATGAAGCTTACAAAGAGAAATTGCAAGATCCTTATTTGTCAATTTTATAGCCTCACATGTATACTCTACTCTACATCACTCAAACATCCTCTACCCTAAAATATTTAATAGGAAGTGCTAGAAAAGGTCATAGAACTATGCAAAAACAAGAACTTTATTTTTACTCACATATCCAACAACTCAAAATAATTTTTTAAAATACTAATATGGGTTGATAGAGTATATTGTAATGTTGGACAAGAACAAAAATTAGCACATTTTGTGTAGGAGAAGTTAGCTTATAAAAATATTTTTCAACCGCTACCATGTCAGCCTATATAGAACAAATTTGAACCAAGAACTAGTTGTTTCACAGGTTTGAATCTGGGCCATCAATCTTCAAAATTCACAGGCAAAATGAACGGTGCATATTTAAATCAAGAGGCCTCTACCCTTGAAATATTTCATGAACAATAAAAATGCATATACCACTTTGAAAATTCTTTCAATATACGTCACTATGAGCACATGTCGATCTTCCTTAAATCCATAGAGTTATCATTAAAAATTCTTGGATACATGTCTGTATTCCATGCCCCTATAGTACTTTCTCTTCTTTCCCTTTCTTCTTATAAACAAGCAAAACACTGCCACACATCAACATTTTGAACTTTTGCACGACCTTCTCTCTCCTTTCTCTTTCTTCTTGTAGACAAGTGAAATACCACCATGTGTCAACATTTTGTGCTTTCACATGACCTTCTCTCTCTTCTCCACAAATGAGCAATAGTCATCTAATCTATTGTTAAAAAGTCATTGGAAATGTCATCCTAGACATTCATCATCCTTTTGCAACTCCACACATCCTTTTCTCTTTCTTTCCTCTTTACTTGTAGGCACATCAAAAATTACCATGCATCAAATTTCTACAACACCATACATATAGAAATGGGACTTGCCATAACCCTTGCGGATAAGTGGACATGTGACATGTATCGCATCTATATAGTGCACTTTCATTTTGGGCCTACCTTTTACACACGTCACCTATCTGCACTTCCATGAGATTTTATTTCTTCATTCTCTCTCTTTGTGTAGGTTCACATAAGACCACCACTTGTCATCATTCCATGTAACTACATGACTTGAAATGGGGCCTGCCATTACTCTCATGGGTTAGTGGAAGTGTGACATCTATCCCATCGACATCATCCATTTCTTCACTAAAGTATTAACTTCAAACCTAGGAAATTATTTCAAAACCAAGGCAAGTAGTAAGTGAGGCTAGTAAACCAATGGTGTTGAAGGGCTTAAGTTATGACTTAAGCAACCAAAAATAGTTGATAGTCAGTCACAAAAAGTTAGAAGATAAAGTGCATGACTAAATAGAACACTTAGGGTTTGAATGAATTAGGGATAAAATCCTAACAGAGCATGAAACCCTAACTTTGATGTCTAGAGAAGACCAACCCACCATTATTGTATGCAAAATACTCCCAGACCATGAACAAACATGAATGGACTAGAATAAGAAAGACTCTCTCATAATACAAAGATTTGACATCAATGATAGTAATTTTCCTATTAGACATCAATGAGAACAATTTGCAACAATCTCTCCCTTTGTCATTGATGGGAACACTGAATTTTTGAATCCTTTCCTATCGCTCTCCCTATTTAGATTTCCAAATCTTCCTATAACTCTCCTCCTTTGACATCAATGACAAAGGATTCATAGTACGCCCCTTTGTTTCAATAGTTTTGGCCACATCAATTCTCTGCAACACTCGCCCTAAGGTAAATAATCTAGGGGCAGAGTAAAGAAGTACTCCCTTGAACCTATGCTTCATCTAATGTTCGGTAAAAGGAAGGAGTTGTCACTCCTATATTTTGTTTAAGATACTCAAATGTCTCCTTGGGAAGAGATTTTGTAAAGATATCTGCAATATGATCTTGAGTAACCACATATTCTAATTTGTCTTCCTAATCTATAACTTTTTCTCTCAAAAAATGATGTTTGATTGAAATGTGCTTTGTCCTTGAATGCATCACTGGATTCTTTGAAATGTTAGTTACACTTGTATTATCACAAAGAATAGAAGTAGGCTCATTATACTCAAATTTTATATCCTTCAATATTTGTTTCATCCAAAGAACTTGAGCACAAAAATGTAATCTACTTCTATTGCAAACAAAGATACTAAATCTTGTTTCTTACTTAGCCATGACACAATTATGTCAAAAAGAAAGAATTCTTCACCACCACCACTCTTTCTATAATCAACACTTCCTGCCCAATCAACATCTGTGTAAGCTGCTAGAGTGAAATCATCACCTTTGGGATACCATATACCATAGTTAATAATATTTTTCAACTATCTAAAAATTCTCTTTACTACCTTTACATGTGTTTCCTTAGGTGTTTCCTAAAGTATTGCTACCATGCACACTACTTACAAAATGCCAAGTCTAGATGTAGTCAAATACAATAAGCTTCCAATCATTGACCTATACAAAATCTGATCTACTTCAGGTGACTCACCATCCTTTCTTATCTTGCATCCTGTCACCATTGATGTGCTCACTAGCTTGCAGTCTTACATCTTGAAATTTTTCAACATCTCCCTGACATACTTGGTTTGTGATATGAAAATTCCCTTATCTAATTGATAAATTTACAAACCAAGGAAAACAGATAATTCAACAAGCATAGACATCTCAAATTCATTTTGCATCTCTTCTGTAAACTCTTAGCTCGTCTCATCATTACTACCACCCAAAATAATATCATCAACATAGACAACAACTATCAGATGATACACTAGTACAATAACAGTAATAAACTACTGAAAAAACTACTAAAAATTGCTTAGAAATGGTTGAACTTGGTCACGTGACCATTAGTAGTTTATTGCTAGTCATATATAACACGACCAGATTGATGACTAAACCATTTTTAGTCATTTATTGGTTGTTTTGATTGATCGATTTAGTAGTATATTTAGTGGTTTATTTAGTCATTCATTGATGTAATCTAGTCACTTATTTAGCCATTTTTTTCCACTGATATATTTAGTCATTGATTGTTGTAATTTGGTCACTTATTTAGTCACTTTTTATTCACTGATATATTTAACTGGTCACTTATTTAGTTGTTAATTTAGTCATTGATTGTTGTAATCTGGTCACTTATTTAGTCATTTTTTATTCACTGATATATTTAGTCATTGATTGTTGTTAGCTAGTCACTTATTTAGTCGTTTTTATTCATTGTTCACTGGTTTCTATCAATTGGTATTATATTTAGTCAATTTAATTATTAATTGATGTCAATTAGTAGTATAGTTAGTCATTTTAATTGATTGATATTTGAGGATTTAAGCATAAAACACAAAAATGCACATCAATCATCAATTGCACACAATAAGACAACCATTGAGAAGGAAAAAATAGTGAACTTTATCAATAAAAGAAAGGTGTTCTAATTACAACTTAGAAATAGAGTATTAAAATTCTTATTTTCAATCATAAGATTGAAAATATGAGTTATAATATTGCACAGTTTTGACTACAAGAAAGAAAATTCTCCAAAAAACTTCTACAATGATGGAAACACATGCCCCTTTCATCTCTTAAAACTTCTACAACGCAGGAAATATTCTTGGAGCAAGTTGTAACATGTAGAATCCAAGAAGGAGAGTGTTGATTGTGTCCCATATATTAAGCTCTCTCCTTCAATGCGATCAACAATAACCCAGCTAGAATCTTTCCTCCATTATATGTATTGTACCATCTAATATGAGCAACAGGGTATGCCTTTTCCATAATGAATGAAGTTGTGCCTCAATACAACCAACAAAATTACTATTAGTCTCAATTCAGAAAGAATAAAAGTGCATTGTATATTTAAAGTTTACAAAAGTGAGTCCAAACACAACAAAAAGATAAATTAATTAAAAAATTGTAGGAGACAGATCACATCTGCAAACATGGGAGAGCTATGCAAAATTGGAGAAATTGGCTTGGAAAATGAAGGCAGCAGGGTATTTCTAGATTCAATACTTTTACTTAATGTTGTGGAATAGAAGAAAAAATAATCATTTATCTGCCACCTTAGTGAAAAGTTAGCAATTGCATTTGGTTTGTTAAACATGGACCCTGGTACAACTATTAGAGTTGTTAAGAACCTTCGAGTATGTTCTGATTTTCTCACTGCATCTAAATTCATCTCCAAGATTGTTGCAAGAGAAATTGTTCTGAGAGATGTGAACCATTTCCATCATTTTAAATAGGGACAATGTTCTTGTGGAGAATATTGGTGATGCTAAATGAAACAATTTGAAAAATAGGCTTGCACTATAATAATGTGCACTACATCATATATTTGAAGGGACGTCCATCAAAGCATAACAACATGGATTTTTTTGTCATATGTTGTAGTTACAAGTGCCCTACTAGACATACATGAAAATCTAAGGGATTTTTTTTATGGCTAGACTAATAAAATCCTATTGTAGGGGATACTCCAAGTACATATGGCCCAATTCTAATGACAACTGTTATTAAAGCTAAAAAATAGCTTTGGATGTTATTAGTATGTTATTGATATTGAATCATGGACCGAACTGTCTGATACCTTATGACTAAAGATCTTGTATCAATGGGGAGATATGGATCTTGTTGCCACTAATTTTCCCAAAGAAAGCCATGTGCTAATATTTGAATTATGTTATATACTTAGATATTTGATTTCTTGTTTCATGTGCCTCCAAATAGGTGCACTAGATCCTTGAAGGGGATTAACACAAATTTATTCAGCAGGAAAAAAAGACTAATTCTATATGATTTTGCTTTATAATTCATCCCAATGCTGATAATGATCAATCTCAGCTTTGCAAAATACACATCATTAACTAATAAGTTCTTAAGAAAATGTTAGGATGCACCCTTCCAAGGGACAAACCTCTCCAAATTTTCAAAATAATTGCATCCTAACATTTTTTTAAGAAATTATTAGTTAATGATGTTGTGTATTTTGCAAAGTTGAGATTGATCATTATCAACATCAGGATGAATTATTAAGCAAAATCATATAGAATTAGTCTATTTTTCCTGCTGAATAAATTTGTGTTAATCCTATTCAAGGATTTGGTGCACCTATTTGGAGGCACATGAAACAAGAAATCAAATATGTAAGAAAATGCAACCAGTGGGTGTAAAGCCTAGCTCCTCAACCTTTGAAAGCTTCCTTCTTGCTTGTGTGTGAATTGGAGCTTTGGATGAGGAAGTTCTTTCAACTCCAACAAAATAATCATTACAAGTCATCAAAGCCAACAGAAAGGAGACCAATATATAAATGATTAAAACAAAAGAATACAATCAAATTACTAAAAGAAATAAGTAAAATCTTACTATAAAAACAACCATCTCTATAGATTCTATTGCATCATTAATCATTTAATTGTCAATAACTCATTGTCCCGCCAAAGAAATCCAGTCATCCAACATCCACCGCTACACCACTATACATAAACTATCCCATTGTGGTATGGTGGTATCTTCCACTCTACTGCACCAAGTCTCGTACACCATCATAGTGTGGCAGTGACTATACCGCACTACCACAGGATACCTTCGACCATTGTCACGGGGTAGCAATAACCACCACTATATCGCACTAGTCAACATGGAAGCACTGCGGGGTGGCAGTAACACTGCACTACCACAAGCTTAATCTAACACCTCTACAGGGTAGTGATATCTATCACTCAACCACCAGTCACTCCATGAGACGTTGTAGGATGACGGTAAAGACATGAACTCTCACTTGGTGTAATCTGAATTGATGATGACCAAGTTGGGGGTCCACCAGTGAATTTGAGGCACATAATTCCAATAGGTAAATGCCATAAATTGTCCAAAACAAATACACATGTATCAAACTCAAGTCACTTAGGCGAATAGGGCATGTGAGACTTCCCACTAAACCAATTCAAAATTAATAAGGCGTAAATATATGGCTCTTTTAGCACTGCAATTAAGGTGTAAATCACAAATATATAAGAAAGATGTGGCATTGTTGCCAACAATTGCAATCTATAAATCAAGCACTACTGAAAAAACAACAAAAAGAGAGATTGCAGCAAAAATTCTAGCTGAAAGATAAGACTGTTATTTAAAAATCAACAAAACGAAAAGCTTAAACTTGTATAACATTGTAGAGCACCTAACCACCCAGTATGCAAAGCAACCTTTTTATATAGATATTTGTCATGGGACATCCATCAAAGCATAACAAGGATTTTTTGTCATATATTGTAGTTACAAGTGCCCTGCTAGACATACATGAAAATGTGGAAGCATAGATAATTTGTATCAAGCCAAATGTCAAAAAGTATAATTAAAAAGACAAATCCTTACAATTGGACCTCAAATTGGACCAAGCAGATTTATGATTTTATCATTAGAATGTAAGAACTTTCTCTGTTGGAGCTTCACGACCTCAAATTGGATCTCCAATTGGACCAATAGATTTATGATTTTATCTTTAGAATGTAGGAACTTTCTCTGTTTGATATTCACAACCTCAAATTTGATCAGAAACTAGATAAGCAGATTTATAATTTTCTTTGTCCACCGACGTTTGTATTCCTACACTCAGGTTCTGCTTCCAAGCGAAAACACCCAGAAGTGTTTCAGACCATCCAAGTTTTCAAGAACCGTCCATACCCGAATGTTGCATCACAATCTATTTTTCCTGCACATAAAAATGCCACATATTAACCCCTTCTAAATAAAAAATTTAATCATCATAAAACCATAATTAATAAATCCATGAAGCCTCCTAAATGTAGCTTAAAGAAAGTTTACAGGATGGGTTTCAACATAAGAATATTTTTACTACAACTCTCAAGGAATGTATTATAAGTAGAAGATAAAATTATTCACACTCGAAGTAATGCAATCAAACATTTATTCCAAAAGTATGTTAGCATGAGTTAACTAAAAATAGAATGATTTTTTGCTTGGCTTATTTTTTCAATATGCCACATGGAAATAGAATAATCACTAAGAAACCCTAATAATAAAAATGAAGTAAAGGTTCAAGAAAGAAAATTCCAATGTACTATTGTGTAATGGTGATGAAGGCACTTATATGAGCATGACTTGTATACAAATCCCTACCATTGAATTTCCATCCATCCAAAGAGAAAATAAGCAATGTAAGGATTTGAGCAATATAAGTCCAAAGGGTTATACTGTAACGGTAATGGAATCACCATAAGAGCACAACTAAGGAACAAATTCTTGTGACTGTAATTATGTGATCCATGACTCTATTGGTCATGTGGCACAGTTGTGCTATAAAAAATATAGGATGCATTCATGTGTGACCCAAGTTTAATGTGGCTATGTTTTGATAGAAATGGAGGCATTGATATGAGCACAATTCATGTACAAATTAATCATTGTCATCACAATTAGGTGTCAATCATCATTGGGTGCATTCAGGTTGACTCAAGTTTAACAGGTTACAATATAATGATAGCACAATCCAAGAGAGATTACCTCTTGCTGCAACAAAGAGCCTATAACTCTGGTTGATATGTAGAGTGGTTGTGTTATATCAATTATGTAGTGCATTCAAGCAAAACCCATGTTTAATGGGCTATTATAGAGAGTGATCAAGATTTTCTAAACCTTATGAATGTTACTTAAAAGTGTACAACTTAAACTACAACCCAAGTTTGTTACATACTTGAATGCAATCTTAGGTTACCACAAACTATAATAATGTGATCTGCTAATAACGATTATGGGAAGTATTAAAGCAAGACCCGTGCTATATAGGATACATTTCCCTGGTAAGGTTTACATACCTCAATGATCAAACACAAGCTTCCCACACACTCTAGGATACAATCCAAGTTCATACCACACCCTATCAAGACAGCTAATTTTTTGACCCAATATTTAAGGTTGTTTTTTAATACCAACAAAATCATTGGTAAGAGCATGAATAGGGTACAAACACTAGGCCTCCATAGAAACATAAACCATAACTCTAGCAAATTAGCGAGGTTACAATACCAGAATGATTGAGACATTGTAGCCAATAACAAAATCTTGCAATCTAAAGATTGTAGCCAATAACAAGCACACTATGTAGCTCAGTGACATTTGTAAATGAAATTTTTGGTAAGAAGAATGAAAGTCACTTGAGGTGTGACAATCAAAAAGAGGCTGAGCAGTGACAAGATAATAAAGCTCAAACCTTGCATAGTAAAGTGGAGATTTTAACAGTGATTTTCCTTACGCCCTTGTTGACCTTAAGGGATTTTCAAATGCTATTGACAATGTTAGACAAGGAAAATGCAATTAGGAAATGACTATCCAAATGAAGTAACAATGGTAATCACATGTTCAATGTTTCTTCTTATACATTGTATAATGGAGGTAGTGGATTGCATGTTTGAGCAGTGTTTTGAGACTCATCAAAGATGGGAGAATAGTGAATAATACCTTGTGGACTTTGAAGTAGTTAGAGTAAGGTTGAAGGATCTTAAGACCCACAATACCATGAAACAATGAGTCCCCTGTAGTAAGTAAGTAAGCAGTCTATATGGCATAGTTTGATTTTATAAAAGGATGCTCATGAAAGGAATCTTCAAGTGACAGTGAGTGAGTTGTTTGAGATTGCAGCTGAGGGTGCAATATCCAGTCTAACAACAGTTAGCAAAGCAATAAATGTGAAAGAAAATCAAACCCTACACAACAAACAATTCACAATGTTATCTTGTATAATGCCTTGAGTTTGAAGACAAAAATCTCATTGTATCTTGATGAAAGTAGTGACCTTAATGATCAATCACTGGCAACCATGATTTTAAAACATGCTATTGTGCTTATCGAGGAAACATTTTAAGCAAGGCATCGAGTGGTGGTTTGGAACAATGATAGGTATGAAGGACTTGCTTTATATGCATACTATGCAGTCTAGATTGAGACAAAGTTCTTAGAAGAGATTGATGGTGGATTATGGAACTGAAGGGTTACCATGATAAAGATTAAAGCAAAGACTAAGATCTATTTAAAAGCCACTGTCATGAAGATATTAAAGATGTCACATGCAAAGCCCTAACAGCTGGAGTAATGAATACAATGCCAAAGAGGACAGTGAGCTAGGGAAGATTTAGGAGATCTCCACATTATCTAATCATAGGAAAATACATCATTTATTTATTTTTTAAATTAAAAGAAATAATTCTAAATCCTATATAGGATACATTTAAAACCCTATATAGGATACATTCTAAACCCTATATAAGATACATTGATACTTCAAAAGCATCTAAAGGAATTTGAGATTATGCAAATATATGTCAATTAAATACTTGGATTGCAAATAGTAGCGCAAACAATGTAACCCTTGATGAGAAGAGTAGGAATGAGATAAGCAACAATGAATCCTATGCCTCCTATCATGCACATCTCCTTACCATTCTTTGCCATTCTTTATTGAAACACTTCTCCATTTTGGTGGGCTACACTTGAAAATAAGGTTTTGATGAAGGTTTTAGAGTATGTTTCTTAAAATTAAAACTCCATTTTGGCAGGCTATGCCTAAAAATAAGATTTTGACAAAAGTTCTAGAGTATGTTTATTAGAGTATTATGGCGGGCTATTGATTCTTGATTCCTTAATGATTTGCTAAATAAATGACTAACTATTTGGTCATTTTTATTTGTGTGACTAAATATTTTTTTAGTCAACAACCAAATTAGTCATTTATTTACTCATTTATAGTTGAATTGCAAAAAAATAGTAGAATTTGGTCATTTTTAGTTGTTGTGACTAAAATTTTGTCATGCAGTCATTTATTTGCCAAATTCTACTAGTGATACTCACCTATTGTCTTGATGTAAATATTGTTATCTACAATGCCTCTTTTGAATCCTTGTTATTGCAAATACTTTTCCAATCTAGAATACCAAGCCCTAGGGACCTGTTTAAGTCCATATAGTGTCTTTTTAGTTTGCATGTATAATCCTCATTCTTAGATAACTAAAATCCTTCAGGTTTCTCAATATGCACTTCCTCTTCAAGATTTCCATTTAGAAATTATAACTTGACATCCATATGATATACCTTGAAATTATTTTAGGCTGAGTATGCCAAGAACATCCTAATTTCTTTCAATCTAGCCACAGGAGAAAAAGTTTCTTCAAAATCAATACCTTCTACTTGAGTATACCCTTTGCAAACTAATCTTTCCTTGTTTCTCATTACCTTCCCATCTTCATTCAATTTGTTGCTAAATACCCACTTAGTGCCAATTACATTATTTTTCTTATGTTACAACCCAAGCAATATTACCTATTTACTATTACCTTGTTTGGTTAAATTGTTTGAATAAATGGATGTGTTTTATGGATCTCTACATGAATGTGTTTTATTAATTTACACATGAACGTGTTTAATGAATATTGAATGAAAATATGATGAATGAATATTTTATAATGTTTCTAACTATGAAATGTATGATGCATATGATTATGTTGTGTTTGGCTAACTATGGTTATGATGTGCCAAGTTGAGTGCAAGAATAGATTCGATCCTCTAGAAGAGAGGGGAAGTATCACTCAAGAGAAGAACTTGGTATGGTAACCCTTAACAAGCCTAACTGAGCAATCACACACTCACGTCCTACTTGGTCATAGAGATTCAAATTAGTTTTGGGGAAAGGTAAGTAATCTTTGTTGTGAATGTTGTGATTGAGAATTGTGATTAAGTCTTGATGTCTTGTGTCAGTCTTTCCTTGTATGCTTATTGTGGTATCGATGAGATATATGCATAAGATGTATATATATGTATATGTGTACATGTCTATGGTAGACTCATACATGTGAGTGAATACGAACATGAGTATACATAGGTAGAAGTACATACACATGCTCATGGATAGATAACCCATATGCATGGGGATACCGATTGGACTAAATTGACATATATATATATATATATGTATGTATGTCGATCGATGGGATTGTATGTATGAGTATTGTATAAAGATAATGAAATAGGATTACATATATATGTATATGTGGTATATATATGTGTGTGTGTAATGTTATAATATATATATATATATATAATCATACATATATGTATATGCATAATACTATTCTTTATTTATATAAAACGTTTGTAAACCTTATATAATAAATATAATATATATATAATATATATATATATATATATATATTATATATATATATATATATATATATATATATATATATATATATATATATATATATATATATATATATGAGAATTGAAGTTATTAATATAAATCATAAAGCGCATAAGATAGCTCGCTAGTCATATTATTAGTAATATGCAGCAAGGCATATAATATACCATGGGGCGCATGAAGCTTAAAGCATAGCTTTAAGTGGTGGTTAATCTAGTGCATAAAATAAAACATGACCAAGTCAAACATTAAAGCATGGCACATATGAAGTATTTCAGTTTTGTTAAACACTTAAGAAGGGAAGTAAATGTTGTGTGAAGCGAAGAATAAGTTAGCAGTCCATGCCTGTGAAGGTGGCACCAAAGCATAGAGGTGGTGCCATATTTAGTAGAGGTTGAAATGCAATAGAAGTCTATGAATTTGAATAAGCCTGCAAATAAGTGTTTTGAATCAATCAAGTGAAAAATTGGCATCATTTTGAAATGGAATTTGAATTAGGAAGCATGTTTTCAACTTGATGTCCCAAATACTAAGTCGACTCAGTCATGAAACTGTCATGTGTTGCAAACCTATGAGTGAGTCGTTGCATGAGGAAGAAAGGTGGTAGAAATACTTACTTGTTTGTAGCCTTTTGTTGCTCACAAATTAGTATAAATAGAGGTGCCCATTCTACCAAACACTGCACTAATCTTTCTAAATATCTTGATGTTGTTTTTCCATGAGTTTGAGAGCTTGTGAGTTGAGAGTTATTTTGGTATTTTAAATTTGTGGTTATTGTGAGATTTTGTGAGAAGTTAGAAGAGGATAGTCAAGTGGAACATGGAGGACGTGTTAATCAATTTGAGGATTCATACTAGGAAGGAATTTATTCAATTGGAGCTTATACAAGCATGCTAGTTTCTATTCATTTGTCTTTATGTTGGAAAGGGTAAAAATTAGTTATTTACTATGTTGAGAAAAGAGTGTTTTTTAATAAGTTGTGGAGTTTTTTTGAGATTGTTTGTCTCATGGTTATGCAATATGTTGTAGAACCTATATTTTTTATTATGTATTTATGTACCCTATATATGAGAGTTTATTTGAGTGCAACATAGTTATCTTATGTGTAGTTATCTTCGCTATTCATCGGGAGTCTATGTTAGATGTATATAGCATTATGCAAGATGATACTTTAAACACTTTAGTAGTATAGTTGTATTGTTATGGGATGATTATGTGGGGCTATTCCTAGGATTGGTCAGATTTGTGGGAAAGGGGGTAACCTAGATATAGAGTATAATGGTCATTTAAACTAAATCAAGCTAGGAAGGTGGTGAATGTGTGATGTCTACTCTAAGTTAAGGGTAATGGAAACTTTGGCCAAAGTAGTGGTAAGTAGCCATTGTTTACACTGTTGGTTTCACTTTTATTCAAGATTACATACCAGGCATGGGATGTCCATACATGTAAGTTGAAACCACTGTATGTCAGTCTAGAAACATATAGGACACAACACCAAGCTCGTATTAGGCTATCGTTATGAGGTTACCAAATCAATCTCTTCGTCGAAGGGTAGGGCCATCTTACCAATCAGGTAGATGTGCGAGGGATCGCAGTAAGTCTGAGGTTGGAAAAAAGGCGCTTGAGTGATGCTTCTCCTCTTCAATTGGTGGCCAATATTTGAGGAGGAACTCCTAGACCATTATACTTTATACAAGTATTGTAAGCTTGTTTAAGCTATGTATGTAATTTGTATCCATCTCTATTAAAATTGAAAATATGAAATGACATTCAGAAATCATGTATCATCATTATTTGAATCAATGAAAGGAATTCTTTTGTATGCAATGAAATTTTTTAAAATATGTTTCAAACGTGCATTTATTATTCAAAGGAAAAGAAAAAAACTATTGCTCTTTAAGGTTAGATGCATAAACTATTCACTTGTGGGTAAAACATAGGAAAAATTACTGTGTAGAACAATGGGCATGTTACACGTGGTATCAAAGCTACTAGGTTTAGCTCTGGAACCTATGTGTCTTCTATGTTTCCAATCCAACATTATGATAATCTAATGTTTGGAAATTCTTATGCTAGGATGGTGCGTCTCAGGATAACTACAAGGAAGTCAGTGATTAGAAATGAACACTACTTACGGGCCAAGAAGGAAAGAGAAGCCCTTGTTTGTACTATTGAGGGAACCAACCATGAGAATGCCATTGGGTTGAGTGATACTAAGACTATCAGTCACACCCTTTCACATATCAACCAAGAGAAGAGAAAGATGAAAGATGATGCCAATTTTAACCACTTACCTCTTGTCTCTTCGACAAAGTCAAACTCTTTATCACTTCCTAGGGATATTCCTTCAAAATGTAGTGTTAGTCTAACAATGTTGTTTAGGGACCCTCATGTTATACCTATGTCTAAAATTATTGTAAGAGCCTCAAGTGGAAAATTGGAGGAATACGTTCCCCAAAATTATGTATTAGAAGATAAATTTGAGGGATACTGCCCTTTTGGGATAGAGATGAGAAAAAATTTAAGGGTTATACCCACATAGCTATGTATCAGAAAGAAAATTTGAGGGATAATCTCCCTTAGAATATCTTAATAGTCACTCTATGTAAACTTAAGGTTATTGAAATCCTTCATCAATCTAAAATAAAAACATGTTTTTTTTATTTTTTTGGAAAAACTTGTGTAAAAGTTCCTTATGATATTCTTATATGAATGATTGTTCTTTAATGCTTGTAGAAATTTAAGTAAAATTTCTTAGATATATTTAAATGAAACCTCCAGGTAAACTATTCTTGGGAAAAATGGTTAGAGCACAAACTAACATGGGGGGAAGTCAAGAAGTAGGACAAGTTACTGAGAATGTGGAAGCTAAGTTGGATCGCATCTTGTCTTTAATGGATGAAACAAGAGCAAGGATAGGAAACCTCAAAAAATAAGTAAGAGGTAAAGAAAGAGTGGAACAAGAAGTACCAAATAATGATGAGGAATTACCTCATAATGAAGAGGAAGGGGAGAATTCTCATGATCACACTCAATCTAGTGAATGAGAGGATGAAGAGTCACTTTCAAAGTTGAAAGGAACTAAAAGGAAGCAATTGGCCAATGAGTTGTCCCGAGACATGAAGAAAATCACACCTCCTAAATTTGAGGGTAGTGCTACTGGGGATGTGGCTAAATCTTGGCTTACGGATATGCAAAAGTACTTTGAGATTATAAATTATTTTGGAATCACTAAAGTTGTATGGGGAGCTTACCAGTTGGAAGGTGAAGCATCAAACTAGTAGATGAACAATAAAATGGAGTCAGGAATCAGTTCCTTGAGGTTGACATGGACCATGTTTGTGGAGATTTTTTTAAAACGACAGTTACCACAACTATTCTATGACCATAAGCTCATTTATTTCCCGAATCTTAAGCAAGGAGATTCTTTGATGAATGAATATTAGGAAAAGTTCACCCACCTCTTGAGGTATGTACCCATGTACCAAAAGGATGAGCAATTTCAGATAAGGAAGTTTATTATGGGATTGAATGTCCAAATAGGTGATGAAGTAGACATACACGGTCCAACAACCATGGACTTGGTGTATGAAAAAGCGATTAAGCAGGAACAAAAGCTTAAGTCTATTTCAATCGATTGGGAAAGGAATAAAAAGAAGTTTAACTTAGCGTAGGCTAATCAAGCACCAAGAAGACTCAATGAAGGGAAAAGTTTTCATAAGAAAGGGGGAAAATGGACCTCAACAAAGGTGGAATGAACCAAGAAGAGACCAAAGAGGAAGTAACAACAACTATAACAACAATAACAGAGCTAGAAAAAATGTTAATAACTCTAGGAGACCTACAAAAAGGAAGGGACCAATGAATGGATGTTTTACATGTGGAGGGGATCACTATGCTAATCAGTGCCCTAGTAAGCCAATGAAATCTCAACCACGTGGGTATCCTCTTCCTCCACAACAAGTTGCATTACATCAAAGGATACATGCTGCAGTAGAAAACCGACAAGATGGGTATCAAATCACTCCAATAGAAGTCTTAGGTATTTTGTTTGACATTCCTATCTCAATTTTAATAGATACTGGTGCCACAAAAAAAACCATTTCTCCTAAAATAGCAAGTCAAATGTTTAGAAATGTTGGTTTTATGGAAAAATCCTGGGTTGTGGAGTATGTAAACCAGACAAGAGTTGTGGTGAGCCAATGTCTATTTGAAGCAAGGTTAGAACTTCCAAATTTCTTTATATAGGTGAATTTGTATGTAGCTCCTTTGGGTTCTTATGATGTCATTCTAGGAATGAATTGGCTATGGAAGCATTGGGATAAAGTGAATTTCCATGCAAAAACCATAGAATTCTTAGATGACCTAGGTAACGAAGTGTCTTTACAAGGAACACCTAGAGAAGTGAAACTATGACAGATTTCATATGTACAAATGCATAGGGTGAAAAAGAAAGGCTATCAACTCTTCACAGTAAATATGGATAAAATTGAGGAATACAAGGAATTCATCCTTCAAGATGATGTCATGTATTATGGACCTCAAGATTCTCAAGAAGTTGAAGGAGAAGTAGTGGAAACAGGGAAAGCAGATATCGAGAAATATCTAATCCTATGGAAATTTGTGGATGTATTTCTAGATGAACTACTTGGATTGCCTCCTAAGAGAGTATTTGATTTCTCCATAGATATAGTCCCTGGGTTGGAACCTATATTGAAATTACCATATAGGATGACCATAACTGAATTGATGAAATTGAAGGCATGACTAGAGGAATTGTTGTCTAAAAGATTAATAAGACCTAGTGTCTCACCTTGGGGAGTGCCAATAATCTTTGTTAAGAAGAAAGATGGTACATTGCACTTATGTATAAACTATTGTTTGATTAACAAGGAAACAATAAAGAATAAGTATCCATTGCTAGGTATTGATGATCTCTTTGATCAGATGTGGGGTGTGATTATGTTAAATTCAAAGATTGATCTATGTTATGGATATCACCAACTAAGAATCAAGGTTGAAGATATTTTTAAGATAGATTTCAAAACTAGATATGGACATTACAAGTTCATGATATTACCTTTTGGACTGACGAATGCACCAACGACATTCATGAACCTAATGAAAAATGTATTTAGAGACTACTTGGATAGGTTTGTGTTGGTATTCTTGGATGACATCTTAATATACTCCAAGAATGAGGAAGAACATCACGATCATTTGGAGATGGTGTTACAATGATTAAGAGAACATAAGTTGTATGGGAAAATCTCAAAGTGTACCTTTTACCAAAAAGAGGTATAGTATCTAGGTCATATAATCTCAGTAAATGGAATTGTAGTTGATCTTTTAAAGATTAAAGTGGTATTAGAATGGTCAGTGCCCAAGAGTGTACCCGAAGTCAGAAATTTTATGGGTTTGGTTGGGTATTGCCGTAAGTTTGCAAATAATTTTTCAAGGATAGCATTTCCCATCACATCTTTACAAAGGAAGGGTAAGAAGTTTGAGTGGAAAGAGAAATGTCAAGTGACATTTGATCTACTCAAAGAAAGGTTAACCATGGCTTTGATACTAAAGGTACCAGATCTGATGGTAACTTTATTGTTATTACGGATGCGTTGGGAGAAGGATTGGGTGGAGTGTTAATGCATGAGGGGCGGGTCATAGCTTATGAATCAAGGAAGCTAAAGCCATATGAGAAAAATTATGCTTCACATGATTTAGAGTTAACAATAGTTGTTCATGCACTACATATGTGGAGACACTATCTGTTGGGAAAACCCTTTGAACTCAAGACCAATGCAAGGAAGAGAAGGTTGTTAGAACTAATATCATACTATAATTTCAACATTAGTTATATCAAGGGGAAAGAGAATCGGGTTGTCAATTCTTTGAGTTGTAGGAGGCATATCTCCTTGATGGTGTCAATTTAAACTGACTTTAAGAATCAAGTGTTACAAGAATCCAAGGGTGAAAAGTTCTATGAACAAGTCAAGCAAGCACTCCCAAATGATCCTCAATATCGAAGGTATGAAGGGTATCACCTTGAACCAAATGAATTATTGAGATTTCAAGGGAGAATTTATGTACCTAACTCTGGTGAATTGAGGAACTTGGTATGGAAGGAAGTTCACTATGCACCATATTCAGTCTTAGTGTCACCAAAATGTTGGCTGATGTAAATCCATTGTATTTTTAGAAGGGTATGAAAGGGGATGCTACAAGGTTTATAGCCAATTGATTGGAGTGCCAAAGAGTGAAGGAAAAGCATCATCACCCTACAGTTCTTTTGTATCCACATGAAGTTTTATAAATTAAGTAGCAAGTCATTAGCATGGACTTTGTGCAAGGATTACTTATGTCAAGGAATAAACGCAATTCCATTCTAGTAGTGGTGGAAAAGCTCACTAAGGTAGCTCACTTTATACTAGGAAATATAACTAATGGAGCTCCCGCAATAGCTCAAAAGTTTGTGCAAGAGATATTTAGATTACATGGGATTCCTGAGAAGGTTATATTTGGTAGGTATGCTTGTGTGACATCTAGATTTTGGCAAACCCTATTTTTTGCACTTGGAATGAAATTGAATATAAGTTATGCTTATCATCCAGATATAGATGGAAAAATTGAAAGGGTAAATCAAGTGTTAGAAGACCTACTAAGGATGTATTGCATGGATCAATAATACAAATGGGAAGATTTCCTATCATTGGATGAGTTTGTATATAATAACTCTTATCATTCTAATATCAAGATGGCTCCATTTGAAGAATTATATGGCAAGAAATGTCAGACTCCTATAAGCTAGGATAAGCTAGAAGATAGGATAAGCCTTGGGCCAAAGATGTTATCTGAAATGGAGGAGAAAGTTGGAATTATTTGTAAGCAAGCTAAGGTAGTAGAATAATTTCCTACACTAATCTTGAGAGGAGAATAATGCAAAACTTTTATAGATCTTTAATAGTTACAAAAAATTCAACAAAAATAAACATAAATATCATGCATACCACAACATGGTGATTTACTTGGGGAAAACCCTTTCGGGAGAAAAACCCCACACTCCAAAATCCGCCTAATACATTATTTAGTAAACCATAAAGATTACAATATACTTGCAGAGTAAGCTTCTCATAGGAGTATAACCACTCAGAGATCAAGAGACAACACGACCGCTATTAGAATCTCAGAAATCATCACAATCTCTACCGCATCTATAATACAAAGCCCTCATAAAATAGAGTTGCATTCTAGGGAAAGACATGACAACAAAATATCCACCATTAGATCTAAAACCTAATAATTAGCGGTCTAGATTTACAATGTATCATTTATCTAATGTATGTCGGCCATTTTAGTAGTTTCTTAAAAAAAAAACTTAAAAATTGTTTACATGCATCCCACTCTCCCCCCCTTATGCCATTGTATACACCTATCGGTGTAAATAGGAAATATATATATCATATCATATCAACAATAAATCGTTATATAATTGCAAGGTTGAGACAAAATTTCCCAACAAATCTCCCACTTGTCGAACACCTTGCAAGAGCAATGGGAGGGAGTAAACATTGTCTCTTAATTGCTAGGGGCCGAAAGGCCCATAATCTCTGAACACCATATGAACTTCTCTGTTTTCATAGGCTTAGTTAAAGAATCAACAACATTCATCAAAGTCTCTACCTTATCAACTTCACCTTGCCATCTTCGACCATATTTTGAAAAAAATGATATTGTACATTAATGTGCTTAGTCCTGGCATGAAATGTCAGGTTCTTGGCTAGACATATTGTACTCTAACTATCACAATAAATTATCACTACACCTTGTTTTATTCTAATATCTGAACACAGTCTCTTAAGCCAAATGGATTTTTTCAAGCATGAGTAGCTGCCATATACTCTGCTTCAGTAGAGGATAAAACAACCACAACCTGTCACTTACTCATACAACTAATTGCACCATCAAATAATGTAAACACATAAGTACTGGTGGATCGTCTACTATCAATATAACGTACCTAGTTTGAATCCACATAACCATGAATATCAAGGGAAATCTCATCTTTAGTCACATTACTATGATAACATAGGGAATAATTTGAAGTGCCACATAAATATCTGAAGACCCTTTTAACTACATCCCAATGAACTCTACCAGGATTAGACATATATCTAGAAATAACTCCCACTGCTTGGGAAATGTCTGGTCTAGTAAAAACCATAGCATACATCAAACTTCCAACTGCACTCTGGTAAGGCACTTTTCTCATGTCTTCCATCTCTGATGGAGATGTTGGACAATCTAAAATAGATAACTTTGTTCCAACTGAAATAAGAACACACAATGGTCTACAATCCTACATGTTAAATCTCTATAAAATTGAATTGACATACTTACTTTTGCCAAGCCATAGCTTTCTGTTCACTCTATCTCTTTTAATTTCCATCCCAAGAATGTGTTTAGCTACACAAAGATCTTTCATTTCAAATTTAGTAGCAAGTTGAGATTTTAGTTCTAAAATCATACCTTTCCCTTTGCCAATAAATAACCTATCGTCAACATATAATGCAATAAACAGGAAATGATCACCATTAGTTTTATAATAAACACAATGATCTAATTTAGAATGCTCAAATCCCAAACTCAACACATATGTATCAAATTTCCAGTACCACATCCTAAGACTATGTTTTAATCCATACAAAGATTTCTTCAATTTACAAACCAATTTACTTTTACCTTTCACCATGTAGTGCTTTGACTGTGTCATATAAATATCCTCCTCCAAATCACCATGAAGGAAAGTAGTTTTCACATCCATTTGCTCAACCTCTAAATAAAAATCAACATCTATAGAAAGCAAAAATCTAATGGATGTCATTTTTGCAATAGGAGAAAATATCTCACCATAATCAACACCCTCAACTTGAGAGTAACCTTTTGCAACCAACCTTGCTTTGTACTTCTCAATACCTCCATTTGAACTAGTCTTTTTCTTGAACATCCATTTCTAACCAACAGGTTTTTGTCCTTCAAGAAATGGTACAAGATCCCATGTATCATTCTTTTTCAAATATGTCATTTCTTCATCCATAACAATCTTCTAGGATTTTGCATAATTCATACCTAATGCTTCTTCTATAGATTTGGGTCCATCCATGTTAGTATTCAAAGCAAAAATACATCTCCAATCATCAGGTGTATACCTCTCAAGTGGTTGTTTATTCCTTGTAGACCCGTGAACAAGTTGAGTTGGAGGTTCTTCCTCCTCTTCTAAAGATCTAGAGGTAGATGAGCTCTCCTCGACTTCTTGTCTATCCTTGGGCCTCGATTCAATTTTCTTAGGTGTAGGAGGAAATTGAATCACATCTTCTTGTTTACTTTGTTTTGGCTGCAATGTAACAAAAGAAGGATTAGTTTCTCTAAAAATCACACTTCTACTATGTATTACCTTCTATGCAACAGGATCCCAAAGCTTGTATCCTTTCACACCATAAATGTATCCGATGAAGATACATTTCATAGCCTTGTTCTCCAAATTTCTTTTCCTCTCCTTTGGCACATGTGCATATGCCTCACAACCAAAAACTCTAAGATGTCTTAATGAAGGCTTGAAACCCGACCATGCCTCTATAGGTGTCTTATCAACAAGAGCTAATGTAGGAGATCCATTAATCAGGTAACAGGCAGTGGCAACGGCTTCAGCCTAAAGCCTTTGTTCTAGGCCAACACCACTCAACATACTCCTAGCCTTCTCCATCAATGTCCTATTCATTCTTTCTAAAACTCCATTCTATTGTGGAGAATACAGAGTTGTCTTTGTCTATGAATACCACAATCTTTATAGAATCTATCAAAATCATTAGAGCAAAATTCACTACTATTATCAGTCCTCAAACATTTTATTTTCTTTCTGGTCTAAAGCTCAACCATTGCTTTAAATTCTTTAAATCAATCAAAAACTTCAAATTTATTCTTTAGAAAATATACCCATGTCCTTCTACTATAATCATCAATAAATGAAACATAATATGTGGATTTACCAATCAAAGGAACATCTATAGGACCAAACACATCAGAATGAATAAGATCCAATACACCACAAGATTTGCGAGAAATCGAGTAAAACTGAATGTAGTTTTGTTTTCCATAAATGTAATGCTCATAGAAATCAAATTCAAGATTACAATCAGACAAACTTTCAACAAGGTTTTTATTTTTCAAGGTCCTTAGACCCTTTTCTCCAATGTGGCCAAGTCTTTGGTGCCATAACATAGTTTTATCTATAGGTAACTTTGTCTCAGAAGAAAGAGCACCCTTGGGTACCTAAAATTTATGACCACCTATTGAAGGTGAAACCCTCACTTCTTTCACAGACTTGCTTTTCACCAAATTACTATTGCATTCAACAATGCACACATCTAGCTTATATAATGTGCCATATCTGACACCTCTAGCAATCACCATAACACCTCTAACCATCTTGCATCTTGCATCAAAAAATACTACCTGTACACCCGCATCTATTAGTTTGTTCATAAATAACAAATTTTGTGCTAATCCAAGGCTATATGCAACACACCATTAATCCTTTTTATTGTACCATCAGGAAAACTGATTTTAACTTTACCACAACCAACAATGTCTAAATGAGAATCATCACCCAAGTACACCTTACCTCCATCAAATTCTTTATATTCAAAAAACTAGTCTCTATTAAAGGTCATATGAAAAGATGCACCTGAGTCAATTAACCATACATCATTACCTACATGAGTTGCCAAAGTTGCAATGAATGTGTTTCCATCTTCCTTCTCGAACACAAAATCAGAATCAACTTTCTTATTTTTCTTCTTCTTTTCTTCTTTACATTCCTTATGAACATGTCTAGGCTTATTGCAGTTCCAACAAATAACTTTGGACTTTCTAGGAGATTTAGATCTCCCCCTGGATTTGGATTTGTCGCGCTTCTCATTCTTCTTTCCTTTTTCCTTAGGTCTTCCATGAAAATTTAGGGCCTCCTTAGTAGTGATCGATACCTTCCTCCTCATCTCTTTAGAAAGCAAAGAACGCACCACATCTTTAGTCTTCAAAATTATAGAAGTACTCCCAATAGCCATAACAAGAGAATCCCATGAATCAAACAAAGAACAAAGCAAGATCTGACATTTCTCCTCATCCATTTTGACACCAACTAATGCCAAGTGAGACACCAACATATTGAATGCTTCTAGGTGTTATGTGATTCGTCAACCCTCTTCCATTCTCAAGGAATACAACTTCTTCCTCAAGAAAATCCTGTTCACTAAAGATTTGGCCTGATACATCTCACCAAGCTTCTTCCATAGTTTCTGTGCAGAGGTCTCCTCATGGAAATTAATTAAAACAAAGTCTTCCAAGCACAATCTAATTAGACCCTTGGCTTTAGGGTCCATAAGACCATATTAGGCAACCTGAGTAGGTTTTGTGGGCCTTGAAACATTCTCATCAACATCCCACAGATCTCGATCTATCAAAAGATCCTCCATCTTTAGCTTCCATATTTCAAAATTATTTCCAAAAATTTTATCCACCTCTATTCTCCCTGATGAACTTGCCATCTGAAAATTCCTACAACAAGATCACAAAGTATCTTTTGCACAAGCTCCCACTCAAACCTAGATTAGTTCAAAAATCCCAACAACCCACAACTGAAACCAAAGGTGATCAGGCTCTGATACCACTTGTAAGGAAGCTAAGGTAGCAGAACAACTTCCTACACTAATCTTAAGAGGAGAATAATGCAAAATTTTTATAGATCTTTAACATTTACAAAAACTTAAACAAAAATAAACATATATATCATGCATACCACGACATAGTGATTTATGTGAGGAAAACCTTTTCGGGAGAAAAACCCCACTCCGAAAGCCACCCAAAATATTATTCAGTAAATCAAAAAGGTTACAATATACTTGAAAAGCAAGCTTCTCACAGGAGTATCACCACTCAGTGATCAAGATACAAAATGACCACTATCAGACTCTCAGAAATCATCACAATCTCTATCGCAACCATAATACAACACCCTCATAAAATAGAGTTACATTTTAGGGCAAGACAAACCAAAAAAATATCCACCATTAGATCTAAAACCTAATAATTAACAGTCTAGATTTACAATGTATCATTTATCTAATGTATGTTGGCCATTTTAGTAGTTTCTTGAAAAAATTAACAAAAAATTGTTTACACGCATCCCACTCTCCCCCACTTATGCCATTGTATACACCTATTGGTGTAACTAGGAAATATATATATATATATATCCTATCAACAATAAATTGGTATATAATTGCAAGGTTGAGACACAATTTCCTAACATTATTAAGCAGAGGTTAACATAAGCTAATGATAGGCATAAAAGTTATGTTAATGCCAAACGGGTACCCAAAAGTTTCTCAGTAGGAGAAAAGGTTTTGTTAAGGGTCAAACCTCATAAGAGTTCTATCAAGTTTGGAAATTTATCCAAACAAGCGCCGCACCACGTAGGTCCTTTCGAGGTTCTTGAGGAGATCAACCCTATAGCATATAGGATTGCTTTGCCACCAACTCTTGCCAGGATGCATGATGTTTTTCATGTATCATATCTTAAGAAATATACCCCAGGTGATAAACATGTTATTGATTGGAATGCTTTACAGGTGTAGGATCCTGAGGTGGTAATAATCGAGTCTCTCAAGGTACTCAAAACATATAAGCTCCACTTATGTAATAGAGAGATTTTGCAGTGCAAAGTCCAATGGGACTAGTATGCAAAAGATTCTACCACTTGGGAAGATTATGTTGAGATGAAGCAAAAGTTTTCACAAGTCTTACAAGATTTTAAAAACTCTAGGAAACAATAATGTTTTGAAATGTGATGCTTTATGGATGATTAGTGTTTGACGATCTATGCGATGTCCATGTTGATAATAAATTATTGGGGATGATGATTCGCAAGGGGGGGAATATGTTACACCCCAAGCAATATTACCTATTTAATATTACCTTGTTTGGTTAAATTGATTGAATAAATGAATGTGTTTTATGGATCTCTACATGAATGTGTTTTATTAATCTTTATATGAATATATTTAATGAATCTTGAATGAAAATATGATGAATGAATAGTCAATGCACTTTGATATTTTATAATGTTTCTAACTATGAAATGTATGATGCATATGATTATGTTGTGTTCTGCTAACTATGGTTATGATGTGCCAAGTTGAGTGCAGGAACAAGTTTGATCCTCCAAAAGAGAGGGGAAGTATCACTCAGGAGAAGAACTTGGTCTGGTAACCCTTAACAAGCCTAATTAAGCAATCACACACTCACATCCTAATTGGTCATAGAGAGTCAAGTCAGTTTTAGGGAAAGGTAAGTAATCTTTGTTGTGAATGTTGTGATTAAGTCTTGATTTCTTGTGTCAATCTTTCCTTGTATGCTTATTGTGGTATCAATGAGATATACGTGCATAAGATGTATATATATGTATATGTGTACATGTCTATGGTAGACTCATACATGTGAGTGAATACGTACATGAGTATACATAGGTAGACGTATCACCCATATACATGGAGATACCAATTGGACTAAATTGACATATATATATATGTATGTATATATGCATCCCATGTATGTATGTTTATCGATGGGATTGTATGTATGAGTATTGTATAAAGATAATGAAATAGGATTACATATATAGGTAAATGTGGTATATATATATATATTTATATATAATCATACATATATGTATATACATAATATTATTCTTTATTTATATAAACATGTTTCTAAACTTTATGAAACAAATATATATATATATATATATATCTCAATGTATATATACTATGGAATGTATATAGATATACATATATATACACTATGTAATGTATACATACATACATACATACATACATACATACATACATACATACATAAATACATACATACATACATACATACATACATACATACATACATACATACATACATATATATATATATATATATATATATATATATATATATATATATATATACAATATATATAATATATATATGTGAGAATTGAAGTTATTAATATAAATCATAAAGCGCATAAGATAGCATTGATCATATTATTAGTAACATAAAACAAGGCATATAATATACCATGGGGCGCATGAAGTTTAAAGCGTAGCTTTAACTGGTGGTTAATCCAACACATAAAGTAAAACATGACAAAGTCAAACATTAAAGCATGACATGTATGAAGTATTGCAGTTGTGTTAAACACTTAAGAAGGGAAGTCAATGTTGTGTGTAGCAAATAATAAGTTAGCATATTGCACCTATGAAGGTGGTGCCAAATCATAGAGGTGACACCATATTTAGTAGAGGTTGAAATGCAATAGAAGTATATGAATTTGAATAATCCTGCAAATAAGTGTTTTGAATTAGTCAAGTGCAAACTTGGCATCATTTTGAAATAGAATTCGAATTAGGAAACCTGTTTTCAGCTCGCTATCCCAAATACTAAGTTGACTCAACCATGAAACTGCCATGTGTTTCAAACTTGTGAGTGATTCACTACATGAGGAAGAAAGGTGGCAAAAATACTTGTTTGTAGCCTTTGGTTGCTCACAAATTTGTATAAATAGAGGTTCCCATTCTACCAAATGCTACACTTATCTTTATGAATGTCTTGATGTTGTTTTGTTGTGAGTTTGAGAGCTTGTGAGTTGAGATTTATTTTGGTATTTTGTATTTGTGGTTATTGTGAGATTTTTTCAGAAGTTAGAAGAGGATAGTCAAGTGGAACTTGGAGGAGGTTTCAATTGATTTTAGGATTCATACTATGAAGAAGTTTAATCAATTGGAGCTTATATAGAAATGCTAGTTTCTATTACTTTGTCTTTATGTTGGAAAGGATAAATTAGTTATTTACTATGTTGAGAAAAGAGTGTTTTTGAATATGTTGTGGAGTTTGTTTGAGATTGTTTGTTTCATGGGTATGCAATATGTTGTAGAACCTATCTTGTTGATTATGTCTTTATGTACCCTATATATGGGAGTTTATTTGAGTTCAATGTAGTTATACTAGATGTGTAGTTATCTTCACTATACGTAGGGAGTCTATGTTAGACATATATAACATTATGCAAGATGTTACTTTAAACACTTTGGTAGTATAGTTGTATTGTTATGGGATGATTATGTGGGGTTATTCTTGGGATTGGTTAGATCTGTGGGAAAGGGGGTAACCTAGATATAGAGTATAATGGTCATTTAAATCAAATCGAGCTAGGAAGGTGGGTGAATGTGTGATGTCTACTCTAAGCTAAGGGTAATGGAAAATTTGGCCAAAGTAGTGTAAGTAGCAAATGTTTACACTGTCGGTTTCACTGTGATTCGAGATTACGTACTAGGCATGGGATGTTCATACATGTAAGTTGTAACTATTGTATGTCAGTCTAAAAATGTATAGGATAGACTAATCTCAAAATAGGCTATTGTTATGAGGTTACCAAGCCAATCACTTCATCAAAGGGTAGGGCCATCTTACCAATTAGGTAGATGTGCGAGGGATCATAGTAAGTCCAAGGTTGGCGAAAAAGTGCTTGAGTGATGCTTCTCCTCTTTAGTTGGCAGACAAGATTTGAGCGGAAACTCCTGGACCATTATACTTTATACTTATCGTAATCTTGTTTAAGCTATGTATGTAATTTGTATCGATCTCTATTGAAATTGAAAATATGAAATGGCATAAAAAAATCATGTATCATCATTATTTGAATCAATGAAAGGAATTCTTTTGTATGCAATGGAAATTTTTGAAATATGTTTCAAATGTGCATTTATTATTCAAAGGAATAGAAATTTTTTATTGCTCTTTAAGGTTAGATGCATAAACTATTCACTTGTGGGTAAAACATAAGAAAAATTACTATGTAGAACAATGGGCATGTTACATCTTAGGTATTTGAACAAGCTCCCAAGTTTCATTCTTTTCAATATGATTTAATTCTTCTTCCATTACATTAATCCAATTCTCATCTTTGCTAGCCTATGCAAAATTATTAGGCTATATTTCATATAATAGCTAGAAGTTTACTTGTTCATTCACCCTTGCTAGTCTTCTCCTAGTCATAACTCCATCATTTGTATCTCCAATAATCTAATTTTCAAAGTGATCTCTCTGAACATACCTAACTAGATATTTTGTATTTTTAGACTCTGCTTCTATATTTTCATCTTCTTCATGTATACTAACTAATTGTTCAAAGTGTTGATTCCTTTTGAATGATGGTAAACAATGTAGATCCTCATCAATTTTTACATTTATACTCTAAAAAATCATATGTAGTCTTTTGTTGTATCATTTGTATGCTTTGCTTATTGATGAATAACCAAGAAAGATGCCTTCATTTGATCTATATTCAAATTTTCCTAATTTTTCTTCATCCCTTCTGATGTAGTATCTTCTTCCAAATATTCTAAAATGTTTGATGGATGCAAGTTTGGCATACCATAGCTCATATGGTGTCTTGTGAAACTATTAACTCTCATTGGTCCTTTATTAAGAATATGTACTATAGTATGAACTACTTATCTCTAATATACATTAGACAATTTGGCTTCATTCATCAATGTCCTAGTGATCTCTTGAATTGTTCTATTCTTTCTTTCTATTACTCTATTTTTTTTAGGAGTTTTAGTAGTAGAATATTATCTTCTAATTCCATGTTCTTCATAGAAGTCTTCAAACTCATTAGAGGTAAAATCACCACCTTTATCAGACCTTATACATTTGATATTTGATCCCATTTTATTTTTAACTATAGGCTTAAATAATTTGAATTTATTGAAGGCTTCAATTTTTTCTCTCAATAAAGACACCCAAGTCATTCTAGTAACATCATCAATGAATAACAAAAAATACCTTTCTCATGTAGGGCTTATGTTTTTGTTATTCCACATAGGTATATATGAACCAACTCCAATGGTTTTGTAGTAGAGTTCCCCTTTGTCTTGAATCTTACTCTTTTGTGTTTACCTATTTGACATTCTTTGCAGAAGGTGCTTATAGGCTTAGTATTTTTTGACATATCTCTCACAACATGCTTGAAACAAATCTTCACAAGGTTATCAAATTTGATATGCCCCATTCTTTTATGTCATAGCCGACTTTCATCTAATTGTACCAAAAGACAACTTCTTCCTTTGACTTTAGTAAGATTATAAAAATTACCTTTAGATCTACTTTCTTTTGCAAAAAGTTTCCATTTTTCCCAATTTCACATCCTTGAGCATGAAATGTGAGATTATAACAGTTATCACACATCTGACTTACACTTTGAAGATTATGTTTGAGTCCTTCAACATATAGAACATCATCTATCCTAGATCTTTCATCAATGCTTAGAGCCCCTTTTCTACAGATCCTTGCAGTAGTATTATCACCATATTTAACTAAACCATTATTCTACTTCCTCAAGCTGATGGATTTACTTTTATCTCCAATCATTTGACTAGAGCATCCATTGTCAATTACCCATGGATTTTCTTGAGCATGAAATGTAGTTTGAGCAATCATCAATTTCTCAGTCTTCTAATTTTCATTCTTTAATTTCCATTTCTTTTTAGGTTCTTCCTTCTGACTAGCAAAAATATCCACATTATCTTTCTTTTCCTATCTAGGAGGTTTTGGACAAAAACACCTAGGTCCCTATTTATCCAAAGTTGGATAATGTTTACTTGGTCCCCCTGGTGGTGTGGAGGAAGATTAGGCTATCCTAGATCTTATAGACCCCCCTCCCATACTCCCTGCTCTCCTTTATATTGAGGACTCCCCTTGGAGTGCCTCCTTACCCCCCATGCCCCTCTCCCTTAGTGGATGGCCCTCCCATTGCCCTTATTGTAGTTTTACTTGATACTAACTATAGATCTACATTTAAAGCTTCAACTCCTGAAAAAAAATATTTTAGAGGACACTAAGCATAAGAATGTCATGGCACTTGCCTTAAACTGCCTCCTAGAACAACCAATAGAAATAATCAAACCCCATGGTAAGATGATTTGCAACTCTTCTTAGCCTAATAAAGATAAGGCCACTTGTAGCAGGGTGATGTTACCAAACCATATATTTAATTCTTTGTGTCTAGAAATGACCAATTCACTAGGTGAGGATTGGACTTAGGTATTCAAGGTAAACGTAGAAAAAAAAATCCTGATGTAGGTGGTGACCCCAAATTGCAAAGATAAACATGATCAAGGGAAGCAACAAGAGAGGTTGTGTTGGGGAAACAATAAACCTTGGAGATCTCAGGTCCCAAACCCCTGAGAAAATGATCCTTTTTCTTCTATTTAGATATGGGGATTACTTCTTTATCTTGATAAGAGGCACTAACAATTATGCTCACACTCTCCATCTTGATATGAAGATAATATCTTGGAATCTTAGGGGGATAAATAGCCAACACAAACAACATCTGATCAAATGTTGCATATTGGAACACAAATTTTATATCTTGTTGATACAAGAAGTCAAAATTTTTGAATCTAGTTTTTCTCTAATTGCTTCTAAAATGTGGGCTTCTATTGAGTTTTGTGTTTCCACTATTGAAGGTGCTTCAGGTGGGATTACCACTTTGTGGAACCCTTTGCATTTGAAAAGCACGTTGGTTGACAAAAACAAAAATTATCTCTTTGTCTCTTTCTCTAACCTATCCCACAACATGCAATGGACTCTTGCTAATATCTATTCCTTGAACACCAAACCTTCCAGAAAACAACTCTAGGACTCTCTAGCTATCACCATAAATAATTCTCTAGATGCTTTGTGGTTGGTTGAGGGTAAATTTAACACTCCTTTGTTCCCCTAAAAAAAATGGGGGGTCTTGATGACTTCTCTGATAGTATGGATGACTTGGTTGAACTCTTAGCTAACATGGGCCTTATGGATGTTGAGCTCCAGGGAACTTCCTTCACTTGGTCAAACTACAAATTTGGAAATAAATTTATTCAGGTTAAACTTGGTAGATTCCTTATCTCTCATAATTGGAACTTGCTTCCTCAAATCTCTCTCTGCTCTCCCAAGAGTGGGATTTGATCGTTTAGTTCTCCTTTCTTGGGAGGAGACTGTCAAATAGGGGATTTACCCCTTTAGCTATGAGATCATATCAGAGTATCATCTGGATTTCAAAGATTTGATCAATAAGTGGTGGAAGATCTTGTTCCAAAGTACCTCTATGTTTACCCTTTCCAAAAAGTTGAAGTTAATAAAAAACAAAGCTAAGCATTGGAACATGTTCTCCTTTGGGAATATATTCCAAAAGAAAGAAAATTATGAAGGATACAAAAAACATTTAAGGCTTTATGGGATTGGGAAATATTGATGTTGTTTCCTGCTTTGAGGATCGTAGGTTCATATTTGAATGTCAGGATATTATGAAGAGAAGAATTATTCTGGAAGCAAAAATACATAATACAATGGCTCAAAGATGGAGATAGGAACACTAAATTTTTCCATCAGTCTGCTCTAAATTATCGAAGAAGAAAAAAAATAAGTAGGCTAATCCTTGATGATTGATTTTTTGCTTCCAAGGATCAAGGCATCATTGCCAATGTTGTTGTATCTTTCTTTAGAGGCATTTTTGAAGTTAATGCTCCAAAGACAAATGAATTTATAGAGTTTGTGAATGTTATTCCTAACATTCTTAATGAGGCTAATAATAAGGGATTGTGCAAAGATGTCTCTTTGGAGGAAGTCAAAGATGTTTTCTCTTTTGATGCCTTCAAGTCCCCTGGTTTTGATGGGTTCCCCCCTCTTTCTTTCAATTTTTTTAAGATATCATCTTGTGGGACCTATGTACTGCCACTAGAGACTTCTTTAGATCTAGGAGGATCTTAAAAAATTTGAACCAAACCTACATCGTGTTGGTTCCCAAAGTAATTGATTCCAAATCCATGTCAGATTCCAATCCTATCAGTTTGTGTAATATCGTTTACAAAATTTTCTCCAAGGTGTTGGTCAACAGAATCAAACCCCTTCTTCACTATTTGATTTCCCCTACTAAAAAGGCTTCATGCCTGGTAGAAAGATCCTTGATGTTGTTCTCACCACCTATGATCTCATTCACTATGTGAAAAATAACAGAAGGCCCAACATGCTCCATAAACTTGATGTTTCTAAGGCCTATGGTAGATTGCTTTGGCCTTTCCTCTTTGCTATTCTTAAGAAATTCGGGTTTGGAGAGAAGGTTCTAAAAATTATTCACTCCTACATTTCCTCCCAAACCTATTTGATGTTGGTGAATGGTGTCCAACTATGGATACTTCTCTAGTTGTAGAGGTTTAAGATATGGGGACCCCCTTTCCCCTTACCTCTTCATCTTGGTAGTGGAAGCGCTAGGGTGTTGCTTTCAACAACTTATAATCTCTAACAAACTTATGGGGGTCAAAGCTACTTCCCAACTTCCCCCTACTTCTCATCAACAATTTGTTGATGATACCATTTTGTTTTGTGTTTCCTTTGTGGTGGAAGCCAAAATATGAAAGGCCACCTTGGAATATTACACCAATTTTGTTGGGCAACATTTCAATTACAACAAAATTAAGCTTTACTTCTTCATCTTGGAGAAAATTCTTAAAGATGAAATTGTTCACATCTTGGGTTGCAAACAAGATTTCCTTCCTAATTCCTATCTTGGTCTTCCCCTAACTACCAAAGTGTTGTCCAATACCTACTAGAACAATATTGTTGAAAGAGTGCAACATAAGCTTGTTGGCTAGAAAGGTAAGATTCTTAGCCAAGCTGGTAAATTTTTGCTTCTTAAATCCTCCAGGTTCAAAACATCCCTACCTATTTTTTATCTCTATTTAAAATACATGTGGCAATGGCTAAGAAAATTGAAAATATCCAAAGAAAATTTCTTTGGGAAGGTGTGGAGGGTAAAAACATAATCTCTTTGGTCAAATGGGACAAGGTCTATAAATCAAAGTGCCTTGGTGGTTTAGGCCTCCAAAGACTTAAGTAGTTCAACAAAGCACTTATCACCAAATGTGGATGGAATTTGATTGCTGGTAACAAGGAGTGGGATCACATACTTTGTGCTAAATACCTTAACAATAGTAATATTTGATTGTTCCTCTCTTCTATTGCTTTCCCCTTGGGCTCTATTATTTGGAATCACATTTTAAAAACTTGTAATGTCTTGAAACAGGGGATAGGTTGGAGTGTGAGAAATGGAAAATCTGTGGATTTTTGGTTTGATAAATGGGTTGAGAAAGGGGTCCTCTTTCTTCTAACCAAAGGCTTAGGGAACCCCTCTCTCATCTATTTGGTACCAAACTCCATGAGTAGACCAACTGGAATGGCCCCAAAATCTCATGGAAATACTTTGAGTATCAACTAAGAAGAAGCAATTCTAATACTTGGGATCAATTGGATTGGAAAGGAGATCATTGGTTCTTGCTACCTATATGGGATTGATTCGAAGGATGCTTGTTGCTGGCTCCCCAACCCTTCGGTGTGCTTCTTTATTAAATCTTCCTACAATCTCATTGTTGATGATAAAGAGGAATCTTGGTTCAATTGGAATATGTTATGGAATAATAAGGTCTTATCTAAAGTTAGTTGTTTCTAGTGAGAAGCCATACATAATAAGATCCTTACCATTGATAACCTAAACCGATGGGGCTTCCACCTTGTTAATAGATGTATCCTTTTTTACAATATGGAAGAAATGGTTGATCATCTTCTCTTCCATTTGGTGTTTGTTAGAGAGGTTTGGGAGGTTTTAACCCTCCTTTTAATTTTGTAGACTTTCCCCCTTCATCTCAATGGATTCCTTAATTCTTGGTGTTTGGGCTCTAGTTTCAAACACCCTGTTATTTGCAAAATCTAGAACTGAATTCCCTATCTTATCTCTTGGCAACTACGGAAAGAAAGGAACAATAGCGTTTTTAGGGATCGGTCAAGAAACAACAAAACCCTTTTCCATATCATCAAAAACATAATTCAAGATAACTTCTCTTATTTATCTTTCAAATCCTCTGAGAGAATGCCTAATTATACAAAGATAAGGGAATTGAAATAGAATTGGGGAATATCCCATAGCCTAGCCAATCTAAATTGGGCTAATATCTTAGCTATAAAAATGAAAAAAATGGATCCCTCCTTGTAAAGGGTGGGCCAAGCTCAATTTTGATGGTTGTTCCAAGGGAAAACCTAGGGATGTTGTTGCAAGGGGAATTATGATAGATGATAAAGGGATCCTTATTAAAGGATATGGACAAGCTATTAGTTTCAATTCAAATAATGTTGTTGATGTTATGGTGGCTTGGTGGGAGATTAAGTGGCTCCTATACTTTGGGTTACTCAAGGTGGAGATCAAAGGTGGTTCCCAATTTGTTGTGAATCTCCTCTAGAATGACAAGCCCCCTCCTTGGAAGATATGAATAATTATTGAACACTGTAGAAGGGACCTTGGTGGCTTTCATTAGATTAAAATTTGTCATATCTTCAGGGAAGGTAATGGTGCTATAGACTTGGTTTGCAACCTAGGCTTGCAAAGTATCAAGTGGAATTATTGGAATTTGAATTTAAATATCTCAAGAACCCTTTAGCACATTATTTCCTGGGATAGACTTGATTATTACTCACTTTCCTTGATATGATTACTCACTCTAAGGCTGGCGGAGGTGGCATAGTGGATGTTTCGTATGGGTTGATAAGACTTGGCTTAGCTATCCTAAGGACTATGATGTGGCTTGTTCTTGACACTTCTTTAGGGAAGGAGATCTACATGGATTATAATAATTATATCCCTAAGGTTCTCACAAGGGATTATATCACTTAGATTGTCACTAAATTTATTTGTAATTATTATATTGATTGTAGTGAATCATTGATCTTAGGGTTGAGGGTGTTTCCTTTAATCTTAAGTACACTTGGCAGCTCATACCTAAGTTTAGTTTGTATATCTACATCCTGCTCATGGGGATCCCTATTCTTGCATGTTTAAAGGGTCCTCTCCATCTCATTAATATTAGTGATACAATTATAATTTTGCACCATAAGACGGTGGAGGATAAGATTTACGATAGCCTAAGTATGATGCCCATGAGGGACTATGTCAGAAGAAACAAGATTTCTTGCTATTTATACAACCATTAAAACACTAACAAGAATATTAGCAACTTGAAAAAAGGGTTAAGAAGGTCCTATTTTTTTTTTCCAATTCCTTTCTTCGACTCCTTCGACTTTTGTTGTTGTTCCTTTTTAGCTTATTCCTTTGCCTTTGTCTTATAGTTTCTTCCATCCTAGTTATCCTCTTTATCACATTGCAAAAAAACTCCATTAAACCATTAAAATTCTTCTCACGAAGTCTGCTAGAGCTCAAGCTATTCTTCCCAAAACTATATCACTAATGCTACATAAGTTTCCTTTGATTTGAGCAACCTAATTTTTGTCTACATGGCCTTTTTTCCCTACACACTATTTTGGCATCTTTCATATTATATTGTAAGCTCTCACTAGTTAATCAAGGATAATCCTTGCCTTACCAATACCCTTCTACTTTGCCTTTGATGGTTGATATATATTGGCTACACACTCTTTGAAACATCATCATTCTTCTTAGAAATTGCATGTAGACCTCTCCTGAATGCCAAACCTAAGCCACTAACAAACCTCCAATTTGGACCTTTAAGCCAACATTCTCACTCACGGATATTCTTGCTCTGATATAAAACTGATACAATACCCAAGCTCAACAAAGAATGATTCAATAAATATAATACAAACTAATGTAAGACACCTCTAAATCTATAATCTACTACTTGCTAAAATCACTTCAGATAAATACAAACATAAAAACTCCAAAAGAATAAACTAGAAAGAATATACTTAACTCGAAATAATTATTCATTGAATAAACAAATCCATACATAATATCTACAAAGAAGAGTTATCTATGTACCAATTCTCCTTGTAGGCTACATCCAAAGTGCAATGAATGTCCCTCATTCCCCCAAAAAGGTAAGGCCTATCTGAATGGTGTTGGAACACTAGCCATATCTCATGAGTAGAGAGTCCCTTTCCATCAAGTAATTTGCCTCCTAAATTAGGATAACTATTGGCATAAATGGTGGGATTATTGTCATTGTGGCAGAAGGTTTTGTAATTGAAACAATTAACCTAAGAAATCCCTCAATTTCATCCTCTACATTAAATTCATCTATAAAAAACTAGAAATGGAAGAATCTACCTCAAGCATGGAAACACCATGTATTACAATTGTAATCAAGAACTTGAACAATTAGGATATGACTATTGTTAATAGTTGGAAATAGACACCAAATTCTTGGAACCACTAGTGATAGGTTGAGACCATTAGTAATTGTTGTTGACTATTTAATAAAGTGGTTTTCTTTTACAAAAGATGTTTTGTATCACTATGGGAAGAATTCAACATAGTTGTTACTCTAGATAATAGATTTAGACATGAAGGAGAAAGTAATCACTAACATATATTTTGTCAACTTCTCACAAATCTAAAAGATGCAAATTCAACTATTGATGGTTGGAAATTACTAATGACAACAAACAATGTTGGCATAGACTTAGCAACCAATAAAGAATTTGACAATATTATTCATGTATTTATCAAAAAATGATAAAGTGCATAGTCATAATATGAAAAATGTATTAATTGAAAATACCTATTACACACAACATTGCAACAAAATAGGCGGTGTTAATGCACCAAAAGGATGTCAAAATGATGAACTTAAAATGGAGTTGTTAAGTGTTGATATAATTCATGTTAGCTTCCAATATTTGGGATAAAGTAGGTCTTGTAAATGAAGCTCTAGGGTTTGTTGAATATAATATACAAATATAGAAGTGCACCATTAGAACCGCTAACATATGTCATGGTTGACTTTGAAAATTACTTTAAAGGGATGCTACTCAAAGATCAAATTCCACACATAATTCTAATTACACCAATACAAAGGAGTCACACAATCCATATACTATTATAGTTGCATGGGCATTGACAATACACAAATCACAAGGGTTAACTCTTTCAAAAACCACTATTAACATAGAAAAAAAGAAAGAACAAGGTTGAATTTGCAACTATATCACATCTAAATTCATTTGAGGTCTAAGAATAATGCCACTATTTATATATGACTACTATGAAAATACGAAAAAAGAAAAACAACCCAATTGAAAAGTTAAAGAACACATACTAAACTTATTAAAAGATAAATGATGTCATACACTTCTTTCAAATTTATTTCAAATATTGTTAGTACTTTATCATGATTGTTTAAACACTTTTTTAAAAAAAATTTCTCCTTTTATCTTATATAAAGTTATTGATCTATTATTACTCTAAATCATTACAATAATGTTGTTAACATGTTACAACTGTAAGTGTTGCTAACATAACTATTTTTACAAAAATTAAGATGTCGAGATATTATTCTTCTTACAAATATTTTTATATAAATTTTGAATATTAAAATTATTAAATTAAAATATAGGTGAACTTATAAGATAAATATGTGTAAAAATTTTACAAATAAAATGACAATTAAAACAACCTTGATTGTAGCCATAATTTACAATAAAATATGATTTAACTTAGAGCAGTAGTTGGAAGAGTTCTCAAAAACATGACCTCATAAACATCAATAACTACCCAATTGAATCTCATTAATAATGATTAAAAAAATAGATGTAACAAATAACTTGGTAAATCAGATTAAATATTATTGTAATAGAATTTTTAATGAATATTTCACATTTTAAAAATAATTTAACAAAAATAATAAATATATATTTCAAGAGATTTATAAAAATAAAGATTTTATAATCATAAAAATAATTTTAAATAACATAACTTGTAGGTATATCATTTTTTTTTAAAAAAATTGTAACTTTTTTGAAAACTAATATCCATGTTAATTACGTCATTGGAGGTTATGTTGGGAGCATGCTTTTTGTCATTGATAGAAGATCAAGGAGTTTGTTGTTTAAGGGGAGTAAAAAACGACCCCAGACAATGCCTGCACCCTGAAGACAAGTTAAAGTTAAGAGGAAAACGTGTCCCAAAAACAACCCTATCAGCAAAGCAGGCAGACTTCCTTCTTAAGCAAGTGGGAATAGGTACCTAGCTAGCCAGCTCCTAATTGGAGAACTTTTACATAAGTCCATACAGAAAACAAGAATATCAGATTCATGTACGCAAACCGAGACGATGCATTGTTTTATTTTTCACATAGTCAAATTCAGATACCAAAAAGGAATCTATTACCCTTCGCTTCCAAATATAGTGCATTCCGAGGATCCATTATCAACCAGGAGTCCAGGATAAGAAGCAATGAATGAAAAGATTCCAGTAAAAGCTACTGCTGGGTCCCATCAAAAGCTTTAACCAACATGCTTTACTCAATAAAATCCCTTGTTAAGTTGCTTGTGTTATTGGCTTTGGGACATATACCTTTTGGTCCAACTTAAAACTGGCAGGTGTGACCTTGACCTGCCGTTCTTATAAGCAGCTGCTCTGGTCACATATTTTGGCGATAGGATTGCAAAAACTTCAGGAAGGGAAAAAAAGACTTGTTTGATCAATGGGTGCCAATGGGGAAGAAGGATCTCTTGAAGCTGCTCTGTTAGAAGATGGGAGTTCTCCACTGTTGGCATCAGAGACGGTTAGAAATTTGTCAAATATTATGTTGTTTTTGGGAATTGTTTTTTTCTTTTTTGGTTTATTTAATCATCAGCCCCTTCCTCTTAATATCAGAAAATTTTGCAATCCTTTCTTGTTTTGTGAAATTGGTTGATGGGCGTTTCTGTTTTTTTGGGTTTGGTAAATTGCACGCTCTTAACATCAGAAAATTCTTTAAGCATTTGAGTTTTGTGATTTGGGTTAATGGATTTTCTCATGGGAAATTGATCGCTGTCAAAATTAGAAAATATCAAATGTTTGTTTTATCCTTTTTGCTTAATGGGTGCTTTTTATTTGTAAATCAATTCCTTGCCGAGAAACCTTTTGGCTTGACAGCATTTGACCTAGTGTTTGGAGATATTTAGAACGTGGAATTCAATGCAGTATGTCATTCAATGGACACATGACCATATTTTTCATGGATTTGAACATGGTGTATTTTGTTTGAGTCATAAATTGGCATCTTGAAAAGAATTTTTTGGCTTAAATGCACCCAGGATTTCCACCTGACCTAGTTTGTTGACATACTTTGCAACTGGATTTCAATGCAGTATATTACTTAACTTTTCACATGACTGCATAGTTTGGGGATTTGAAAGGCGTTTGGTAAATTCAACCCTTGCAGAGAAATCTTTGGTATGATGCACCCAGCACTTGCACTTGGTCTCACTTGTTGATGTGTGTCACACTCAGAATTCAATTCGGTGCAGTAATTGATTTTACACATGACCTTTTCTTATTGGGGATGTGGACCTGTTTTTTGTGGAGGGTTTCTTTTTTCGTATATTTTTTTTGTTTAGCGTTTGGTAAATTGGCCTTCTGCAGAGAAATCTTTGGCTTAAATGCACCCAGAACTTGCGCTTGGCCTATTTTGTTGAAGTAGACAGCGCATAGAATTTGATGAGGTAGGTTACTGAATTTTAGCAATGACATATCTTCCTCGGAATGGAACCCGGGGTGTTTAATTTTTGGGGCTGTTTGGGAAATTAGTTCCTTGACGAGGAACCTCTGGCCTAAAAGCACCCTGGACTTGCACCTGGCGTAGTTTGTTGATGTGTGTAGCAACCATATTCGATGCTGTATTACTCAATTTTACGCATGAGCATGTCTTTGAGGGATTTGAATCTGAGGCTCAGGTATGAAAATACAGTTATTTTACCATTTGAGATTATCCCATTGACCATTTGATGGGTGTTTCTTACAACCTCTAGTTTGCATTTGCCTGAATTTTGGTGCCCCGTGGAGTTTAAATTTGAGCTTATCCCATTGACCATTTGATGGGTGTTTCTTACAAGGCCTAGTTTGCATTTGCTTGAATTTTGGTCCCCCATGGAGTTTAGGCCTTAAAATTAAGCGCTTCTGCAATAAGAAGAAAGATATTTTGATGTAAAAAATTGCTTAATAGAGAGGATTTGCCTCAGTTTCTTTTGTTGGGTATTTTATTGTTTGCAGCTTTAAATATTTGGTAAGAAATAAGCATTAAAAGGTTTCTATTTTCTTTTTTTTTTCACGGATGATTTGTATTACTTGCTACCGTGATCTCCCAAGTTCAAGACTCGACGAGGTGTCTTTTTTTGTATAACTTTGCACCATTAGTATACTTTTTTATTTTATTTCAATTCTGTCTTCAAAAGGGGTTTCTGAGGGGGAAAAAGAAAACCTACTGTCAACAATTTAGATTTTATTGATGAAATAGTTAGAATGAACAAAATTGCATTTGTGATCTCAACGAAGTCAAAGTAGTTCCTTCTGATATACTATGACTAGGCTAGATTTAGGAAGTTGACTTGAATTTTGTAAGCTTCTGATCTTGGCTAGATTTATAGCTGTTCGATGCATAGACAAACTTGAAGTGATCTTGTACTATTCTTAGTGGTTTACTTCCAGTTGCTCGTTGGGCGCATCTTTTATAATATCCTTATTTGAGAAGTAAAATCCCTTTTGACACAATGTGAAGATTTTATATCTTATGCCACTATATTTCATGGTTGCATATTTTACAGGAAGGAAAGTACACTGGAGATGGATCTGTTGATACTGAGGGAAGGCCTTCTGTTAAAGCAGTTACAGGCAATTGGAGGGCTTGTCCATTCATCTTAGGTTTGTGTTTAACAGACATGTGAATTATTTGTAAACACTATTATACATGCTTTTTACTGATAAGGTTATGTGAGCTTGTTTATATCGTTTGAAAAAATTTCATCTCATTTGTTTAATTTTAATTTTTGCATTGCAGGAAATGAGTGCTGCGAGCGATTGGCATATTATGGTATCAATACAAATTTAGTGACTTACTTGACTAAGGTTTTACATCAGGGTAATGCCTCTGCTGCAAAGGGTGTCAACACTTGGGCAGGCACCTGCTATGTTACACCACTCTTGGGGGCAGTTTTGGCTGATGCATACTGGGGGCGATATTGGACCATTGCAGTTTTTTCTACAATCTACTTCATTGTATGCTTAAATCTTGCAATACATTTTTATTGAAAGGTTGAATTGAGGTAGCATGCTGAGTCTAGTTTTACATTGGGAGTCTGATTTCTAAGTCCTTTCTAACTGTGCACTTATTGTATATTTCATTATTGATAAGTCAATTTTGCTTCTGGTTTTGATTGTGTTGGTGTTTTTTTCATCAACGTTTCGGATCACACTCCATGATCCATCATCAGGATGAAAGAGAGCATAAGGAAGAGAAATCAACTTTCATCCTGATGATGGATCATGGAGTGTGATCTGAAACGTTGATGAAAAAAACACCAACACAATCAAAACCAGAAGCAAAATTGACTCATCAATATGGATTGTGGAAACTTGATATCTCTTATTTCATTATTGTATCATTTAGGGTATGCCTAACAAGGTTCTTTGACTTTTACAGGGGATGGCAACATTGACTTTTTCAGCATCTCTGTCATTCTTGAAACCTCCTTCATGCACAGGAACTGATTGCCCAACAGCAACTTTTGCACAATCTGGTGTGTTTTTCCTTGGACTGTACCTAATTGCGCTAGGAACTGGAGGTATCAAACCTTGTGTGTCTTCTTTTGGAGCAGACCAATTTGATGACACCGATCCTACAGAAAGAAAGAAAAGGGGCTCATTTTTTAACTGGTTTTACTTTTCAATCAATGTTGGGGCTCTTATCGCAAGCAGTGTTCTTGTGTATGTCCAGGACAATATTGGTTGGGGATGGGGTTTTGGTATTCCTACAGTATTTATGGGAGTAGCCATATTCAGTTTCTTTTCTGGTACTCCACTTTATAGGTTCCAAAAACCTGGAGGTAGCCCTCTCACTAGGGTATGCCAGGTTGTAGTTGCATCATTGCGCAAATTACGAGCAGAGGTCCCTAACGATCAATCACTTCTATATGAAGTACAAGACAAGAGATCTGCAATTAAAGGAAGCCGGAAACTAGAACACACTGACGAACTTAAGTAAGTCAAAAAGCTTAGTTCTTTGTAATGCTCTATTTAGAAACAGCATATACTAGAAAATATTGCACACCGTCAAGACACTAGTTGATATGATACAGAAAATTGCAATCTTAGTTATTTTCTTATTGGAGAGTATATAATTTGCAGGTGCCTCGACAGAGCAGCTACAATTACAGATGATGATGTTAGGAAGGGTGTTTTTTCTAATCCTTGGCGGCTATGTACTGTGACTCAAGTTGAGGAATTGAAGATTCTCCTTCGTATGTTTCCGGTTTGGGCAACTACTATTGTCTTTTCTGCTGTTTATGCCCAAATGTCTACAATGTTTGTTGAGCAGGGAATGACCTTGGACGCTAGCATTGGAGGATTCCATATTCCTCCAGCATCATCATTATCCTCCAGGTTGAAAAAATGGATCCAAACAAGCAGTTCATATGGCTAAAAATAACAGAAAATGGGGCAATAATTTGGCTGGCTGCATGTTATTTTGCTCCTAAAAACTCAAAGGTCTACAAGAAGAGAAAGATGGATAATGAAGATCCATTTGCTGCTTTAAAAAAGGACATTTCTGTTTTTAGCTCTTCGGGAGAAATAGTGCTAATGGGGGACTTTAATGCAAGGACAGCCAACAATCAATCCATTCAGTTGGGCAGTAGTGGGGAGGAAGACAACAACCCTCTTTGGCTTGAGGAGGTGGAGGTTCAGACTTGGGAAAGGACCTCACAAGATGGCAATGGGGGTGTGTCACATTTTGGAGTGGAGTTACTTGGTTTATGTAGCTTATATGGCATGGTAATCTGTAATGGTATGAAAATGTGGCCAAAGTCGGGCGGTATCACTTGCAAAACCTACAATGGGCAAAGTGTTGTAGATTATGTGTTATGTTCTCAAAATTCGGTCTCTAGGCTGCTGGAGTTCAATATTGGGTGCTGCCCTATTGGTCTAAATTCTGATCATATGCCTCTTCTTGTTAAATTTAACATTCATGATGACAACCAGCAAGATAGCAAAAATCAGTATTCTCATAAGAGGGCTCACTCACAAGGAAAAATCCTTGTGAATCATGAAAATCAAGAAATCTTTGTGGCTGCGTTGGATCATCACCTCCAAGAAAGAAAAAACATACCATGCAATGAAAGCAATGAAAAAAATAAATACATTAGCAGCAATATGTTGGTTCCGCTAATTCAGAAGGCTCTAGAAGGTTGTAAGAGATCCCAAACCAAGAAAGGGATTTCAAATACTTTTCCTGCTAACCCATGGTATGATGAGGAGTGCAAAGCGGCAAGAAGACTGGCCAAAAAGAATATGTCAAACAAAGAAAGTAAAGTAAACTACGAGAAGTTGGTAAAATCTAAAAAAGAAATTTATGTGGATTTAAGAAGGAAAGAGTTAATTGCTTTGGGTAAACACAATCCCAAAAGTTTTTGGAGAGAGCTGCAACAAAAGAAGAGTCAGATAGAAAATAATATCACTGGGAAGCAGTGGTTAGAGTATGCGAAGCTCTTGTATGAACGACCGGTGGAGAAAATCAAGCCCCCTTTAATGCATGCCTCAAGTGAACTCTTTTCGGAGGAGGATATCAAGAAAGGCATAAAAAAGCTAGCAAGCGGTAAGGCTCAAGATATTGATGGGATGCAGGCTGAATTCTTAAAATGGGGCTGTGAGCTCCTCACACCTCACATCAAATACCTCTTTAATAGCATCACTCAAAATGGCTTTCCGGCTGAATGGGCTACCAGTGTGGTCATCCCCTTACATAAAAGTGGAGATATCAATAATCCCTCTAACTATCGTACTATAATGGTCAATGCTCTTCTTGGTAAACTCTATGGGAGCATGTTAGAGCGCAGAATCAGTAATTGGGCCGAAAGGGAAGGTAAAAGGGCAAAGGGGCAGGCTGGTTTCAGATCAAGACATTCTACCATAGATCACTGCATCACGCTTAGGCACTTCATTGAGAAAGTTTGGGACACCCAAGGGGCTGAAGCTTTTTGTTGTTTTGTTGATTTCAAAAAAGCCTTTGACACGGTACCTAGGGACAAACTATGGATCAGAATGAAGGAACTTGGTATCCCTGATGAACTTAGAGCAGCAGTCCATAAACTTTATGAGAAAGTTAGTGCTAAAATTAGAACAAAAGATGGTATGTCGGAATGCTTCGGTAGTGACATCGGGGTCAAACAGGGTTGTCCCTTATCTCCCACTCTGTTTGGGTTATATATTGATAAGCTTGAAGAATGGTTAAACAAAACTGATGGGGAGGGCATTCAACTTGCTAGTTATGTGGTGAAGTTACTTTTATATGCGGATGATCTAATCTTAATTGCAAAATCTGCTCTTGGTTTGAGAGATCATTTAAAGGCTCTCGAGCTCTTTTGCCAAGAGGTCGGTATGCAAGTTAACACCAGCAAAACTAAAATCATGATCTTCTCTTTGAAAAGGAAGAAGCAGCAATTTAATTTCATCTTTGAGGGCAGTCCTTTGGAGGTGGTGGAAGAATACAAGTATCTTGGGATTGATTTCCATAATAGGCTCAGCTGGGAGACTTGCAGGGCAAAAAGGATTCAGGGTGGCTGGAAGGCGTCTTATTTACTACAAAACAGATGTAGGAAAGCAGAGTTATGGGATTGGAAAACCAAGAAAACTCTTTTTGGTTTGTTGGTGGCACCGGTTGTCCTCTATGGTTGTGAGGTTTGGGGGGGTAGCATGTCAAACCACAAGTGGAGGCAAGTTGAAAGAATTCAAAAACATTTGATCACTACTAACATCAAAGTCAAATCTTCGGTTCCGTATGAGATTCTCTTGGCTGAAACTGGTATGTTCCCGTTGGAGGCATCTGCTGTCATCCGGTTAATAAGTTATTTAAAAAAAGTTGAGAACATGGATTTGCACCGCTGGCCCAAAATGGTTGTTGGGGAGGAGCTAAACCGTAGAAAGAAGACTTGGATGAAGCAAAATAGCAAGTGGTTGAACAAATGGAACATTAAACTACATGAGTGCCCCAACACTAATGCTGAGATAAAAAAGTTTGTGCTAGAAAAGTTTAGGTCTACTATGTGGACTAAGCAGGTTGGCCGTAAAAAGTCTCATTATATCCAGGAATTCAACCCCACGTGGGAGCATGATGAGAAAGACTATCTAAAGGTTACAATTAAAGGCAAGGCTAGGCTTTTGATCGCTCAATTAAGAACCGGGTCACACCATCTTAGATGCGAGACAGGTAGGTGGGCTGTCCCCAAGGAGGCTTGGGAACAACGAACTTGTATTTTTTGCAACAAAGGGACTGTCGAGACTGAATGGCACTTCATGATTGAGTGTGCTGCTTATGATGATATCCGTATCCAATATGAAGACATTTTGAAGGTGGATAATCTAAATGAACTTTTTAGGGAAGCTAGGCTCCTCGAGATTGCTAGCTTTCTGATCAAGATCTACAATAGAAGGGCTGACATGGAAAAGAATTTGAAAATGGTTAAAGTTTCAGTGCTTGGTCCCATAGACTGATGGTCTCGTGGACGTCATTAAAAACCATTCATTCATTCATTCATTCTCAGTGTCATTTTATGGGTTCCAATATATGATCGTCTTATTGTGCCACTTGCACGGAAGTACACTAAGCAAGCAAGGGGTTTTACACAGCTGCAGCGAATTGGCATTGGCCTCTTGATATCTGTAATGGCTATGGCAGTAGCTGCTTTGGTTGAAATAAAGCGTTTGGATATTGTAAAAAGTCATAACTTAGTTCATGACAGCGACACAACAGTTCCAATGAGCATTCTTTGGCAAATTCCCCAGTATTGCTTGATTGGTGCGGCAGAGGTTTTTACCTTCATTGGACAGCTGGAGTTTTTCTATGACGAGTCACCTGATGCTATGCGCAGTTTATGCAGTGCGTTCTATCTTCTTATAACAGCGTTAGGCAACTATTTAAGTAGCTTCATTGTTACAGTCATTGCGTATGTCACCACCAAAGGGGGAAAGCCAGGATGGATACCTGATAATTTGAATGAAGGGCACCTGGACTACTTCTTTTGGCTTTTGGCATTACTCAGCCTGTCCAATTTGTTCGTATATCTTTATTGTGCCTACCGGTACAAGTACAAAAAGGCTGATTGAGATTTCAGGGTAGAAGCAGAATGGGATGTGCCATTATCACACATCCACCATGTCTCAGAAATTTCTGGGGAATGCATATAAAAATATTAGAATTGAATGTTGTATTACAATTGAAACACTGCTAATTATTTGTCAGGTTGCCCTTGATTAACAGTCCTTCAAGGGTTTGTAAGTATATGTATATATTTTGGTCACATGTATGAATTCCTGCTTTAATAAGAATTTGTCATCAAGAAAAGCTGCTGTGTCTCATATTTCAATATAACTTTGGTAAATGTATATGATCTTTTTTAATCCAATATATTCACAAATCTATATATTAATGTAGCATTCTAATCATTTTGTCTTCTCCCTTGTTCACTTCCCAAACTCATCTAGTTCCAACGCCTGATTTGGCCAACCATCTTCAGACGTTTAACTAATCAAGTAGAGTACAATTCTCTAGAACAAATATATTTTTTACTGACCAAGAACATGCTATTGTCATAATATATTTTTTACTGACCAAGAACATGCTATTGTCATAAAATTTTGAAGTGAAAGATGGGAAGATTAAAAGCTGAATTTCTGACAATTCAGCCTAAATCTATTTTTTTCAAAATTAAAATTTTGAACTTTTGGAAGAGATCTTGAGTAGAAAATAAATTGGGAGAAAATATGAAACTCTTTGGGGCAGTTGGAATGTGGGAGAGATCTTGAACGTATATATAATATGTTCCCTCCACAACTTTATCGTATTGAAAGTAAGTTTTAAATTTTTCCTCCTTATGTTCTCCACTTCATTGTGATGATCATGAGTGTGATTTGAAATGTTGATGCAAAAATACTAACACAATCTAATCCAGAAGCATTTAGCGACAAGTTTTAAATGGTTCATAAGTTTTTGTTTTGAGAATTTAAAACATCCTATAATGTCATTTTTGCAGCTATGGTGGCAGGTTGATGAATTATCACCTCCTTTGGTGTAGAACCAATGTTTGGTTTTAGTTTGTTTCATTAAATTATGCTGATATAATGTGTATATATTTTTATATTCAAAATTTATCTTAGTTAAGTGGATTAGGTTAAATTGTTTGATATGAATTAATTCAAATTATAAAGGACATTGCACTAGTTAAGAAATTAAGTTTATAGAACATAATTCAAATAAAAATAAGATTGACAATTATTGTATAGCTTAACAAAATAGACTCTTATTTTTATTGAGAGTTTATATGAGAGGGGTAAACTCTATAAGAGTTATATGCCTTCAAATTTGCTTTTATGTTAACATATAACTTTACAAGGTAAGAATTCTTTTTTATGTTAACATATAACTTTACAAGGTAAGAATTCTTTTTTTAATTAAATATAGCAAAGTAATATATTTGATGAGAGTCAAAGAGTCAACTTGCATGTTTGTAAATAATATCTTTGGAAACTGAAATGACCAACCAAATAGAAATAGGTTTATTGGAAAATGGATAATGTGTGCTGGAATTACTTATTTTGTATACTCATATTTGTTAGGATCATAACTCTTAGCTTGGTTTCTCAAAATTCAAAATTTGTATATTTGTTGAAAAGCTTAGGTTATGAATTAAATAATCTTGATAACCAAAATTCAAAATTTGTATATTCATTCAAAGGGCTATGAATTAAACAATTCAGACTAATCAATAATGGAAGGCTTAAAAAATGCAAAATAAAAAAACAGAATTCTATCTAAAACTTGTGCTTGGTTTACCTAAGATGTGTTTGGAAATAGATCATTATTTCATTTATGCAAATAATTAAAATGTAAATATAGATAATTTATAATATCCATCTTGTATGGCAAAATTAGAACATAGCACTAGTTAATATGATAGTCAACACCCTTGCTAATTTCGTAATTGAATTGAATATCAAATTAGATAATTATGTTTACAAGACATATCTTGTGAATTGACTTTAAAAAATTATGTTGGTTTTTCAATATTGTTAGGAAAAATGTGCATGTTATTCAGTATTGCATGTGTTATTGTTTGTCTTTGCAAGTTCAATTGTCCACTTTTTTTCTACATTTATGTTTTTTTGGGGGTATAGTAACATGGCTAACCCACATGAGTCTTTGGATCCCTCTAACCTCTCTTTTAAACAAGTCATGCTTGGTTACCTTTTTAGTCATTCCATACATAGAAATAATGCAACAAATATTATTGTGAGTCTAGCTTAAAGACAACAAATTTCTTTGGAAAAAGCAAAAAGTAAATGAGGTTAAAATCAATAGATGCCTTCTTCAAAGCAAGGAGATTCCAACAGTTATTTTTAATCCTAACCTTGTAACTAAAGATTTAGTTTTTTCCAAGACATGTCCTTATCTGTAAGTTCATGGGGTTAGAATGAATCCAAGGATGCTAGTTTGGCCTTTTAGAGCTTGGTTGATTGAAGGAGACATGGAGATAACCTTATCTTTAAACTCATAGGGTTAGATTGAATCTAAGGATGCTAGAGGATTGGGCTTGTAGAGATTGGTTGATTGAAGGAGACATAGAGATAACCTTATCTATAAGTTCATGGGGTTAGATTGAATCTAAGAATGCTAGAGGATTGGGCTTGTAGAGCTTGGTTGATTGAAGGAGACATGGAGATAACCCTAATTGCCACTAGATTTTTTTCTTTTGATAATATTTTTCACTATGTCTAATTTATTAAGGAGGTCCTTATTTCTTCAAACATGGTTGTCTTTTCATGAAAACCTAGCATCTAGATTTTATCTTGACAATACAATTCCATTCCAAGGTTTTGGTTTGGGTCCATCTATTTGCTTTGTTGCTAATTTCCTAGAAAGATGAATTCCTAAAAGCTTTGGGTACCTCACAAATTGCGTAGGAGGAAAAATTATAGTTATACCCAAAACCTATGTTGAACTAGATTCAAATAATCCCTTGCCAAAATCTCTTAATATAAGGGTGGGGGATTTTGTTTGACATCAATCCTTGGATTATGAAGCCATTCCTTTTAGATGTAGGGAATGACATCAATATAAACATCAATTTTGTGTTTGTCCGTAGCTTAAATCAAATAATTCTTTTGAGAAATTGACACAAGAGGATAAAAATGATGAACAAAAAAATTCAACAAGATAAGCAAGGGTTTATTGTTGATCCTTCTAATGTTGATGAGTTTACCATGGCTCCTTAGAAAGGTGAAGATAAACCTATTCCAAATCCTAGAGCTAAAGTTGGTTCTAAAAATAAAGATAAGTTTGTTATTCTAGTAGAAATGCCCACTAGATTTTAGGATGATCAAGATGAAAATTAAGAAAGGTTAGTAGAAAATTAGGGAATGATGAAATAATGCAAGATATAAAAAAAGTCAAGGTAAACTGTAGGTGGTTAATTTTTTCAATGAGAAGTAAGACTATACAACACAAGCCCTTCTACTTTATGGGGAGTTTATGAATATACTTGTTGTCATTGGTAATATCCACCATGCTCCTTTATTTCCAAGTAAGGACCTATTGTTCCTACCCAAAACCCTCTTTTCTTTCCTAACAACTACCAAATTCTTGAAATCAAAATCATTCATTGAAAATAAGAAAAAAGATCCTTCAAGTTGGGCTTTGGGTATTAAACAAAGTCAAAATAAAAAACAAAGCAAATAAGAGGCACTCAAAGCAAGTCATAGGATTGACCATGATAAATCTAAATGTATGGAAGAACACCTATTTGCTTCAGGTATTTTCAACCAAGTGGATTCATCCCTCTCTCACTCATCTCAATCATGACTATCTCCTAGAATGTAAGAGATATTGGCAGTAAACCCAAACAAAATGTTGTTAGAAAAATGATTAAAGTTTTTTAACGCTTTTATGTTGTTAATTAAAAAAACTAAGCTTCCCAAATAATTTGTTAAAAATGCTGGTTTTTGTTAGGAAAAATGGTCTCAACCTTGTGATTATTTTAGGTTAATATATTGAGAGTGAGGGGTTCCAAGGGGGGTATCCCCCTTGCGAGGTTTGGGGGTTGCACGCCCCGGTGGGGGTTTCAGGGGTAGTGCCCCTAAAAGCCACATTTTATGTATATTTTATTACTGTAAATCTAGACCGTTCATCGTTAGGACTCAAATCTGATGATAAATATTTTGTTGGCTTATCTTTCCCTAGAAGGTAACCCTATTTTACGAGGTCATTGTATTACATATGTGAATTGTGATGTATTTTGAGATTCTAAAAGCTATTGTGTTGCCTCTAGATCTTTGATTGGTGATACTCCAATTAGAAGCTTTCTCTACACATATATAGTAATCTTTGTGATTCTTGAATAATATATTGGGCAACTTTTGGAGTGTGGGGTTTTTCTCCTCAAAGGGTTTTCCCCACATAAATCATTGTGTTGTAGTGTGCATGATATTTATGTTTATTTTTAATTAATTTTTTGTAACTGTTGTAAATATTTGTAAAATTTTGCATTGCCCTCCTCTCAAGATTAGTGTAGGAAGTTGTTCTGCTACCTTAGCTTCCGTACAATTTTAGCTTTAGTAGATATTGGGAAACTATTTCTGTTTCTACCCTTTGTCTATTTGGTGGTCTTATTCATGCTTGGGATTCTAGATATTTTTTCCAAATAGTTTCTTAAGTTACAATGGTGGTCTCTTTGTAGAAGGGGTCTTACAATAAACAATCTTGATTTTCTAATCACTAATTTTTATGCTCCCCAAGATCTCCATGATCATGTTAAACTTTAGAATAATTTGCAAGCTCATATAGAAGCTTCTCCTTAGAATTGTCCTTGAATTATTGGATGTGAATTCAATGTTGTGTTATCCTTCAATGAAAAAGGGTGGACTTCCTATCCTCCCTCAAACTAGTCTTCTTCTACAAGCCATTAATCAATTCTAGTTGATGGATATCACTCCAAGCAGTGGTTCTTGAACACTTGGAACAATTGAAGAATTTTTAGGATTTACCAATAGGGATGAGGAATTAAAATATCAATTTAATGCATATCTTAAACAACATAACAAAGAAATGGAAATTCACAAAGACAAGACAACAAAAAATTTAACGTGGTTCACCCTTTCTTGAGCTACGTCCACAAACAACACAATCCAATTTTATTCAAATTTCCAGTGACACAAATACAATTAACCTACAACAAACTACTGCTACAATGTGCAACATAAAATGTACACGATTTTCACTACTTAAATTTCCCATGCTTTGCTATGTGCTCTCATCACAGAACCTGCAATAATCTCCAAGCTTTTGCACGTGATTTGTAGCAACTAACTTCAACTTCATGTGGTTGTTCTAATTCCCACGTGTGCCTTGTTATTGGCTCTTCACCAAACCGCGACCTTTCATTTCCATGCAGCAAGAAAACTAATCGTTATTGTGTGTAGTTTCATAACCGTTTTAACTGAATTACATTGGGAAACCTGGCCAGGCAAAGTGGCCAAATTTTAAACTCCAAAGCCTGAGTAGGCTCCAAAAACCAACAAGAACTAGGTATGATTTCATTGTGGAATGTTTGGATAAATTTTTGGTTAGTGATTCTTGGCCTTCTCAACACCTTTGGTTTGCTTCTTCCATCCTAGGGAATGTGGGTTCAAATCACTAGCACATAGCTTTGCAATACGAAGAATTCTTTAAGCCTCAAAATTCTTCTTTTAGATTTCAACTCGTTAAGAAAAGATGACCTAAAATAAAATATTATACTTTGGTGGCAAGAAGGTAAATTTCATCACAATGCATGATTATATGTTTTATTCTATAAATTATGTTTTGAGAAAAAGAAAATACACAATAATGGAATTTTTGTCACTTGGTATCATTATGCAAAGAATAGTGAATATTTTGTCTAGGTTGGAAAAGATCCAAGGTTGTATTCAAGAGTAGGGATCAAATAGGTATTTTAATTAAGCATTCTAAAATTTAGTATGAATTAGAAAAAAAATGAGCTTTTAGGAGGAAATCATGTGGTGAAAAAAATCTCATGATAAATGGTTAGAGGTGGTGGACATTAATTCTTTTTTTTTCATCACTTTTTTGTATCACAAAAACATGTTAATGATTTTAAGGAGATTCAAAGAGAGGATGGGTCTAGGATTGAATCCACTCAAGGTATCCAATTAGAAGCTGTTTATCACTTTCATGATTTGTTGAAAGCCCCCACTGATTTATTTGTTGATTATAGACATATAATTTTGAAATGTGTTCCTAGACTTATCTCCCCTCATGATAATTCTTTGCGCAATGGCCCTATTTTCATGGATGAGCTAGAGTAGGTTTTTTTATAATGAAAAGAGATAAAACCCAAGTTCAAATGGATTTCCTATTGAGTTCTTTCAAGATTTATGGGATATTGTCAAATATGACTTTTGTAGGCTTCTAAGTAACTAGACACCTCAAAATAAATGATAGAATCTCTTAATATTTTTTTACTAAATGATTCCTAAGAAAGACTAGGTTGAATTTTTTTGTTGTTTGATCCATAGCTCTTTCTATAACATTTTTTTCCAAAACTATTGTTGAGTTGTTGAAATGAATCCTATCCAAAACATCAAGGTTTGTTCAAGGCCACCAAATCCTTAATGGTATTTTTTATTGTCTACAAAGCTTTTCACTCTATGCATGTCAAGAATGAAAGTTATAAGTTCATGAAGATTGATCTTTTTAAGGCTTATGACAAGGTTTATTAAAAAATTCTAAAAGATATCTTATATGGATTTTGATGATAATTTGATTCAATGAGTTGTGGCTAATTGTACTCTCCCTTTTTTTGTGATTGTAAATGGTTCTCCTTCTATTATGTTTCATTACAAAAGAGGCCTACATCAGGGAGACCTTCTCTCTCCTCATCTATTTCTCATTTTGGCAAAAGGACTTAACTTGAAGCACCTCAAGTATTTTAGCTCTATTTCTAGCTTTCACATTGTGCAAGGTCTAGATCCACTTTCCCATATTTAGTTTGTGAATGAAACTCGTTTGATGGAAAATGCCACTCTTAAGAAATGTATTTCTCTTATGTGGGCTCTAAATGTTTATATTAGTGTGTGTGTTCAACTCTTGAATAAAAAAGTCTCAAGTTTTATTCTTCCATAGAGACCCTCATCTTCAAGAATAGCTTGCTAACATTCTTTATTTCTAGGTTGCTTCTCCTCCTTTCAAATTTTTGGGTATCCCTATTTCTCTTACTTTCCTTGAAAAATACCATAAATCATTGGACACATAAATACCTCTTTTTAACTAGTTATATTGTCCTTAAAGTTGTGATTTAAGCTCTACCAATTTATATATTTATGACTCTTGTGGTTCCAAAAGGCATCCTTCATGATTTGGATTGTGATATGAGAAAGTTCCTTTGAAAAGGAAATTTAAAGAAAAAGAAATGACATTTGGTTAATCGAGATAAAATTTGTCAACCTAAAGAGAGGTGATTTAGATATGAGATCTTCCCTCCTTACAATATAGCTTTTGCTACCAAATTATATTAGAGATTGTGTGTGGAGGAACTGACTTTATGGGGAAGAACTCGTAAGCTCACTTATATGAATCTAGAGAATCATTCTTTCATTCCTTGGATGTTGACCCTTGGTAGGGGTTCTTAGATATGGAAAATAATGATATCGAGGAGTAGTCTTATTAAAGTTAGCATTTTTGGATTGTGGGGAAGAGCGACCATGCTCTTTTTTGGGATGTGTGGAGCAAACATAGTTCTCTTTGTGTAGAATTATCGAATCTCTTTTAATCAAAATATAAATATGTTTGAAGTTGGTTGGAGTTATGATTCTAATTTTTAGTATGAGGTCATGCAAGATAGTGTGAAGATTTAGAAATGGAAACCTAAAGATATTTGGCCAAGTCAACAACTTCCTCTTCTCATTGATTGATTAGCTCATATTTTGGCATCCCAAAATCTCTCTTTCGATAGGCATCTAGATTTCCTTGGATAGGGTTTGAAAGGTTCTAGGATCTACATAGTAAAAAATGATTATAAAAATCTTTTGGTAGAAACCTTGAAAATTAAGAACTCTAAGCTTTAGAAAATAATCTAACATCCCATATGTTGGCCAAAGGTGAATGCTTTCATGTGGCTTACAACTTTATGATAATCTCTAAATATGCAAGGTTGTTGGTCTGAATAGATGTATCCTTTGCCTCCAAGGTGAAGAATCTAGAAGACATAATCTTTTAGCCTAACCTTTTTCCACTTTCCTTCATTGTTTATAGTGTGATTTATTAGGAATTTCATGAAATAGTCATGATTCTGTCCAATCTTGTGAATTACCCACAACCCTATTTGAATGTAAAAACCTTTTATCTATTTAGTCTTGACCAATATGTTGGAATACTTGGTTGGAACACAATCAAAATATTTTTAATGGTACTAGGCATATAAGCCAAGTTTAGGGTAGAATTTTAGCCAATCTAAAAGAAACTTATCAAGTTTAGATTCAAGATTATCAAGCAAATTCTAGTGGGAATTTGAAGTTCTGATGGGACTTGGTATTCATGTGGTTTCTTCCTCTCCTACTTCTTCCAATAATAATCCTTAGGAATATCAAGTTAATAAATAGGAATGCTCCTCTTGGCTTGGTTCAAATTACTATTGATGGAGCTTCAAAAGACAATCTTAAAAATGTTGGTATAAAAGGTGTTTGGAGTGACCATATTGACAAGTTTAAGTTCTAGTCTGTTGGTAGGCTTGATATTGGTTCTAATATTTTTGTTGAGGCTATAGCCATTCGCCAAGCTCTTTTAGAAGCTAAGCTAAAACATTTTACTAATATTATTATGAATTCTAGCTTTAAAATCTTGGTAGAATATTATAAAAGAAAATCTTCCTTTCACTTTCAAGAGTGGTAGTTGAACAAATGTAAATAAGACATCCTCAAGTGTGGCTTCAATGTTGTTAAGTGAAACCATACTAGAAGGGAAGGAAATTAAGTTACTGATTTTATGGCTAAATTAGCTTCTAAATAGAATGATATTAAGGTTGATATTAAAAATAATCAAGATTGTACTATTTGGGATTTGAGCAAAGACTTTAGTGTTCTTGTGAATACTGACTACAATGCCTCTTTGAATTCTTGATTCATGTTGGTGTGTTGGTTATCATGGTGTTCTTATTTATTCCCCTATGGTTAACTTTATTATTACTTTTTTTTATTTTAAGTGGTTTTCTTGTTGGTCCAAATTTTTAACATAAATGCAAACATTATTTCTGATACTCAAAGCATGTACAATCTCATGAGAAAAAGTGCTTATGCCTTGTCTGTGGGGTTTGGAGGGTTCTTCCTCTCTTGTTGATTGTATATTTTTTAGAATTGGTGGATCAGGAATCTTTCTAAGAGTAGCACACCTAGGTTGTAATAAATCATTGTTTTAATATAATTTTTTCATGTATGTTGAGAATACCTCCATCAATACAATTATCCCTCAATAAATTTTACTTAGTAACCTCTAAAAAACACCTATATAAACCAATTTGCAAGTTTTAATAAGAAATTATAAACATTTTTTATTTGTCTATCAATTTCTACATTGTCAAACTTTCAAATTGTCTTGATCTCTTTGAGTGATTTTTAACCCTGCGCCTCCCTCCTCCCTCCATCCCCCCTCCCCCCCCTCTCTCTCTCTCTATATATATATATATATAACCACTTGACTACACATACTTCCTTCCCTCCTCTATTACATTTTTCTTCAAATTTTGCATTAGCAACAACTATTAAACAGAATTAATTAAAAAATCGCATGTGACCACTGTATAAAAAGAAAATAAAAACTATATTTTACCATTCATATAATTTTTTTGTGCAACACTCTTACATAAACATATTAAACTCTAATAATTAAAACTAAATTAATTTTCTACACAAATTAAATATTTTTTTAGAAGGGCCAACCTCACTAATTATTCCTCAAACAATCCTAGAAAAAAATAATGGCAATTAGAAAGTATACTTCATATATTTGAGATCTTTTTAGACAATTTTAGAGAGTATTCTCTATAAGTTTAAAATCACCCAAGTTCTCCTATGCTAAATCGGTCAGGCATCCTTTAATGCCAACTAAGTCTAAGAGTGGTCATTTTGATCCAAAACTAATTTTCTCTCTATTATATTCACTGTTGAGCATAACTACCAGAAGTTTTTTACAGTTACAAATATCACATGTTACGATCAATAATGAATAGAAAGTTCGCTTTCACTCACTGCTGTACATTTCATTTAATGACACTGCGAAAGGAGGAGCTCACTTTAGAAAATACCACTGCAAATTTGCTTACCATTCAATGTGCAACAAGAGCATGTCAGATTATTTACCGTCTGATGCAGTGGACAGGCAGATTGCCTTAAATGAAGCTTAACTGCACACATTGCCATACATTTGATATGGAGAAAGCTAAAGTGTGGACAAAACACACCTATTTATGTAACGTTATATGATAACCCCCATCCCCCATTGCACACGTTGGACAAAATGCATCGACAGAAGGCATTGACAAACGGACAAAACGCACTGACAGAAAGAATTGACAAACATATGTTAGCTCGTCTATCGTCGGCTATCCCTCACCGAGAAAACGTGTCATTGCTGGTGAAATCATATTTCGGAATGGACAAAAACCCCAAATGTCGCATTCGAAACCATTATTTGTAAATAGAAAAAATACCAAACGAGGTCCCATTTTCGCTGCCATTTTTCACACTGACATTTTGTAGGTTGTTGGAGAGCAATGGGAAGGAGTTGCAGGCATTTGGAGGTTGAAGCAGTGTGGCCACCCTCCATATGAAAACACATTTGATAGGCGTGGGCAGCGAGCTAGCTAGCAGGGATGTATATCCGCCATAAATATATGCCATTTTGCCATTCTACCTAGGAACTTTGAAGAAATGAACGACTATTTGTTGCGAAGATGGGTTTTCATTGACTGGAAAATAAAGGGTTTTCTTTGGGAAAAGGGGTTTTCATTTGAAATACAAAGCTATTTATGTGTTTTTTTGTTAGGGATTTTAATTTTCGTTTCCTCCCATTTGTTGGTTTTGAAATTTTGTGATTGACAAATGAAATAAGTGACAACCCATTATGGAAATATGAGTGAAATAACTGAGTAATGTTTATAGAAACTAGAAACCATGCAAAATATATTATGAGGTTGGAAAATGCAATTTGGGTTCTGCAATGAAATGATATATTTTGAAAACCACATAAAGCCTAGAATGTCGCCATTGTTCACATTCTTATTTTAAAGGTTGTAGGGTTTTCATTTGAAATGCAAAGTTGTTTATGTGTTTTGTGTTGAGGGTTTTTTAATTTTGGTTTCCTCTCGTTTGCTGGTTTTAAAATTTTGCAATTGCCGAATGAAATAAATGACAACCCCTTGTGGAAATATAAGTGAAATAATTGAATAACGTTTATAGAAACTAGAAACCATGTGGAATATTAGGAGGTTGGAAAACACAATGTGGTTTCTGCAATCAAATGATATATTTTGAATACCACAAAAAGCCCAAAACGTCGCCATTGTTCACATTCTTGTTCGAAATGGACAAAAAGCCCAAAACGTGGCATTCAAAATCATAATTTTCAAATAGCAAGAAGCCTAGATGAGGTCCCATTTTCACTGCCATTTTCCACATTGACATTTTGGAAAACACACTGTCTCCTAAAACCCTTACTATTCTAAAACCCTTTACAAGTAGCGACCCAATTAGTTAGTCACCCCTAACCTCAATTTGGTATGTTTTGTGATTGTCTTGAGAACCTTTTGTGAATTAGATAGTAAGAATGTAATGAAATTGAAAAATAGTAGGTATTATGAAACTTGCAAAACACGGTGTTGTTATACATTGTTTGTAGTGTCAGAAAACACACTGTCCCATGTCAGTTAGTTCGTTATGAAGAGTTTTGTTTCGTTATTCTCCAAGAATGTAATGAAGTCCATTTTCAAATTTTTGAACAACTCTTTGCTACAGTCCAAATGTCATTTCACTTTCTTCATCTGATTGGAACAAATAAAATGCTCGCATTATTTGTAGTGTTGGAAAACACATTGTCTCCTCTCAATTGCAGAGGGTTTTACACTACTATATAGGTTGCTTGTTTCTTAACACCTAGGGTTTTCCAACATGCATTTTTACAAAACAAAATGAATGTCTTGAAATTTTTTTGTGATTTAGATAGTGCGGATGTATTGAAAGGTCCCTTCAAAATTTATAATGTATTGAAAGGTCCCTTCAAAATTTAGAAGGACTTAATTTGAGAGAAAATTACATTTAAATTTTGCATGATTGAAAAAAAAGTGCACACTGTTGAAAAAGGAGGTAATTATGTAGCTTTAAAAATTGTAAAAATATTATACTGTAGATCTAATTAAGTGTTATTTGTTACAATTTCTTTGTGGATGATTATCTATTTAATTCATTTTACCATTTGTAGAAGTAGGCAGAAGATTGTAGAAGAATAAGACCAGAAGAAAGAAGTTACACAACATATACCATGGAGAAACCCTTTCGGGAAAAAACTCCACCAAGAATCAATGTATTATTTAATCTCAGAATAAGATTACAATAATTCCAATCCTTCCTTGAGATGCTTCTTTTTCCTTCAACAATTCTTCTTCACAACTTGCAATAAAATCTAATAAACTCTCTTCAACTTGCTGCAATATATAGACAATAATGAGCCTTGTAAACTCCAAGTATTTTACAATTACAAAGCACAATGCTTCTCTCACAAAACCCACACCTATTCTTTGCAAGTAGAGTTCTACAGTGAAGAACAATTTCAAAACAAGTCCTTCATCCATTTGGGCATCCCAAAGTGAAGTCATAATTCAACGTTGATTCTGAAGATATCTTCTAAGCTTATCCTCAAAGTTGGTGCCCAAGAATGGGCCCACTTAACTCAGCCTTATAAAATATCTTATCATGCAAAAGTGCTAACTCCAAGATGCCAACTTGGGTGCCGAAGGTGGGTCCAAGTTGAAATCTCTGTTAACTGAAACATATCTCTCCACCATTCATGCAAATATCATGCATGATTGATCATCTCCACTTAACTGAATGCATCACCTGTTATCTATCATGCAACTTAAGTCATTAGTCATGCATTCCAATTCAACTAAAGTCAACTAGCATTCAACTGAAACTAACTACATGCAATTGGAGATAACTGGACCATAACTGATCTGAACTAAACTGAACTCCATGCATGTAAACATCAATCCCTAACTTCTAGGATCTTTATATGCATTACATAACTGTTATCGTTTTCTCCAAACAGTTAACTTAACTCAAGGTGGGTTCCACCTTCCATGTGGGCACCCCATGTGCTCCTATTATTTAGGAAGTCATATTGGACACCCTCACATGTTCCTATCATTTAGAATTAATTACAAATGTCAATTAACATGATTATTTCATTCAAATTTAATCTCTTTCTAATCCTAGTGTTGAGGAATACTTTCCAAGGACTTAAGAGATACATGAAATAATGTTTAGGATTGCAATTAAATGGCATCATATTTCCAACACACAAAATATTTGTAATTTGGAAAACACAATGTCAATTTTCAGTTAATTGAATCTCCTTGTTTAAATGTAAAGGGTTGTCTCACAGTGAATTGCTTGCTTCTTAACACGTACAGTTTTGCAACATGGAATTTTACAAAACAGTATGAATTTCTTGAAAATCACACCTTCCATTGTTTTGTTTATTTTTTCAACTTTGTATTTTAGATTGCAGTTGTCTGTCACACCATTAATTAAACTCCTTTTATTTCTCTTCTAATTGGTATAATCAAAATGACATTTCACTTTCCTCATCTGATTCAACCAAATAAAATGTTCACATTTTTTGCAGTGTTGGAAAACACACTATCTCCTCTCAGTTATTCCCTCATGAAAAGTGTTTGTTTTGTACACTCCAGAAATGTAACAAAGTCCACCTTGATCTTTTAGAAAAATTCTTTGGTAACATAAATATGCCATTTCCCTTTTTTCATTTGATTGGAAAAAATAAAATGCTTGCATCATTTGCAGTGTTGAAAAACACACTGTCCCATGTCAGTTAGTTCGTTATGAAAAGTTTGATTTCGTTATGATCCAAGAATGTAATGAAGACCACTTTGAAGTTTTTGAACAACTCTTTACTACAATCCAAATTTCATTTCACTTTCTTCATCTGATTGGAACAAATAAATACTCACATTATTTGCAATGTTGGAAAACACATTGTCTCCTCTCAATTATTCCCTCATGAAAAGATTTTATTTTGTACGCTCCAAAAATGTAATGAAGTTCACCTTCATATTTTAGAAAAACTCTTTGATGACATAAATATGGCATTTCCTTTTTTTCATTTGATTGAAACAAATAAAATGCTCACATTATTTGGAGTGTTGGAAAACACACTATCCCATGCTAGTTAGTTTGTTATGAAAAGATTTGCTCGAGTATTTTGGAGCTAAAAAAATTCTATTTAGAAAACTCACTGCCTTGTGTCAGTTAGTTTTGTCTGAGCATTTTATTTGTTGGCAACATATATATATATGTATGTATGTATGTATGTATATATATGTATATATACATACATATACATATACATATACATATATATACATATATACATATAGATACATACATACATACATACATACATACATACATACATATATATATATAGTATGCATTGTTGGAAAATACATTGTCCCATGTCAATTAGTTTAGTGCAGGAATTTTATTTGTTCTAAATTATATTCTGCATTTATTTTTAAATCATTTTACATATATATATATATACATATATATACATATATATGTATATACATATATGTACATATATGTATATGTGTGTGTGTGTGTGTGTGTGTAGTATGCATTGTTGGAAAACACACCATCCCATGTCAGTTAATTTAGTGAAGACATTTTATTTGTTCTAAATTATATTCTGCATTTATTTTTAAATCATTTGAAGAAATTGAAATCCAACTTTTTGTTTAAGTAAGAGTTACTTTAAATTGTGAAGGTCAATGAACTTTACTACATTCCTTCTGTCTACAAAACTAAAGGTTTTCATTAGACTCATGTTGTCTACATTTAATTCTATGAAACTAATAACTTGTAAGTTTCCTGGGACACATGTGGGTGGAAGGGTAGGCGCCCCTCCAAGCTGGCGGAGGGGGGTAGCATTTGATGCCATGGTGGCAGGGTCGTTGGGGTAAGGGAAGTTTGAGTTGGCAATCATAATGGAAAGTGATGGTTGAAACACATCTTTTCGCAAGGCATACAGAGGATAGCTGAGGACAACTGCGACACCCTATTCAATGGATAGTGATGAGTGCATATATTGCATGAAGGATTTACTCCTCATGGAAAGGACATCTTTCATGTTGGTTGGCATACCATTTGCATAGGATGGTGGTGGCCTTGTGATTAATGATTTTATTTATTGTTGGCTTGTATCTTTTTTGGTTAAGTTTTATCTGCAGGTGTGAGTGGAGTATGTGAGCTTCCTCTTTCCTTCTTGCTGGATGTGGATAGAGCAGGGTCGTCGATGGCGAAGTGCTCAAAATTCGTAATTGAGGTTTCGATGCAAGGCCTCATAAGATTTGGGGCAAATACACCGATTTTGTTGCAGTCGAAGGCAAGCAAAACTTCATTTAGAGAGACTACTAACCAAAGATTGAAGCGTATTCTGCTTAATTATGATCCTTTGGTCATTGTAGCTGTGAAGATGATTCTAGGTTCTGGCCATTTGGAAAGCAAGGAGTACGGGAGGGATAATCTGCACATTTCTTCTTGTTTCCTAGCATCTCTCTTGGAATTTTTTTTTCCCAAGGCAGAAGCGAAGGGGTTGCTGGTTAAAATGTTTAAGGAGGATTTGATGGAAGGAGTGGACAAGGTTCTTAGTGTGGTGATCGAAGGAAAGGGTTGCCCAAGGCCCTACGATTTGGAGCAGCTCCACTTGGAGGAGACTGTGAAGATTTTTCCATTTCTCTTGGACTTGCGTGTGCCGGGCCTTATGAGGCATCAGATGATTGTGGCGGTGGTTGTAGAGTTTCTTAAGATTTTTTTTGGGTTGATGGGGGTTAGTGGTGTTGATTGGATAAAGGACTTCAAGGCTTTTGGAAAATCGAATGGTTTTGTAATTCAGACTATGGGTTGTGGTTTTTTGGTTTGTAGGGGGTTGGTGTAGTTTTTTGTTAGCTCAGATGGAGCTTTGTTTGTAGTATAGCATTAAAATGACATTTTTGTTGTGCTTTTCTCTGGTCGAGGTTACAATGGCTATGGTCGGGTGGATTTTTCGTATGCTGGTCTTTAGTAGGTGAATTTGTTGGTCGGGTGACTCTAATTTTTTGGTGATGAAAATTATCCTTGCATTGCAAACGTTTGTAGCTTTGATATTATTATTAATAAAATACTCATCTTGTGTATCAAAATTTTTTTCCTAGGACACATAACACCTAAGTTGTCTTGTCCATAATTTTTTTTCAAGAACTTCCATAACATTATTGTCCTTTTTAAAGAGAGTAAAAAATTTATTTGAATAATCTTCCTCTTGAAGTGCAACTTTTAATGCACTTCCAATCAATGTTGACCACAGTTTGGGTAAATCCTCTTTTATCTCATTGAATCAAAATTAGGAAAGTAGAGTTATCCAAGGTGTGTTGATAATTGAGTGGAATGCATTAAAAGTTTCTTGAAGAGTAGGAATATTCAAATTCCTATGTACTATTTTTGAAAAGGATAATAAGCTAGGGACGTTTGAGAATTTTTTTTGATGGACAAGACAATTTCGTGGAATGTGTCACAGGAAAATTACAAGTTATTAGTCTAGCAAGTGACACTTATGAAGCTTCAGAAGTAATAAATAAAATAGTTATTACAGTTCATGGTGGAAAATATACTGTGTTGTAGAAGATATTCATGATAGAATTTACTTGTTCAACTCCATCCATAGCAACATCTCTCAATTTCTTTGCCTGCATAAATTTTCGTGCACTACAAAACCTCTTCAGTTTGTCCACTTGTGCATTGCCATTTTCCCTTTGCTTATACTGCGCATGCACCTTCCTCGACTTCTCAAGAGAATGGAGGATCTTTTTAGTCAATACATTAGGTATCTCACTCATACTTCTTTGCTTCTTTTCAAGTGTTTTTAAAGAAGAATCATTTTTCATTCCATGCATTCTAGTACCTGTTGTCTCTGGTTCTGCATTTCCATTTGACCACTTCACATAATGCACATGCTCCTTTGTCAACTTCTGAAGAGGAGGAACAATCTCTTCATTCAATACATTATCTATCTCATTCACTTGTGGTTTGCTTCTTTTCAAGTGTTTTTAGAGCAGATTCCTTTTTTATTACATACTTTCTACTACCTGCTAGTCGAGTTCTATGTTGCCATTTTCTGGTTGTGCATACTACACATGCACCTTCCTCAACTTTTGAATGCTAGGGAGAATCTCTTCACTCAATACATTATCTTTTATCTATCTCATTCAATGTGGTCTGCATAAGTTTCAAAGGTGATCTTCATTACATTCTTATTATGTACTAAACAAATCTTTTTAATTACATTCATACAGTCTATATATAACTATATGTTGGAAAACACTAGTGTGTAATTAAATTGAGGTGAGGGGTGAAAAACCAATTGGGTTGTTACTACATTAATTAGAAAAGGTTTTGATTACATTCTTACTATTTTCTAAAATTCTAGGTTAGAAAACATTGGGTATTATAAAACCTGCAACCCATATACCATTCTAAAACCCTTTACAAGTAGCAACCCAATTGTTTGTCACCCCTCCCCTCAATTTGGTATATTTTTCATATTCCCTACCTACAACTCCTCGTGCTCGTGCAAGCCATGGGGCCCAGTTTTATTGACCGACAGGAGGTGGGAAAATTGACCTGACTGTGTCGTTATCTCCTTGCTATCGTTTCCCTAATGTTTGCTCCCATCTGTCAATTTCGTCACTTTTATCCCCCATCTGGTGGGCCCCGCACTATGCCATATCATCATGTTATGTATGCTTCTATGTGTGGTTTCATGCATTTTGTATGTACATAGGTGTGTTTTGTCTAGAGATTAGCTGCGTCCCATTACATTCTTACTGTGTACTAAACAAAAAAAATTTATTACGTTCTTACTGTCTATATATAACTGCATTTTGGAAAACAATAGGTGTCTAATCAAATTGAGTTGAGGGGTGACAAAGCAATTGGGTTGTTACTATGTTGATCACAAAAGGTTTTGAATATATTCTTACTATTTTCTAAAATTCCAGGTTGGAAAACACTGGGTGTTATAAAACCTGCAATCCACATACTGTTCTAAAACCCTTTACAAATAGAAACCCAATTGCTTAGTCACCCCTCACCTCAATTTGGTATGTTTTGTGGTTTCCCCACGTGCAACTCCTCCCTGTGCTCTTCACCCTTCAGGTTTGAGCATGGACATTGAAACACAGAGTGTCATCCAACATCCAATTATTTTGTGCATTATCATATTTAACCAATGCGATCCCCTGCTATTTTTTGGTCAATCAAAGTGATCACCAAGGTTTTCATTGAATTCTTAACCTTAATTCTTGAATAGCTGATGCACATTGTTCTTTGCAACCAATATGTCTTGCAATAATATGTATTTTTTCAATTATCTCTACAAATAATGATATAAAAAAAGGTTTGATAGTGGTGCGTGGTATCTTTCTTTCCTATCTTGTTTTCCCTTATTGCCTCCTTCATATGCTAGGAGAGATGAGTTTGAGATATATCTGAATGAACGTTCAATGCTTCACAGCTCCAATAGAATGGAAAAATGACAAATATAATTGCTGATATATATTACTTGTGTCAGCGATAGGTTAAATTGGAAATTAAATTCCCATTGTACAGTTTAATATGTTTGTTTATAGTCTATACAACCTGGCATGTTGTAGTCAACACAACATATAATCCAATATTGGTGAAGTTTGGAATGAAGTGAATTCTTTGTAGCAGCAAATGTCTTTAATTTTCCAATTTAATCTATCACTAACACTTGTCTTTCTTCCATGTGGTTGGTATAGGCAAGGAAGCAAATTTGAACAAAACAAGGGCATGTGGATTGAGAAGGGCGCTTTAGGAGATGTGAAGCTTCTGCACTAAATATAGGTGATTCTAGTTGTCATAGCTTGAATTGCAAGTGTACTAGGCAGTTAAATTTCCAAAATTTATTTTGCATTTAGAAGTTTTGATTTATATATAGATGAGATGCTTAGTGTGGGGAATACAAAAAATTTGTAGTTTAATTTAAATAAAATAAATGTTACATTATTGTGTGTGTATTATATCCCAAAATTTTACGAGACAACATAGTGCGGGGCCCGCCAGATAGGGGATAGAAATGACGAAATTGGCAGACAAGACCAAATGTGAGGGAAATGGTAGGTAGGATTTAATGACACCATCAAGTTGGTTTTCTCACCTCCTGTTGACCAATAAAATTGGGTCCCGTGGCTTGCGGTATAAGTGTTGTTTTCATAGCTTTTTTCTGGTGTGGGAAAATTGGAGGTAGATTGACATGTGCATTTTTGGTTTGGAGAAAGAAGGGTGAAAACACTCAACATTTCTAGTTTGCACATTGAAAGCTGAAGGTTGGAGTGCACGTGGAGGAGTTGGAGGATAAAATCAATCAAATTGAGGTGAGGGTTACTAACCAATAGTGTTGCAGAGGGTTTTACAACACTATTAATTGGGTTGCTTGTTTCTTAACACCTAGGGTTTTCCAACATGAATTTTTACAAAATAAAATGAAGTGTGTACTATGAATTTTGTAACATTCCATGTTGCAAAATCGTACGTGTTAAGAAGCAAGCAACCCATTGTGATACAACCCCTTACATTTAAACAAGGAGATTCAAATAACTAAAAACCCACATTGTGTTTTCCAAAATACAACTATTTTGTGCGCTATTTTTTTCAATCATGCCAAATTTAAACACAACAATGGAAGGTGTGATTTTCAAGAAATTCATATTGTTTTGTAAAAATCCATGTTGCAAAACCATGTGTTGAGAAGCAAGCAACCCACTGTGAGACAACCCTTTACATTTAAACAAGGATATTCAAATAATTGAAAACCCACATTGTGTTTTCAATTAATACATTATTATATATTCTGCAGACGGGAAACCCTTGGAAACTTGTCAATGAATACCTCGTTATATATTATGCATGGTTTTTGATTTCTCTAAACATTATTCACTTATTTCACTCATATTTCCACAATGGGTTGTCAATTATTTCATTCGACAATCACAAAATTTCAAAACTAGCAGATGGGAGGAAACCAAAATTAAAAAACCCTTAACACAAAAACACATAAACAACTTTGCAATTCAAATGAAAACCCCTTTTCCCAAGGAAAACCCTTTGTTTTCCCATCAATGAAAACCCATCTTTGCAATGAATAGTCATTCATTTCTTCACAACTCCTAGGTAGAATGGAAAAATGACTTATTTTTGGCGGATATACATACCTACTAGCTAGCTAGTTTCCCACACCTATAAAATACATTTTCGTATGGATGGTGGCCGCACTGCTTTAGCCTCTGAATGCCTGCAACTCCTTCCTATTTCTCTCCAACAACCTACAAAATGTTATTGTGGAAAATGACAGCGAAAATGGGACCTCATTTGGGGTTTTGTCAGGTCATGCATTCGAATCTTGTGGTCACATTGGGGGGGATTTTTGGAAGCTTGGCGCTTCCAACCCTTAGTCAGTTTTGTTTGCGTGATTCAAAATATGGTTTAATCGCCACCATGCATCTTATTTGATGCTTGTATCAAGCATTGAGAGGTCGATGTTTTCATGCAACAAGGTCAACACATAGACAATATGAATGTAATGACAATGTTTTGGTTACTTACACAGTAAGAACCTAATTGGTTGGTCACACCTTACATGAATTTGGATAGTTTAATGTATCCTCCAGCTACAATTATATTGACAGTATGAATGTCTTGGAAGCCTTTTATTTCCTACATAGTAATAATGTAATGAAGTTCACCTTCAAAATATATAATAACTCTTAGTTATAGCATAAATTGTAGTTGAATCTCTTCGTATGATTGAAACAAAGAAATGCACAAAATAATGGCAAATTGAAAAAAACAATGTGGGTTGTCAGTTGCTTCATTTTGCATGTTTAAATCTAAACACTTGAGAGGGTAGGGAGGACTTGCAGGTTTAGGATACATTCGGTTGTAGGTTTCTTAACACCAAGTGTTTTCCAATTTCATTACATTATTGCTATCTAGAAAGCAAAAGGTTCTTAAGACAATCACAAAACATACCAAATTGAGGTGAGGGGTGAGTAACCAATTGGGTTGTTACTTGTAAAGGGTTTTAGAACAGTATGTGGGTTGCAGGATTTATTACACCCAGTGTTTTCCAACCTGAAATTTCACATAACAGTTTGAATGTCTTGAAAAGATTTTGTTATTTAGACAATACGAATGTAATGAAAGGCGCCTCCAAAATTTACAACGGTTAGTTATGGTATAAATTGAAATTTAGTATCTTCATGTGATTGAAAAATAAATGTACAAAATAATTACAAGTTGGAAAAAATAATGGGTTATGTGTATAGCATTTTATAACACTATGTAGGTTGTAGGTTTCATAACACCATCTCTTTTCCAACCTGCAATTTTGTTGACAATAGGAATGTATTGAAAACCTTTTTTGTTTAGATAGGAAGAATGTAAAGAAATGCACCTTCAAAATTTATCACAAGTCTTAGGTAGAGTAAAAAATGTGTTTCAAATTCCTCTTACGATTGAAAAAAGATATGTTGGTGTAGGAGCACCTACACAACAACATCCATTTTTTTATTATTTTAGTGCATGGTAGGTTAATGATAATGTTTTTAGGTTTATTTTGTCTAATAAGGTCTAAGATACCAAGAATAATGTAAATGGGGGGTGTTTGGGTCCTAGAAGTCAGTTGGCAAATGTAGAAGTTGTAAAATGTTGATAAAACAACATTAACAAACAAATGCACTTTAAGAGGCCAACTAATCCCAAGGTTGGTTATGGGAATTGGATTGAGGGTGGTTGCTTTAAAAATGTTTTAAAATCCTTTCCAAGGCTCAAAAAAAGGACTGTTGAAGAGTTTTGTAACAATTTCATATAATAAACATCACAATTTTGAGCAATTTTTTGGTAAAAACACTGTTTTCTTGAGATTTTATGAGTGTTGTACGGACCCGTACAGGTTTTCTATTCTCTAATATCTTTAGAGAGCATGTATATATGTGTTCTAACTCATTTAATTTTGATTTTGTGTCTTAATTTCTTTGTTTGTAGAAGGAAACAACAAAACATAGTGATTGTCTCAATTTGGTTGAATCAAGGGTTTGAGGGCAAATTAAGATGTAACAATCAATCCACCTATTGTTTGCCACTGTATCTTGGTGGATTGATTGAGAAAATGTTAGGGAAATTTTGTAAATGCATTTGGGAATAAGAAGTGGTCTTTGAATATTGTTCTTATGATTGCTCTAGGTTTGAACAAGGGTTTTCCAACATGAAGATGAGGAACCAAAGAGGGGTTTTTTGTAAATTAGTGCTTGTAGGGACTTTGTGAGGGTCTATCGAGTCTGTGCAGAGGTATTGGAAGATGTTTTGGGCATTGGAATGATTGGAGGAGTCATGGAATTGTGTTTTCCATTAAAAACCCTTAAAAATTGCATTGAAATGAGGGTTTGTGAGAACAACATGAAAAATTCCTTGAACTTGTGAAAAAATTAGATAATTTAAAGCTTTTTCACTTATATTTTGACTGTATGAAGGAATATTGTAGAGGGTAGGTGTTTGTGAGGTACTTTGTTTGTAAAACAGGCCTAATTGAGAAGCCTTTTTCTATGTTGGGTCTATTGATAGTCAGGTAAACTCCGAAAGAGTTGTGGCTAAGTTTGAGATATGTATCATAGGAACCAAAAGGGTATCTAAAACCAATATTTTTTTGGTAAGTGCTTTGGAGAATCTGAGTGAAGGTGGGAAAAAACTGGGTTCCCACTACTACAAGGAAAACAAGGTCAAATGATGAGTTTTGATGTGTCCAATGAAATAGATTTGAAGAGTATTTTAAAATGATCTAACTTGTTATTAGAAGCATGTTGAAGGTTTTGACAAGGTCTTGTTGAAGACTTGTGGTTGCTTTGCAAATTGGAGGAATACGATTCCTTGAGGGTGAGTTGATGTCTGACAGGTTGAAGGTATTGGAAGGAAGGGTTCATTATTTTTGAATTGACACTAGCATTGTTGTGAATTAATCTTCACCTTGGCTCTACATCATATGCTTTCTTACTGTAGATGGTGCAATAAATTTTGGAACTTTAACTGTCTGTAACACTTGCAATTGTTTTACATTTTACAAGAAACCAAGGATGCGTGTTGTAAAAGGGAAAGTGATTTGTACAATGATGAATGTTGTTGAGGTGGTTGACACACTTGAGAGGGTGTGTAGTGGCACATCTTCTTCGGGATGGTCGTGTTCGACAAATGTGCTGGTAAGATCCGGTAATTACAAGATGCAATCAAATGTATAATTCTAATCTCTCATAAGTGGTTACGATGTTGAATGGAAAGTGGGAATGTTTTAATTAGGAGGCAACAACCGTTGTACAGGGGAAGTCCCCTTGTTTTAGGAAAACACTAAACGTTGAGGTAGCGACATGTTCGCTAATTGATTGTGAACTTATAATTTCCCTTTACTTCCAATGTGTCAATCAGACTACTTTACAATTTTAGTTAGAAAATATCATGTTTGTTACAAATATGATGATTTTGATAGTATATATTTCCTTTGATTTAGGATGATAATCAAGGAGATATAATAACTCAATTATTGCATCGTTTGGTTGTGTGTATATGTTATACATTCAAATTGTTTTAATATCAAATATATTAAGTGATTTTCTTTTTCGAATTTGTTGTGCAAGTTGTTGCTGAATACATAAGAGAAATGGAGAATGAGAGATACGTATATTACTGTATTGTAGAACAATGTATGAGAAAATTTCATGATTGGAAATTGTTCAACATGCATAGGATTCAACATCACCGCCTTCATATTCTCATGCCACTAAAGTGTGGCCAAAGTGTGTCAGGGGGGAAACCAAAACACCCCCTCCTCCCCTTGAGAAATTGAAAAGTATCTTCAAAAGAAGGTGGATAATATGGAGTACCAACTAAAGCTATGACATAATCTCCAGCAGAAGCATGTTATTGAAAGGGTCTATAGAAAGTATGGTAAACATAGCTTTCATCTACTTCCCAAGGAAGGAAAGGACGAGGTGAGGGAGCGAATGGCATTATACAATAGTGAGGAGAAAAAGGAGCAAAGAAGGAAAAAAATATTAAAATTGGAGGAGACAAAGAGAAAGGATGGAATGGTAATGTCAAATCAAACTGTTAAATTTGAATTTTGGTTGGTTCATATTTTTTGTTTTGATGCATACAAGGTTCACTTAACGTTAACTTACATGACATGACAGGGTGATGGTTGAGAAGCGATTCTTGCCGCCTAGTAGAGTATTGTTTATTTGGTAGAGGAAGTTGTGCCTACGAAAGCCCAAGATGATGGTGTTCCTCCCAACCCAACATCTAACATTCAAAAGAAGGATCATACATGGTCAAAAGTTTCAAGGAACCCTCACAAGAAGAAACAAGAACAAATAACAATCTCAAAAAAAAAAATTTAATGTTTGTTTTGATTATTTCAATGAATTGGTTGCATGCATCTGAATTTGATGTGATGTTTCAATTCTTGCTATTATAGGGAAAGGGTGAACAATGAAGTGTTGCCCTCAAGTAGGTTATTGTTGATTTGGAAGATGAAGCAGTGCCCATGAAAGCACAAGATGATGTTCCTCCCAACGCGTTGTCTAACATTGAGAAGAAGGAGGATACATGGTCTAAAGTTTTCTCTCACTCTCACAAGAGGAAATTAGAACAAATGGTGATTTTAAAATATCCTATTTAATGTTTTTTTTATTACTTCAATGAATTGGTTGCATGCATTTGAATTTGAGGTGACGTTTCAATTCTTGCTATTACAGGGCAACGATGAACAATGAAGTGCTTCCCTCGAATAGGGTACTATTGATTTGGAAGATGAAGTAGTTCCCATGAAAGAACAAGATGATTTTGTTCCTCCCAACCCATCGTCTAACATTGAGAAGAATAAGAAGAAAAAAGAAGCATACATGGTCAAAGGTTTCTTCTCGCCGTCACAAGAAGAAACGAGAACAAATGATGATTTTTAAATATTTTATTTAATGTTTGTTTTGATTATTTTAATGAATTGGTTACATGCATCTTAATTTGACGTGGTGTTTCAATTCTTGCTATTATAGGGAAACAATGAACAACAAAGTGTTTCCCTCGAATAGGGTACTGTTGATTTGGAAGACGAAGCAGTGCCCATGAAAGAACAAGATGATGTTGTTCCTCCCAACCTGCCATCTAGCATTGAGAAGAAGAAGAAGAAGCAGGAGTTTACATGATCAAAAATTTCCTCTCGCCTTCATAAGAAGAAATGAGAACAAATGGTGATTTCAAAATCTTCTATTTAATATTTGTTTTGATTATTTCAATGAGTTGGTTGCATGCATATGAATTTGTTGTGACATTTCAATTCTTGCTATTACAGGGCAACGATGAACAACAAAGTGTTTCCCTCGAATAGAGTATTGTTGATTTGGAAGACAAAGTAGTGCCCATGAAAGAACAAGATGATGATGTTCCTCCCAACCCGTCGTCTAACATTGAGAAGAAGGAGCGTACACGGTCAAAATTTTCAAGGTGCCCTGACATGGAGAAACTAGAAGAAATGGAGAATTCAAAATCTTATATTTAATGTTTGTTTTTATTATTTCAATGAATTGGTTGCATGCATTTGAATTTGATGTGATGTTTCAATTCCTGCTATTATAGGGCAAGGATGGACAATGGAGTGTGGGCCTTGACCTTATTGGCCATGTGGTTGCACATTTGAAATGGGAGATGCTAATAGAGATGGACATGCGAATGGGGAGAGCACTGGCCTACAAGTGGGACAAGGAAATAAAGATGGACATGGGGATCAGGAGAGCACTAGCCTACAAGTGGGACAAGGTAATAAAGATGGACATGGGGACAGGGAGAGCACTGGCCTACAAGTGAGACAAGGCAATAAAGATGGACATGGGGACGGGGAGAGTATTGGCCTACAAGTGAGAAAGGGTAATAAAGTTGGACATGGGGACAAGGAGAGCGTTGGCTTGCAAGGGGGAGATGGCAATAAAGATGGACATGGGGACTGAGAGAGCAGTGGCGTGCCATCTATATCGGTAAAAAACACAACACACTTCCATGTTTATGTTCTAATTTCTTTATGAATCCTTTAATATGTCTTGAATTATGATTCACATCAATGACATTTCCATTGCAGCCAAATCCTGTTGATGAATAGATGATAGAGTTTAAGGGCATCACTTTTAAGATCGATGATCATGTTGATCTTTGGATGCAATGTAAAGTATTTCCAAAGGAATTGTAAGAGTTGTCTCTAGAGATGGTAAAACCCACAATTTTAGGCACCCAAAAAATTGTGTGAGAGTCAGCATTGTTGAGGCCATTGCTCGTGACTGCGCAGTTCCTTTTCCTTGTCCTAGCGTAGAGACTGTCGAAGAGTGTGTGGGTGGCTTCATGATATGGAAACTCTCTGAGTTGAAGCATTCTCTTCCAGAGGTACATATAAATGATATGTTGTTATATATATCAGACTACCTTATATTTGTTTCCATCCATATGTTAATTGTTCAAATTGTTTCTTATAGGCTAAAGGTGTTCAAAGTGTGAAGGACAAAGCACAACCTCTCCAGAAATTTGTTGTTTCACGTTCATTGTCTGTGAGGGTTCGTGGAATTGGAATCACCCCTCCCAAAATACATAATAGCCCAAAGAAACAGGCCATATATTATGTAGGCATGACCTAAATAGCAAATAATATGCAGTGTAGGTTATGATGAGACATGCTCACAATACTCATTGTGTATTGTGGGTTTCATTATTTGGTTATTGAACAATTTTAGTGTAGACATATACTATTTTCATATGTTTGAACACTATGTTATACATTTGATATCATACTTTTCATGGCCCTTTATAATTACATTATCAACAATGTGAAATAATGGTAGGCAATGCCAACTAGAGTTTTACTATTTATGGTAGCTTGCTTATAAATGAAAAAGATAAGTTGACATGTAAATCATTTGACCTCAAAAAAATTGAATATAGTAATCAACGGTATTCAATACAATAATTGCATACATGGTATTGAATAGAGTATAGCTATAAATGTTATGTATATGTATATGTATGTACGTATGTGGGAAATTATTTGCATTGTTTGAAAACACACTTTCATCAATTATTTCCTTATGAAAAGTTATTGTTTCCTTACAACCAAAAATTTAATGAAGTCCGCTTTCAAATTTTAGAACAACTTTTTCGTACAGTAAAAATAACATTTTCCTTTTTCCATCTGATTGGAAGAGATAAAATGGTCAAATTGTTTGTAGTGTTGGAAAACACATTGTCCCCTATCTGTCATTTCCTTATGAAAAGTTTTGTTTGGTTACAACCACGAATGTAATGAACTCAACTTTCAAATTTTAGAACAACTCTTTGGTATAGTAAAAATGTCATTTCCTTTCTCCATCTGATTGGAAGAGATAAAATGCTCACATTGTTTGTAGTGTTGGAAAACACATTGTCCCCTGTCAGTTATTTCCTTATGAAAAGTATTTGTTTTGTTATGACCAAGAATGTAATGAAGTCCACTTTCAATTTTTAGAACAACTATTTGGTAGATTGGAAATGACATATTTCCTTTGTCATGTGATTGGAACAAATAAAATGCTTGCATTGTTTGCAGTGTTGGAAAACACACTGTCCCATGTCAGTTATTTCTTTATGAAATTTTTAATTTCCTACACTCCAAAAATAAAATTAATTCCACTTTCAATTTTTAGAACAACTATTTGGTATAGTAGAAATGGCATATTTCCTTTTATCGTGTGATTGGAATAAATAAAATGCTTGCATTGTTTGTAATGTTGGAAAACACACTATCCCCTGTCAGTTAGTTCCTTATGAAAAGTTTTTATTTCCCACTCTCCAAAAATGAAATGAAGTCCACTTTCAAATTTTAGAACAAATCTTTGCTAGAGTGAAAATGTCATATTTCCTTTTTCCCTTTGATTGGAACAAATAAAATTCTTGCATTGTTTACAGTGTTGGAAAACACACTATCTCCTATCAGTTATTTCATCATGAAAAGTTTTTTATTTTATACGCTCCAAAAATGTAATGAAGTCCACTTTCAAATTTTATAACAACTATTTGGTTTATTAAAAATGTCATATCCTTTTTTCATGTCATTGGAACAAATAGAATGCTCGCATTATTTGCAGTGTTAGAAAACACACTGACCTATGTTAGTTCATTATGAAAAGTTTTTTATTTCGTGGGCTCCAAAAATGTATGATTCTATATTGCATGGTTGCATCTTTTTTATTATGGTATATTACAAGGATGTAATGTAACTAACATAACACACTATTTGATTAGAAAGAGGATAGATGAATGAAAGGGATATGGGATATGGTTAAAATGGATGAATGATATGTGTTGTCAAAATAACTTCATGTCAAAAGAGAAACTTACTTTTATTAGCACTAGAATAATGTACAATGATATAATGGATCATGATGATGATGCATTAGGTACATATGGATGGAGTAACATAAAAATATAGAAGTTAAAATAAGAATAGTGATCTAAAATATATGTTTTCAAGGCATTCCAGAATATGAAGGATGAAATAAATCATGATAGTGTGATGGATGTAGCATTAAAACTATAGTAAAAAAAAAAGAATAGATACATGTATAAACAATCCATTAAAATAATGTAAGAAAATGGGATGATATTTTATAAAACATTGAAGGTAAGGGTGTATGGGATTATGAGTGGGATGGAAGAATGGGTGAATGGAGGGATGGAGGGGATTCTAAAAGACAAGCAAAGCATGGTGGAAGATAATTGATGATAGATAGAGTTGGATAGGTCATTCTCTCATTGAGATATATGTGATAATTGTTATCAAGTAAATTCAAAAAGGGGATGACCATGTATTTCAGCATACAATCAAAAAAAGGGTGTGAAATAATAAAGATAAAAATTGACTGGAAAAGGTAGAAGGAGGTAAATGGGTAGATAAGGGGAGTGGGAAAGAATAAAAATAAGTTGAAGTGTTGGTAGATGAGAAATATGATGAAGGAGGATGTCATGATTAGGTAATGTATGTAGAGTCCCAATAATAAAAATGGATGGGATGAATTGTGGAATGAAGAAAAAAATGATGAATAAGAAACTTGAGTGAATGATCTGAGGTAAAAGGGACGAAGGGATGGGTGGGATAATTTTTCTTAAGGAAGATGTCTCCAAACTCAAAATATCTAGTTTAGATGTATTTATTGTAGTGTCGAAAAACACACTGTCCCATGTCAGTTAGTTTGTAATGAAAAGTTTGATTTCATTACGACCAAGAATGCAATGAAATCTATTTTTTAATTTTTTGAACAACTCTGTGGTACAATAAAAAGGACATTTCAATTTCTTCATTTGATTGGAACAAATAAAATGCTCACATTGTTTGCACTGTTGGAAAACACACTGTCTCATGTCAGTTATTCCATCATGAATAGTTTGTGTTTCATACGCTCCAAAAATGTACTGAATTCCACCTTCAAATTTTAGAACTATTTGGTAATGTAAATATAACATTTCCCTTTTTTCATCTCATTGGAACAAATAAAATGCTCACATTGTTTGCTATTGGAAAACACATTGTCTTATGTGAGTTAGTTCGTTATGAAAAGTTTTGTTTTGTTACGACTAAGAATGTAATGAAGTCGACTTTCAATTTTTTCAATAGATCTTTGCTATAGTAAAAAAAGGCCTAAATAACTTTCTTCATCTAATTGGAGCAAGTAAAATGCTCACATTGTTTGCAGTATTGGAAAATACACTATCTCATGTTAGTTATTCCATCATGAATAGTTTTGTTTTTTCCGCTCTAAAAATATAATGAAGTCCACCTTTAAATTTTAGAAGAACTATTTGGTGACGTAAATATGACATTTCCCTTTTCTCACCTGATTGGAACAAATAAAATGGTCATCGTTAAAATAAATATTCAAACAGTTCCCTTCGGGTTTCTTTTGTAATTGTGTGTTTTCCGGCCTATGCATCGCCGAGTTTATTCAGCTTTCCATCAAGTTTTGATCTACCACTTTGCGCATCTCCTCTTCGCAACTTTGGGTAACGGCTTCCCTTTCGGGTCCCGAGAGGCTATGCTGGGCATCCACGTGTCACACAAACGGAAGGTTTTTTCTCTTGTTTCCTTAAAGGCTTCATGCGGGTTGCGAAGGCCTTCTGTGGGGGCCATCATTTCTAAGGATTGTCAGAGGGACCTACATCTTGCTACGTGGCGGCGTATCGCAAGCTTTTCATGTGGGAATGAAATAAACAAATACGGGTTGCGTAGTGCTTGCGCGGGGTTTTCTTTTTACTTTCTAAAAGGTGTTGGCGGGCCCTACCTTCTGCTAGGTGGCAACCATTTGTAGATCTTTCAACACAGCAGGGGGGTGAGCAACCGCGGGCTGCGAAATGCTGCCACGCGTCTTTCACACCCGGTTGATGCAGCTTTCTCTCCACTGCAAAAAGGACCTCAACCCATTGGACACATATTCCATCTTCACAATCTCTCGACAGCAATGAGAGAAGTTTTCATTCGGGCAGCGACAAGCTGCCACGTGCCTTACAACTGATCCTTGAAGCGGGCGATAGGCCGGCTGAGGGAGATTATGCTATTGGGTGCCGCTCATCATGGTCATTTGAAGTGGTGGAGGATACTGGTTTTAGCAAGAGACACCAGGCCTCTTTTATATGTTTATTTGCAAGAAACTTTCAGACTGTGCCAACTGTTCAGCCTTTCTATTTTTTATGTTTTGATTAAACTGTAAACTGTGCTTTATATTGTCTTAAGCATTTCATTTGAAAGAACTTCTATATATTGAATACAAACTTGCTTATCTAAATCATGTCTAAATGACTCTTCTTAGTGGTAAGGATGTATGCAATACTATTTTATGTTAATAAATGAATTGTTTATGCTATAGCTTTAAGTCTCCGACGTTTGGAACGTGACAACACCGTTTTGGCCCCTAAATCTATGATTTATTGTGCCCATCAGCAAATTTTGGTGCATCGCCTTAGATTAGACTTTACTTCATTATATCCGTTCCCTTTTCCCTTTCCAAAACCCATTATAGAAGAAGTCGGCTTCTTTAAAATCTGGAGGTCACTTAGTTTGGCGCAAAGGGGTCCCCCTTGAACTGAGTTTCCCATAAGGCACTGTTACCTCATCAATTTTTGGCGTCAACAGTTTGTCCTTTTTCTGGCACGCCCGGTGGGACCTGAACTAATGAAATTGCCTTGTAGAGGGGTGTATGAGCTATTGGCCTGTAACTAGATCCCAGACTGTAAATAACCCAGGTTTACTAGTACCTCCACTAGGGACAGTCTAGGCCGCAAATCAATTACTAACCATTCCATTCCCACCGCCCTTTTCTCTCACCATGTTGCCGGCTGCGAACAAAAACTATGTAGCATGGGATGCTAGAAGTACCCTGGTAGCTCCGGTAGTGCCTACTGTTTGGGGCACTATCCCGGTTTCGGCCCTGAAAGCTCTTCCCAAATTTGCTGGAGACAACACAAAATTGCCAGCAGAACATTTGCAGGATGTAGCGGATGTATGTCTAGTACACGGTATTACAGCGCAGAATGTAGCCCTGAGGCTCCTCACTGCGTCCTTCAAAGGCAAGGCTCTGGATTGGTACCGAACACTGACTCCTAATTCAATTTGCACTTGGGATGAACTCGGAGATCCATTCTATGAAAGGTTTTCAAATGACGGAGATCATTCTTTGTTATATTATCAGCTATCCATCATAAGATGAGTGCCGTAGGAGGCTCTGACGGATTTCAATGCCCGATTTCACTCAAATTGGCAGAGGATTCTTGTGACTATCCGCCCAACTCCAGAACTGGCATTCATATTTTATCTGAAGTCCATTAACCCTGACATTTATGTGATGATTAAGTCTTTGGGAGGAGCCACTCTACCAAATGCTTATGCTACCGCTATCAAAGTTGAGAATCATTTGATAGATTATAGAAAGTTGCCTCCTCGACCTATTATCCTGATATTTCCTGAAATATCAAACTCTGCACAAGATGTCGCATCGACTAGTGCGGCAGCAACTCCCCAGTCGATGTACTCATATGCGACCGCTCCTGAAAGCTTGGCTTCTACATCGGGTTCTTCCAAGGATGAAATATGCGACCTCAAGGAGATGTTGCGAACTATGGCAAATGACATAACAACTCTCAAGCGGAACCAAGCAATTCCTCCACGACCCGCATATCAAAACTATCACGGTGAGTGGTCTACTTATCAACAAAATCAATATTAGAGTGCACCTCGCACTAATCCACCAGCGCCGACTACCAACCAAATGGTCCCGGTGCCTACTCTGCTCACAAGTGCGTCGCCAAGCTCGAGTAGGGAATTAACCACGGGACAAAACAATCTTATTGATGATATCAATCCATGGTGTTTCCTCTGCAATGATGCACATATGCCCTGAAATTGTCTGTGTGGCAACTTACAACAGAAGGTGGCAGAGAAATGCAGTCAAGGTATTACAGCAGAAAATGGAGGACATGCTTATGACTAGCCAGTGGAGAGTGCGGTCCTTACCACACAAATGCAAGGAATTTTTTTAGAGCAAGAGTCTGACATTGCTCCGGATCATGTGCTCTTCTCTTGGATGGAAGATGAGGAAACAGTGTTTGCTAATGATGCATCCATATCTAAAACACCGCAGGTGCAATCTAACTATAACACACGCTCAAAAAGGAGATTCACCGGTGAGCCTATTGTTTCACTTCCAGATAGCCCGCAATGCAAAGGCGTGTCCAATCAAATTCTCGGCGCTTCGATCATCTCTTCACCTTCTCAACCACGGAAGGAAATTATTATAACAAGAGCAAAGGAGCAGAAATCTCCGAGCTCGTTACCTTTTAATGTGGTGGAGAAATTAAAGAAATCATCCGCTAATGTGTCTTTATGGGACATCCTAGCTATCCCAGAACAGAAGACTATGCTACAGAAGGCGCTTCAGCAAGAGATCAACTCAGCACCAATAAAGCCGTCTGCCAGTACAGAGGTGGTTTATCAAATGCCACTAGCTAAGGTTCTTACAAACAAAGCAAAGGAACCCCATGCGGAAGGCGGAAGTAGGACAAAACCTCAACCCTTCTTCTTGACTCTCATTGTAGGGGAAAAGCTATTACACAACACTATGATTGATTCTGGTGCCAGTACAATGGTTATGCCAAAACTGATAGCTGAAGCCTTGGGTCTCAGCTACGAACCTATGAAGAAGGGGGTGATGCAGCTGGATGGAAATAAAGTTGATACTGTGGGTGTCATCAAAGCACTTCCGTTAACTCTATTTTCCTGCCCAAGTATCACGATCTGGCAAGATACAGTGATCATAGATGTTCCTCCTATGTTTGGTCTCTATCTATCGCGAGAATTTACTTCAAAGGTGGGCAGATATTTGTCTTTAGATTGGTCACATCTAATACTTAGGACCAAGCATGGCGCAAAAATGAAGATAGAATCGAAGGCTCTACATTCCGAACACATGGCGGATGAGGCCCTGATCAATTTTGAGGCCACACATACCTCTATCACCAAGCAGGACATGTATAGTGTCAAACTGCTAGAGGAAGAGAAGGTGAGTGGAGACCGAAATGATAAGGAAGATGCTTTGTTAAGCGAACACATAAACAATGATCCTTTCGGGAATTATCATGCTACCAGATTGGGCACATATGTGATTTATGATGAAGACCAAGTTCTTCTGAAGGTCGTCAAAGAATTCGACGATAACCAAGCAAATGAGCTGTGGACATTGTATTTTGACGGAGCAAGGAGTAAAGTTGGAGCTGGAGCAGAGGTATGTCGAATATCCCCGCAGAATGAAAAGTTGTTGAGGTCTTTCCGATTCCAATTCACCTATTCAAACAATGAAGCTGAATATGAAGGGTTAGTCCAAGGCCTAAGCCTAGCAGAATGAATGGGTATTAAGCAATTGATTGTGTTCGAAGATTCTGAACTGGTAGTTAATCAGGTCTAGGGAATTTCCATAGCGAAGAATGTCAGAATGAGATCCTATCGGCATCGAATCTGGGACCTGATTGAAGGTTTTGAAGCTTTCAACATCCTAACCATTCCCCGAACACAGAATAGCGATGCAGATCGCATGGCGGTGATCGGTGCTCAGTTTGATCCTATCTTTGACTTGCTTCAGAACAAATATTCAGTGCGAGTGCTTGTTCGACCAGCGATTCCTGAAAATGATCAGAGTTGGCAAGTCTTTAAGAGTGATGAGCACATCGCCTCGTTTATCCAGCACTCAGGGGAATTTGCTGATCAACTTCAACCAAAGATCGCCGAGGCCTATGAAGGACAAATTATGCAGCTCAAGTCAAATAAACTTCCGAAAGGGTTAGTTACTCTCAAGAATTTTTTTGATTGTAATGACGCCCAAAATGATAAGCGGAAGTTCATGGCAGACAAAAGTGATTATGAAAACCTTCGGGTCTCCAATGGCAAGAATCTCCGGGTCGGGAAAGATGTCTCATAGCGAGATAGAGAAAGGCTTATCAGTTTCTGCGAAAAATATGTAGTGGCCTGGTCCTATGATGATCTGGAGGGTTACGATCCTAGCATCATTCAACACACTATTGAACTAACAGAAGGTGCAAAACTAGTCTGATAGAAGCAGAGGCCAGTCAACCCTAAAGTTGAGGCCCTAATGGCACAAGAGCTAACCAAGCTCATTGATTCATGTATTGTCTTCCCAATCAAACATAGTACTTGGGTATCAAACCTGGTACCAGTCAGAAAAAAGAATGGCGATATCCGCTTATGCGTGGACTTCCGAGACCTGAATAGAGCATCTCTAAAAGATCACTATCCATTTCCTTCTATGGAGTCAATCCTCCAAATTGTCGTAGGATCGGAAATGTTCTCTCTGGTGGATGGTTTCTTTGGCTATAACCAGATTCGAGTTAAAGAAGAAGATCAGCACAAGACTACGTTCACCACCAAGTGGGGAACATTTGCATATGCTAAAATGCCTTTTAGTTTATCCAATGTAGGGGCAACTTTCCAGCGAGCTATGGACATCGCATTCAGTGAACTGATCAATAAGTTTATTCTAATCTATTTGGATGACCTTACTATGTTCTCTAAATCTAAAGATGATCATTTTGATCATTTGGAATTAGTTTTTCAAAAATGCCAGGAGTTCGGGGTTTCTTTAAATCCAAAGAAATGTGTATTCGGAGTACCGCAGGGTAAGTTGTTAGGGCATGTTGTGTCTAAAGAAGGTATTTCAATTGACTTCGAACGAGTAAAGGCTATCAAGGAGCTCCCCCTTCCGGTAAATAAGAAAGGTGTCCAGTCTTTTCTTGGCAAAGTAAATTTCGTTAGAAAATTTATTTATGATTTTGCAGGAATGATTAGGCCGATCACCCTAATGCTAAAAAATGATCAAACTTTCAAGTGGACAATAGAAGCTCGGGAGGCTTTTGAAAAGGTCAAGGAAGCGATCTCCACAGCCTCGGTGCTGATTAATCCAGATCAATGCAAAGATTTTATAATGTATGCCTTCAGTAGCAAGTCCAGTATCGCTACTGTTCTGACTCAAAAAGATAGTGAAGGAAAGGGAGAGCATCCAATGGCATTCTATTCCCGAACCCTAAAGGAATATGAGGCGAATTATAACTTCGTCAAAAGACAGGCCTTTGCAATAGTAAAGGGACTTAAAAAATTTTGCCATCTAATTTTCCGCAACAAAGTTTTGGTATATGTCGCACATTCTAGTGTGCGGGAATACATCATGGAAGGAGAGATCATAGAAAAAAGGGCTAATTAGATTACCAAGATCCTGGAGTATGACATCGAGGTCAGGCCTACTAAGACTGTTAAAGGCAGAGGACTATGTGAGTATATGGCACAGAACGAGGAGTTACCTACCAAGGAGGAACAACCAGAGCTCGTCCTGATAAATGGATCGGGATCGGAAGACGATTGACTGACAGATAGAATGAACTTCATGCAAACCGGAAGGTATCCACCATGCTTCTCATCCCAAAAAATAAGGTATTACCGGCTTCAGAATTGTGGATATACGCTGATAGAAGGAGTCCTTTTCAAAAGAAATTTCAATGGTATGCTCCTACGATCCGTTACTTCAGGGGAGGCACAGAGGATCCTCGACGCATTTCACAATAGCGACGAAGGTGGACATTTCTCCGCCAAAACTACCACCATCAAGGTCCTACGAGCTAGATATTACTGGCCTACACTTTTCAGTGACTCCTACTCTTTGGTAAGGGCTTGTAAAAAATGTCAGTTCTTCTTTGACAGAAGGAATAATTCAACGATGCCCCTCAAACCTATCGTGGCGGATGAACCATTTGCGCAATGGGGCCTGGACTTAATCGGAATGATCAACCCGGTTTCTAGTGTCAGACGTAAGTGGATTCTAACGGCTACATACTACTTCACAAGGTGGGCGGAAGCTATTCCCTTTAAGGGTGCAACAGAAATAGAGATTGTAGACTTCCTTGAAGCACTGGTGACAAGGTTCGACCCTTCGAAGACAATCATTTCGGACAATGCCAGAACATTTCTAGGTACAAAGGTATGTCACTTTGTATTAAAAAATGGCATATTCCTTAAAGCCTCATCAAACTATTATCCACAGGGAAATGGGCTAGCCGAGTCAACAAACAAAAGCTTAGTCTGACTCCTTAAAAAGGTTGGCTCAGAGTACAAGAGGGAATGGCATAAAAATCTCTGAAAAGCGCTATGGGAAAACCACATAACTCCTAAGCAAGTCCTTAAGACTTCACCTTATGAGCCGGTATATGGGAAGGAGGTGTTGTTACCTATCTCTATGGAGATCCCAGCAATACAGTTGTTGAAATCCCTTGAGATAGAACAAAATGAAGCCATGGAGGTTCGGCTCGCCGAACTGTTGGAAGTACAAGAAAAAAGGGAGAATTCCCTAATAGCAATGACAAGCTGTCAACAGGTGGTCAAATGATGGTTTGACAAGAAGGCTTCCGACCAAGGTCTGAAAAATGGAGACTTAGTGCTAAAATATGACAGCAGGGCTGCAAAGCAAAGTCAGCACGGTAAATTTGATAGCCTATGGAAGGGACCCTTCAAAATCATTCGGTACAGGAAACACGCTTTTGAGCTAGAAAATATGGAACAAGAGCCGTTAGGGATCCCAGTTAATGGGATTCATCTTAAGTTGTTCCATTAGGCATTAAGCTCTACCTTGTACAAATGTAAATAGAGCTTTTATTTCCTTTCCTGTGTTTGGCCTGTTCTTTTTCTAAAATCAATTGTCTTTCTATGCATTTTCTCATTATCATTGGTGGGTAAAACACCAGAGTTGCTTTACACAAAATACACTCATGCACAGAGAAATAGCATACAAAACTTGCAAACGCAGAAAATTGTAAACATAGAAGCAAAAGGAGCATGGATTTTCCTTAAAACAAGAAGTATATATTTATATATATGTTCTTTGGTTACAAAATGGCTGGGATGCCGATTTCCAAAATGTACAAGTATCAAGGTATATTATATACAATAGCCTTTTATCAGGCTTATCTAAAGCAGGAAAGTTAGATTTTAAGCAAGCAGGCAAAGGGGTTATCTATCCAAAGGCATGATTGGAAGCAATCAATGCATTCATTGCAGCGTCCACTTCTTCCTCGTCCATGGGCTCCTCAACGGCACTAGCAGCATCATTTGATGCAACCGTTGTTGGCGGTGGAAACACCAGGTTCCTGAAGTCAGTGTACCAATCTACATTGTAGAAAGGTATCATGTTGTAGCTCCGAAACAGGAAGTGTAGGGCCTGAGTAACCCTCTGCTGGTGCTGGTCACGGGTCTACAGGTGGAATCCGCTGAGGAATGGCAGCCAAATGAAGACAGCTTCTTCTTCGATAAAGCGACGTAGGTCGCTGGCTGTTGGTAGGCCTATCCCATATGCAGCATGCACAATGACCTCACCAAGCCCATTCAGGTATTTCTTCGGAAATATTTCTTTAACCAGCTTCAGGATAAGTGGTCGAGGAATGCAAATGTCCAGCATGGACGCTACAAAGTGTGAGCATATATCAGTATTCACCCTATACTTATCCTCATATTCTATGCAATCCTTGCCTAGGACCCACTTAATGGCTACCAAAACCAGCGAATGCTTGTTCTTCGTCATCCTTTTCAGCCTCCTAGTGAAAATTTCACCTAGGAACGCCGTCTGTGACTTAAACGAGGTTAGGCAAATTGGGGTATCCATTGTTCTGACACTGTCACTAGTCTTCTAGGATAATGTCGAATTTACTCACCACCTAACCTATGAAAGGACTTGCTTAGCACTCTGCTACTGACCTATCACCTGTTAAATGCTAAGTATGTTTTGCTCACTATCTACTGGCCTATTTATAGAAAAATTGACAAGGCACATGCCAATCCACCTCTAAAAAATGTGATATTATGCTAGCTACTATCTCAAAAACCGAGTCTACGTTTGTTCACATTTCTGGGCTAGTACATCCATGATAGCATGGCTCAAGGCGTGTTTAATTAAATGAAGTTGATTAATTAATTTTAAAAAGGTGGGGCTTGTTGGTGAAGGGACGTATGGTCGTAGGCTATTGTGTCATCTCTCAAGTGCGTCCTAGAGCCCAAGGCGATACTCATAGCTTTTTAGGCGGTGATCATTTGCTTGGCGTAATCATTCCGGCCAAGATATTAATTACCAGCGCATGCTAACACAGGGGTAGAAGGCTAGTTGCAAGCTCCATTTCCAAGGAGATCAGGGCGTATCATACAATCGCATAAATGCAATAATGAAATTCGGCCGCCTCGAAATAATAATTAGTTCATCTTGCACGAGTTGCAAGATTAATGGTACATGCCGAATTAAATGCAAAAGGCTTGCTCTCGCCTACCACCTTGGGAAAGGTTACTATTATTGCATGAAAAGGCTTAATATTTCAAAGGCTTGTACAAACGCAAGGGAAGTGCAGAGTTGTTTTCTATCTGTCTATCTAGAACAAGCATATTTGTAGGCCAGGAGTTTACGAAATCTTTAGAGAAGGAAAAATGTCAGAGTATTCAGCTCAGCCGATGCAGAAGGGGATTAGCCAGGAACTGTTTACGGCTATTTGTTCCTCAGTTGAGGTATATGTCTATGAGGATGTAGTGTACGCCACACCTGGTATACCCATCAAGACAAGAAGAGCCCACACGGAGGAGCTGGATAGACCCGAGGAATGGAATAACTAGAAAAAATTTGAAGAAAAATGGGATAATATCTATGACCCAAGGCTCACAAAAAACCCTAAGTCCCTCAGGGAGGCAGCTTGTGCAAGGTTATCAGCATCAAAGGCGGACCAATCTACGACAAGTAGAGTTTGGTATAGTGGTCTCCCACAATACATGGTCCCATTGGTGCACTATTGCCCAGAGGTGGTCGATGCAGCCATTCAGCGCTATAATCCAGATATCCACTACATTGAAGGTCGCAACTTAAGGGTGCATATCAGCCCAGAAGCCATCTGCCACATGTTATTTATCCCGGATCCACATAGAAGAAAGAAGACTATCGAGCCTTTTCGCCCAAGCAAGGGGGAGAAAATATGGAGGAAGATGAAAACCGGCTCTAAGTTCTTGATAGAAGAGACTGGTAAGACAGGTATCGCGTCCGCTAAAGCACCAAGTATCCCATTATCACGTGGTTCATTCCGCGATGATCTCTAGGACGCCATGTCTATGCTGGCATTTTTTTGCAGCTGAGACTCTGATGAGAAGATAGAGGCTTTTCAGCTGGGACCTGCAATACAGTTTCATAAGCAACATGAACTCTTCTGGTATGATTTTGCTGAGTTCATGATTGAAGAAATGAGACAGCAAATTGATAATTATCAGATAGAAAAGAAGTTTAGATTTCTTTTCTGCCTAGTCCACATGTTCCTGCATCAGAATCCAGATTTCTTCACCCGTTTTCTTCCGCTATCAATTTTTGATGAGCAGAATAAAAGAAAGCCGGTGTCTACATGGACACCTTTCCTTTCCGCATCATATGACTATTATGCGTTCGCGGACTATTTCATAGCCCTAGTTTTGAATGATTTAATCTGAGAAGGTGATATCATCTGGCTCACCCAGGAGTAGACTGAATTTATGTAGAGCTACACCCCTGCTTGTGACTGGTTCTTAGGCAGGGATTTCACAATCCTTCAAATGCGGGGTTTTATTGGCAAACCTTTCCTGCTCCCAGCTTGCGTCGCGGATAGAGTGCTCGTGCTGGAAATTTTCCAATAGGTGTGTGTCATTGATTTCACTTTCTGTAGCAGCAGATGGGTCAAGAGGAAGGGATTCTTCACTTGTCCAAAGAATTTCAAGTCGATAACCCTGATTAAAAAAAAATCGCACAAGTTGTTACAGGAGAAGCTGGCACATCTAGGGTCAGTACTGGTAAATGACACATGGAAATACAACCCTTTCAATGACCTTCGGGAGCCACACATGAAAGTTACCCACATTTCCCGACCATACTGGGAAAAGCGACATAATCCACGAACGGATAGAGATGAGGATTTTGTTGAATTAGCGCAAATCCCTATGCTGGACACTAGAAGCCCATGGCACAAATTCTACTTTTCGGTGGCTGTGGCCAAGGATAATTTTCTGATGGAGCGCAACATGTACAACAAGTTGAAGAGGGGTGAGTAATGGAGTGATGAAAAAATAAGAGCTTTATGGAAATATCGCTAGAAAATAGCACAATTGGATGCTCCTTATAATCAGCCAAAGGATGACCAGGAATTTGATAGATGGTGGAAGGAAGGCCACCCTAGCCCAAGCTCTAGTGTTGACAGGAGCGAAGAGGGAGAGGGATCTGAGGAGCTTGAAGAAGAAGCGGCGGCATCGTCCTCCTCAACGCAAAAGGGCAAAGCTTCCAAGCAGGCCGCCTATGTGGCTACGAACGTATGCTTTAATATATCAAGAGGCTTGCATACACGCACTTGGGCCGCTAAACCGGCCATGCTAACGCCTCAGCAGAAGGATCCGACTGCCAAAGTTAGTGAGTGTCCGCCTGCGAAAAGGTAGCGCACAGAAAGTATTATCGGAGGGGTCTTGCAAGAACTCGCCGGAGGAGAAGCGCCCACCGCTAGCCAGATACCGGAGTTTTCGGGGGAGTCACGAACGATCCTGGAACCACTGCCGACCAGTCAACAGGTATATTTCGCTCCTTCTTCTCTTGCATCTCATTCCTTCGTATCCGCCCCTGCTTCACTGATAACTCTTGCCATAGGTCCAAGCCCTCCACCTTCTGCTTCTAGTCCAGCTCATTCGGTCAGATTTGCCCAGTTTTCACAGGCCCAACAATTTATAATTACTCCTCCGAGTATGCTCACGCCTACTGCTGCCACTCAAACTTTCCTCACCTCGCTTTCAGAAAATGTTCCCCCTGTCGGCCCCCATTCTTTCTTCGCTATGCTTACTGATCATCTTCCATTACAACAAGCTGACATCCAGTCAGCAACTCCCCTTCCCCAACCAATGAACTTTACGACTAAATCCCCGATTCAACCGCTACAAATGCCTAGCCCTGCTGATAGTTCTCAAGCCAAGCTATGGAATGTGCCACACTTTTCTCCACAAATAGTCACTCTCCATAAGAAGCAAATGCGTGCGCCTATGAAAATTACCTATCCCTATGCCCTGCCTTCTGGTGTTCCTTTCACAGGTGGGCTAGTTTCATCACTAGCCGAATTCATAGCACAGATAGATTGTGGAAAAGAGGCGCGCACAAATAGAATGAGACAATGCAAGGAAAAGGATGACAATGCTCCCACCGAGCCTAGAGTACAAGCTTCGTATGACGAGGCCCAACAGGAATTAAAATTCGCAACCATGTACCCAAGGATAAGCAAGCCTCAGGGAGAAATGCAACCCGAAGACTATGAGATCTATGCTGTCAGACTTGACATGAAGGTAGCCCAGCCACAAGATAAGGTCGAGATCATAGAGGAGACGCAATGGGTGGTCACTTCCAACTTCCTCAAAACTGGTCGCTAGTTAAAGAAGAAGGATGAGCAGATCAGGGTAGCCAAGGAAAGGGTGAGTTTTCTGGAAACAAAGGAGAAATCCTTAGAGGCAGATATCACCTGAATGACTGAAAGGGCGCTGACAGTAGAGAATGAGAGGAACAGACTTCAGGAAAAAATTGCGAAGACCTAGATTGCTGACCCAGCTTAATAAAAGAATTGCAAAGCCAAAACCAGGCAGCACGACAAATCCTACAGTCAAAGGAGGAAGAGCTTGAACACGTCCGCCTTGAGTATAGTCAGGGGATGGCACAAAAGGGTGAGGAGTTGGAGCGTCTACAAGAGCAGTATGAGCAAAAAGTACAGGAGAAAGAGGCTGAATTTAAAGGCTCGAAGGCTAAACTGGAAGAGGAGCTCCGAGAGACAAAGGCTTCTCTAGAGGAGCAATCAGTGAACCACTCCCGAGATAAATAGAATTGAAATAAAGAAATGAGCAGCTATGCGGAGCAGTTGGCGTCCAAAAAAAGGAAGAAGGTAGAGTTAGTCGAGGCCCTTATTTCAAGAGATGCAGAGATTTCTTCACTTAAAGCCTCTCTGTTACCTGCCCCTGCCCAACCTGACGTCATTCCGCTAGTTAGGCAATTGTACATTTCTTATTAGGAGAAAGTCAAGACCTTTTGCCTAACATTGTAGCCTACCCTCTGATTGATCGACAAGGCATCAAGGCTCAATCAAGAGGCCCACGACACAATTGAGTAGTTCCCACGTTTCATCCTGGAGAAGGTTTCTGAGGCAAGGGACTTGCTCAACAAGCTATACTCAGTCTCGGATGAAATCTTGGCCGGGGCGGGTATCGAAGATCGGGACATTGCTGCTCAAACAACAAATAAATTCATTCATTGTCACTCTGCTTTCCAGCGCACTAAGGCAGCGGCAGCTTTTCTAAGTAAGGCACTAGATGGCATTTAGGGAAGTTTATCTGAATTAGGCAAAATGGGGCTGCCGTCCCCGTTCCTCGAAGATGACTCTATTGCCACAACTACATAGATTGCTGAGGTTATTGAACAGAAGGAGAACGACCCGAAGGCATTCAGGGAGTTCAACAGCTCTCCAACGGTAGCCGATATTGAGGCGATCATTCATCCACTCTCGCAGCTGCTTTTCCATATCCAAGTAGGCGCCGACTTACCTAAGGTACTGCCTCACAAGGAGGCTATCGATCTCCATGGGGCACAAGAAAATTTGCGCAGCATGGCAAAGCCATCTGAAAGTGAATGGTCGCCCTTGCAGACTGCTCTTTCCAAACTCTGACTCTATCGCCCTATGGATAAAGCTCTAGTCTGCCGAACCAGAGAGATTTTTGGGTTCTCCATTCCTTATCCAAAACGCCCCTGTTCGTCGCCAAAAGTTGTTAAAATAAATATTCAAACAACTCCCTTCGGGTTTCTTTTGTAATTGTGTGTTTGCCGGCCTATGCATCGCTGAGTTTATTCAGCTTTCCATCAAGTTTTGATCTACCACTTTGTGCATCTCCTCTTCGCAACTTCGGGTAACGACTTCCCTTTCGGGTCCCGAGAGGCTGTGCTAGGCATCCACATGTCACACAAACGAAAGGTTTTTTCTCTTGTTTCCTTAAAGGCTTCGTGCGGGTTGCGAAGGCCTTCTGCGGAGGCCATCATTTCTAAGGATTCTCAGAGGGACCTACATCTTGCTACGTGGCAGCGTATCGCAAGATTTTCATGCGAGAATGAAATAAACAAATACGGGCTGCGTAGTGCTTGCGTGGGGTTTTCTTTTTACTTTCTAAAAGGTGTTGGCGGGCCCTATCTTCTGCTAGGTGGCAACCATTCGTAGATATTTCAACATAGCAGGGGGTGAGCAATCATGGGCTGCGAAATGCTGCCACGCATCTTTCGCACCCGGTTGATGTAGCTTTCTCTCCACTGCAATAAGGACCTCAGCCCATTGGAAATGTGTTGCATCTTCGCAATCTCTCGACAGCAATGAGAGAAGTTTTCATTCGGGCAGCGACAGGCTGCCACGTGCCTCACAACTGATCCTTGAAACGGGCGATAGGCCAGCTGAGGGAGATTATGCTATTGGGTGTCGCTCGTCATAGTCGTTTGAAGCGGTGGATGACACTTGTTGCCTCGAGCCTAGTTGGGACTACTGCCATCATTACGAAGGGCGCGCCTGCACCTGGATGTCCAAATGCCGTGTTATAACTCGTTGCTGTTGTAACGACATTGGAAATCTTTTGATTCTGGCATCATTGCAGGGGATTGTGGGATCTTTTCTGTTACAGCTCTCTAAAGCGGTGGGAATTTTCTCTCCGGCTATATATACTCTCTCTGTCGACGAGAGAAGAGGTCCAAGAAACTTTAAAAAAAAAGATCTTGGTTTTAGCAAGAGACACCAGGCCTCTTTTATATGTTTATTTGCAAGAAACTTTCAGACTGTGCCAACTGTTCGACCTTTCTGTTTTTCATGTTTTGATTAAACTGTAAACTGTGTTTTATATTGTCTTAAGCATTTCATTTGAAAGAACTTCTATATATTGAATACAAGCTTGCTTATCTAAATCATGTCTAAATGACTCTTCTTAGTGGTAAGGATGTATGCAATACTATTTTATGTCAATAAATGATTTTTTTATGCTATAGCTTTAAGTCTCCGACGTTTGGAACGTGACAACACCATTCAGGCCCCTAAATCTATGATTTATCATGCCCATTAGCAAATTTTCGCGCATCACCTTAGATTAGACTTTGCTTCATTATATCCATTCCCTTTTCCCTTTCCAAAACCCATTATAGAAGAAGTCAACTTCTTTAAAATCTGGAGGTCACTCAGTTTGGCATAAAGGGGTCCCCCTTGAACTGAGTTTTCCATAAGGCACTGTTACCTCGTCAATTTTTGGCGTCAACAGTCACATTGTTTGCTATTGGAAAACACACTGTCCCATGTTAGCTAGTTCGTTATGAAAAAAATTGTTTCATTGAGTTTGTTATTTTTTTGATTCAAAATTTTAGTGTTTCCATTGAATAGGAAGTTTATTCCAATTGCAAGTTTTCGTATTTGATTTTTGGTTTTAAATATTCATTGCTGAAAATGTAGTGTAGAGAACATATGATCTACATCAACCACACATTAGGATGACAAGGAAAACCCTTTCCTAATAGGAAAGTAAAGGATGCACTTTGGCTTGTGCCCCAATTGGAAAAGAATTCACATCATTTTCAAACAATTCAATCTTAGCATACATAATCAAAATCATGTTAATTTGAAAGCTTTGTAAATGTCAAAAGTCCTTGCAAAAGGAAGCAAAAATATGTTTTTTTCTATTTTATGTATTAAATGTCCATACATTTTTGAAATAACACTATAAATATATAACCTGGCAACAAGTGTGAGGCAATAGCTAATGACATCAAAATGCTATTGATATTGGATAGTCATATAGAAAATCTCTGAAAAATTTACAAACATTTGTGACTAAATATTATCAAAATGTTCGTTATAATAACTAAATAGTTTCTAAACACTATCAACTACATCAACCATTTACGAATAGGTATAATTTTTGCATTCTCAGTATTAGGAAGGATTTGGCACACTTTGATTGTCAAGGCTTATTTCACAGCATACAACCTAGGCACCCCCATAATTTGCATGTATCGGTCTGAATGATGGTCTGACATGCTAGACCTCGAACCTAACAATGTGTTTGAATTTGAACACGACCAACAACCATTCCTCCATAGGAACCATGTGATTACTAATTATAGATTCCCCCTTAAGTAATCTCATAAATCTCATGGTCATCTCATTCGAAAGATTGTGCTTGCGGATTATTACTGTTGGTTTAATGCATACCTTCCAGATGCATCCAACTAGGAAAATGTCTCAAATTTCTTGGTAAAGAGACTTTGGCCAATCACATAAATTTACAATATCCATTTCTAGATTGTAATATTCAACGTCCATGCTCATTTTTCCCATACAACAAAGATGCAGTTAAATAAATGAGCATAATTATGATAGTTGACATCATTGCGGTTTGGCCCTTTTTCTATCAATTCTCCTTAACATATTTTCCCACAACCTGTATGGGAGAATCAATTCCTCTATTCGAGAAAGAATATTACATGGAAGATATGGGTGATAGTTGGTCAACCGACTAGAGACCCATGCTTGTGAATTGTGTGACATCTTCTATACAGTGACATCAAAGAAATTATTAGCTTTCACTCTCAATGCTGACCAAAAAGTGATTGCAAAGCTACATATCAGTATTCAAGAAGGTGCATGTGTAGTAGGTGCAATGGAAAAATGGAAATGCACAAGTGGAGTAGAATGTACTACAAATCCTAAAATGTAAAAGGAATCTGCTATGAAAATAGAGGAAAAGAAGTGGCCAAAGTGAAAGAGATAGATAATGTTTTGACTGAAGAGATTCTACCTATTCTTCAGAACTTGAGGAAGGAATGAGTGCAATATGTGCAATATGGAAATGGCAATGCAAAATTGGAGCAGTAGGTAGTAAAATACCTAAAATGAAAGAAAAAGCAACCTTTTTTAGAAGATACATCTGCATTCTCTAATTACAAAGACACTCTCAATGCTGACCAAAAAGTAGTTGCAAAGATACATAATAGTATTTAAATGCCATGCATGTGCAGTATGTACAAATAATGTGACAATATGGGACAGTGTGTTTTCCAACACTACAAAAAATGTGAGCATTTTTTTTTTGTGCAATGGAAAAATGGCAACACACAAGTGGAGCAACATCTACTACAAATCCTTAAATGGAAAATGAATTAGCTATGGAAACAGTTGAAAAGAAGCGACCAAAGTGGAAGAGATTGGTAATGTTTTAACTAAATACATTCTACCTGTTTGATGCAATACAGGGGGGCTTTCAATCAACCAAACATAAAATTCAACTAATTAAAACAACTTTTTAATCCTTCAAACCCTATCTAGGATGATTCTCCTCAAGCTTCACAAATATCCCTTGTAGGTCTACAGTCCTATTTTCTTGGACTTATCTCACAAACTCAACCTCAAAACCATTAACCCTATATACTTTCAGACACCCTTTAAGGTCTACAAAGAAAAATCTTTAAAAAATTCCACAAATCTTAAAAAAATTCCACAACTCTTTTGGAACAAAACCCTCAAACAGGTACTTCTACGTTGTCCTAGACCTTCAATTAGGTTGATTTTACAAAGGAACCCCTCTCAAAACTCCCTACTAACCAAAAAATCTTGTGGTAAGTCTTTCAAAAGTCCCTAAAACCACCAATTCTTCAACTTTTATCACCAGGAGAGCCCTCCAAGTCATCTTTTTACCAAACCCTCACTTTACCCAAGTTTTCCAAGGATTTATTGAAAATCTAGGTTCTAGGCCTCTAACCACTTGGCCAATTCTTTAGACACACTCTAATATAATTTCACATTCTTTAATGATCATCATAAACTATTTCCCCAAGGATTACAACATCGACCACCCTCAAACCTCTTATTTTCACTCAAAATACACCATTTTGCCAACTAGGGCATCATGTAAAATCTCTTTCATGGCCTCCCCTACTCAAAAGACTCATCCTAACACCTAATCCTAACATTTTAGACTCATTCCATTGAGTTACAATAATTACAATAGGTGTAATGAGTCAATTTCTCATTTTCATCAACCTCAACCCTTCAAAATAGGGTTTCAGACCCGCCTTTAGTAAAAAGCTTCAAAAAACCACAGACCTTGATTAAAATCCCTCAAACTTGAATTAAATCAAAGCTACTTCAGTCCTCTAATGATTTTAATGCATTTTTAGAATAAAATATAACTATACGAGCTGTACAAGTCAGAAGAACAGTAATTTTTTTGGAAAATACTCAAGAAAATGAAGTTTTCAATGATTTATTTGATCACAAATGAGCAACCAGCCTTACATCAAGTTTCTCTAGGCCTATTTAACCTTGACACAACAAGAAACAACCAAATTAACTGTCACAAATGAACATTCAAGCCTCATGATCGTTGGGATTCCACATTTTAGCATTTTGCACTTTTGCTTTGACAACATTTACATTATTTTGCAATTTTCCCAATATTTTCTCAAATGACCCCAAATCACTCTAAAGACCTATAATGGAATCATTACATCATAAAATGGTCTAAATGACCTTATTGTTTGAACAAAAATAATCAAATACCCCTAAACAACCAAAAAACCTCAATTGTCAACATTTGCATAAAATGCTCTTGGTGCCCCTGCACCACTGTGTTGCAAGTATGAGCTAGTTTGGTGGTGTTGTCATTAATGTTGTCATTGATGTCAACACAGTTCAGTATGTTGTAGATTGTACATGTATAGATGAGATGTTGTTGAGATGTTGTGAGTACATGGAGTTATCTTTATGATGTTGCAGATGTGTTGGTTTGATGTGTTTCCAAGTACTTTTGAGAAAATTAAATAAAGAAGAAAAGTCAGAATGATGAAAGTGTTCAAAATGTGCTCCGGTATGTACTCTGCATTTCTCCTATATTGGTCCTATGCTTGTGCGGATCTTAAGGTATGTTAATGGGGATTTAGTGGTGATATCTCCTGAGTTTTAGCTTTTGGTTTGTTGGTATGTGAAAGTTACGTTCACTGATATGTGAAATGCTCTGATGGAGTTGGTCTTTTGTGGTCTGTGAGAAATATTTTTGCTCTACAATTTTTCTTTGTTTCGTTTTAGATCTTGTGGATCTGGAATATGTCTTGTGAAGGTCTTTTTTGTGCTTAGGCAAAGAAGTTTGAAGATTGGTGATCTAGAAGGCATGTTTTTAGTATTTCAATGTGTGTTTGCACATTCTGGATGGACTGGTGAAAGGTGTTCAGTGATTGAGGTTTGTTGTTTTGCTGTGGATGTATCTAGAAGATTCTGAGATCTATTCTCATGCATAATTAAATGTGTAGTGGCATCCGCGTGTCATCTTCTTGTTGGGAAGCGTGTACATCAATATTCTTTTGTTTTTCATTAGGTTTGGCCAACTTGGTGTTTACACTTCATTCGAAGAATAAAATTTAATTAAGGAAGCATGTGGTTGTTTCGAGATTTTTTTTTTTGATCTTGAATTTTTTTTATTGTCCACTCTTATTCCTTTCCACCGTGGGAATTTTGAGTTGCCGACCTAATTTGAATTTATGAAATAATGTATTGTGGTTGACCTTAGTGAAAGTTTCTAAGGTTAAGAATGGTATAAAATCAAGTCAAAGTGTGAAGAGATGTATGACAGTGTGATACAAAGTGACAAAAGTGAGCCACGAATCATAAGATCATAAGTGTGTGAGTGAGTGAGTTGTGATAGAAAATTTTCAGCATGTTAAAGGCAATGAGCTGAAGGTTTCTACAATCCTGTGGATGTGCATTAATTGTTGTGGTGGATCTTTTGTTCTCTTTTGTATCTGTAGGCAATGAGCCTCCCTGTTGAACATTGAGTGCTTTATGTAAGCAGTGACCCTTTGTACTTGGACAGTGAGTCCTGTTTTGGGCAGTGAGCCTTTGTATTATGTTTATAATCTTTTATATTGTGAGTTAACCCTCACTGTGGTTTTTACCTCATTGGGTTTTCCACGTAAAAATCTGGTGTTCATTGTGTTGATTTACTTTCTGTTATCTGTGTTTCATGCTCTAACTTAATAGCATAATAGTGTGGTTGTGGAATTAATAAGTGTTGAGTTTTAAGTTTGAATTGTGTGACAACTGATTCACCCCCCCTCTTAGTTGTATTGCATCTATTTAACAATTGGTATCAAAGCATTGGTTCCTTGGTGTAGAGCTTAACCACTTAAGGAAGATCCAATGGTGCATAAGTTGGTGATCCCTATGTTCGATGGAATTGACTATAATGATTGGAAGGGAAAAATGAAAGGATATATTATCTCTCTTGGTTTCAAAACCTAGAAGGTAGTTGAGAATAACTATACACCCTCGTCTAGTGGACTTACTACTACAAATGAGATATCTGCTTATGAAAAAAATGAGAAGGCGAAGTATGCTATTTGTAGCGGATTGTTTAAAAATGAGTGAGCTAAAGTTCTTTCTTTGGAAACTACTTATGAGGTCTAGAAGAAGTTGGAAGACATGTGTGAAGGAAATGAAGGAGTGAAATTGACAAAGAAGCTGGCGGCAAAGTGAAAATTTGTGAATATGAAGATGGAAGAAGGCGAAGAATTTACAAATTTCTTTCAGAGGGTTGAACTAACTACAAATGAAGTTAGAAATCGAGGAAAACTATTGGATGAAGATATAATTGAGAAGATCATGATCACCCTACGAGACTGCTATAGTGATAAGATCTCGGTGATTGAAGAAATGTATGATCCTAATAAGTACACATTGGAATAGTTATTCGGAACCTTGCAAGCATTTGAATTGAGAAAGTTCTAGAAAGAAGAAAAGTTGGAAGAAAAGATAGAAACGACATTTAAGGCAATAAAGATTGAAGAGGAACCAAAAATTGATGGTGTTGATGAATTGGAAGCTAACTTCACTAGGAAGCTGAAGAAAAGGTACTAGAAAGTATAAAGGAATGTTTCCCTTTAAATGCTTTAGTTGTGGTAATATTGGTCATTATGCTTCAAGATGTCCAAATAGGGCTGCACATAAGAAGAACAAGGATTATAAGGATAAGGATAGGAAGGATAACAAATATAAGAAGTTGTATTATGTTAAAGAAGAAGCAGAGATTTATGACAATGAATCTGATAATGAGGTTGATGATAGTGAATGCTTATTCTTAGCTTTGGAAAGTAAATTTGTATCCAATAACCCTGGAAAATGTGTAAGCAAGAAGGCTCTGGAGAGTAAGAGAAATAGGATGGAAGGTACTTTAGTTACCGCTTTTCATGCAAGACAAGATCAAGAATACTAGGTAATTGATAGTGGATGTTCAAATCACATGACCAGAGATAAGAGTAAGTTCACTAAACTTGAGAAATATGATGGTGGTTTAGTTATGTTCGGTGATGATTTAGGAGCTAAGATCTGTGGAAAAGGTTCAATTAGTTTTGATGGAGTGCACAGTATTGATGATGTATATTATGTGAAGGGTTTGAGGCATAGCCTCCTGAGTGTTGGTAAAATGTGTAGCAATGGCTTTAAACTTGTGTTTTAGAACAATACCTGTGAAATCAGAAAAGGATCAAAAAATGGAGATATGATTGCTGCTGGAAGAAGAACTCATGGAAACATCTATCAGCCGAAGGGAGTTGATGGTCATTATCTTTATCTCAAATCAGTGTTCAAGTTGGTTATGGCATTAGAGAATGGGACATGTAAATTTTGATAACCTAGTCAAGACCAGTGCAAAGGATATTGTTTGAGGGCTACCTAGAATCACAAGAACTACCAATGCTATCTGTAGAAGTTGTCAATTGGGGAAACAAACAAGATGCATTTTTAAGGGAAAAGAGCATTCTACTACCAAAATGTTGGAGTTAATTCATACTAATCTCTATGGTCTGATTAGGACTAGAAGCCTGAATGGTGACAGATATTTCAATGTTGCTTATTGATGACTATACTCGAATGACATAGGTTGCTTTTCTCAAAGAAAAGACTTAGGCTTTGGATAGGTTTAAGGTATTCAAAGCAAGAGTGGAAAATGAAGTAAATCTAAAAACCAAGTGTTTAAGATCTGATAGAGGTGGAGAATTCACTTTTGGTGAATTTAATACATTTTGTGAACAACATGGCATAAGAAGACAATTTTCTGCTCCAAGAACCCCTTAGTAGAATGGTGTAGTTGAAAGGAAAAATAGGACTATATAGGAAGCTGCTAGAGCTATGATGAAATAATCAAATGTACCAAATGTATACTAGAGAGAGGCGATACATACTACTGTTTATATTCTTAATAGAGTTCAAATCAGACACAACATCACAAATACTCCTTTTGAGTTATGGACTAGTAAGACTCCTATTGTGAAGTACTTTAAGGTATTTGGAAGCAGATGCTATACTAAAAGAGATGATGAAAATCTTGGAAAGTTTGATGCTAGATGTAATGAAGGAATCTTTATTGGATACTCTACCACTAGCAAGGCATACAAATGCTTTAAAAAAAATTTGAGAAAGATTATTGAAAGTGCTAATGTGAAAGTTGATGAAGATATACATAGACCTATTGAGATAAGTGAAGTTGAACTTGATGATCCTATTTGTGGACATGTACCTAAAGAAAACAAGAAGGAAGAAGAAGAAGAAGAAGAAGAAGAAGAAAATGAATCAAAACCTCCTGTTAGAACTCCTAAGTATGTACAGGAGAATCATCTGGAGGATCAAATAATTGGAGACACAAGTGAAGGTGTGAAGACAAGAAGCAGAGTTGCAACTGAAGTAAATTTGTGTCTTTTATCTAAAATTGAACAGAAATCTGTAAGTGAAGCATGTGAAGATGAAATTAATTGGATGAGAGCTATGAAAGAAGAATTGCAATAGATAGAAAAGAAGCAGACATGGGAACTAGTCCCTAGGCACGTGAACAAAAATGTCATTGGCTCAAAATGGGTGTTTCAGAATAAGCTAAATGAAAGTGGAGAAGTTGTAAGAAATAAGGAAAGATTGGTCTGCAAAGGATATTCACAAGTTGAAGTTATATATTTTGAAGAAACATTTTCCCCCGTGGCTAGAATGGAAGCTATCAAAATGTTTTTGGCATTTTCTACATACAAGGACTTCAAAGTATATCAGATGGATGTTAAGTTAGCATTTCTAAATGATGAGTTGGAGGAAGAGGTGTACATGGAGCAACCTGAAGGGTTTCAGTTGTCTGACAAACTGGACATGGTTTGTAACTTGAAGAAAGCATTCTATTGATTGAAGCAAGCTCCCAAAGCTTGGTATGCAAGACTAGATAGATATTTGACAAAGTAAGGATTCAACAAGGGTTCTGTTGACAACAATATTTACTTCAAAGTGCAAGGTAATAAAATTTTGATAGTGTTTTTTTTATGTTGATGATATCATTTTTGGTGGAAATGAAGGCATGCGTAAAAAGTTTGCTAAAGAGATGCAAAAATAATTTGAGATTTCTATGATTGGTGAATTGAATTCCTTCCTTGGTCTACAAGTGAATCAAACTGATAAAGGGATATTAATTTCACAATCTAAGTATGTAAAAGAACTGTTGAAGAAGTTTGGGATGGACAACTCTAAACCAGTTTGTACCCCTATGGTAATTGGATGTAAACTAAGCAAGGATGATGAATTTGCTAAGACTGATCAGAGCAAATATACTTCTATGATTGGCAGACTATTGTATCTTATTGCTACCAGACCGAACATTATGCATGCAATGTGTTTAGTTTCCATATTCCAAGCAGATCCCAGAGAAGCACATATCATAGTTGTAAAGAGAATATTTAGATATCTTAAAGGTACAATGGATTATGGACTATGGTACCCTAAGAGTGATGATTTCACCTTGACTGCTTATATAGATGTTGATTGGTCCAGATGTGTAGATGACCGGAAGAGTACCAATGATGGTGCTTTCTTTCTTGGCAGAAGATTAGTTTCTTGGTTGAGAAAAAAGAAAGAATCGGTTTCTTTATCCACAACTAAGGAAAAATATATTGCTGCAGCATCCTACTACACACAGGTTTTATGGATGAAGCAGGCACTGAAGGACATTGGTGTGGTATGTGATGAGCCTTATTTCTATTTTTTGTGACAACACAAGTGCAATAAACATTTCAAAGAACCTGGTTATGCATTCAATAACAAAACACATATCTATTAAGTATCATTTCCTAAGAGAAAAAGTGTTGGAAAATGAAGTTAGATTGGAGTATGTAACAACAAAGGAACAAATTGCAGAAATATTTACTAAGGCTCTCAAAAGGATACTTTTGAGCATCTTAAGGAGAGGTTGGGGGTCATTGGCCCTCCTAACTAGGTGCACATGAAGGTGCATTAGTCCAATGAATTCATAGATTTTCATTTATCTGGACTGATAAATGGGTCTACTCCGCAGGGGGAGTAGAAAAGGTTTTCATTGTTGCAGTATGAGTGTACTCCAAAGGGGGAGTAATCATAGTTGTTGATCTTTGCCATTGATGTCAAAGGGGGAGAGAAAATCATGTGAAAAATAGGTGAAGAAGAAGAGAAGGTGATCTCCCGGATAGTGTGTAAATTTTTTTTGTCCTTGATGGTTTTTCACATCATGTGTTGCCATCAATGACAAAGGGGGAGATTGTTGCAAGTATGAGTTAGTTGGTGGTGTTGTCATTAATGTTTTTATTGATGTCAACACAGTTTAGTATGCTGCAAATTGTACATGTATAGCTGAGATGTTGTTGAGATGTTGTGAGTACATGGAGCTATCTTTATGATGTTGTAGATGTGTTGGTTTGATGTGTTTCCAAGTACGTTTGAGAAAATTAAATAAAGAAGATGTAGACACGTAAAATGTATTGATTGGCATTACACATTTGATCCTGATTACTAACACCGTTTCAACCTGAATCATCCTATTAGCTTGTCATCACTCTTCGTCCCTCAATTAAATAAATAAATATTTATTTGATTAATTCATTCTCTCTTGTTAATTAAATCAATCAATATGATCTAATTAACCCTATGTCTCTATTTAGTTAAATAATTCATTTTATTTGATTAAATCTCTAAAGTCACTCTATTAAATTAAATAAATTAAACCTTGATTGATTTAATCTAACATCATCCCCTTTAATCAAATAAATCAAAATCATTTATTTAATTAGATCTAAATCACATTCTTCTCATCTTTTGATTTAAATCAACCCATAAATCTAAATCAATTGGTCGCATCATCTAAATTCCTCATTAAATTAATTAACCCTTGATTAATTTAATTCTAATCCATGTCCCATCCTCTAGCTTTTTCCACTTGCATATTTAAAATAAATTTAATTCATTTATTAAATCTCTATTTTCTCTCAACTTGGCATCTTTTAGAGAATATTCTTTCAAATTTGAAATCAATCCAAGTGGATTTGTCCTTCCAACAAGACATTTATTCCATCTTGTGCATTGAGACATGTGGCATTTAAGACATTCCTTTTCCCTCTTACATGTCATTTCACTATTTTCAAATTCCACCTAATTTCATTTATGGGCACATTCATCAAAATGTGCACATACTTTTCCCATTCACATCTTGAAAAGTGGCATTTGGCCATTGGTTGAAAGTTAGTCCCACATTGCTTCATTTTGGGAATTTCTCCATCTTGTCTTTCTATAAATAAGAGGTTTCTCTCCTCATTTGATCATCCAAAATTTGAGCAAGTCTACTATACTCAATTTCATCCTCCAGCATATCTATTTTCATCCATTTTTATCAAGATCTTAGGTAGGTTATGCAGATTTTTCATCATGGAGCTCAATTGAATCTTCACCAAAGTGGATCACTCATCAACATTGCATCATAGGAGTTGGGAAAGGGCCAATTTTGACATCAAATTGGCACCAATTCCCCCATGGGATCAAGATTTTCCTTGCTTAATTAGAATTTTATTGCTTTCTTATTTTGTTCTTCATTTTATTTCCTAGTTTTAGCATTGCTAATGGATTTCATGGGGAATCTGGAATCTCACTTGCATTTGATCTATGTGTTTGTTTATTGTGTTTTGCAGGTACTAGGATCTTGGTTCTACATTTTTGCGCTAGAAGGAGGGCAAATCTCAAGTTTAAATCACATTTTTTTATCAAAAAAATTGTTCCTTTTTATGTTTTTGTGTCTACAGGGAACTGTACCACTATTAGTCCAGCGTCGCCATACAACACCGCTTCAAAATTCAAACTGCAACTCTTGATCTCTCCCACCTAGAATTCAAAAGTTTTAACTCCATTGTTGGGTCAATTCAGGGTCACTGACTTTTTTAAACTCCAAACTGCACCGTTGGTTAAAACTCTGACGCAATCACCCTCTTTGTTTTGTTGCAGAGCGACGCTTGCAAAATTAGTGTCGCCATATAGCACCACTGGATCCCTCAAACTGCACCGCCTATGCAAACTCCACCACTGGAGTGAAGTAAAGAGTGAAAATTTCAATTTTTATGACATTTGATTTTTTAATTTTGATCATTTTGGTTATTAATTGCTTTCCTGACCTCTGTTTTGCAATTCTAACTAGTTTTTTGTAGGTTTTTCTAATCAAAGTGAAGGAGAAAAATGAGGTTGAAAGAAGCATAATGACATCATTCTCTCATGATACCAAGTGTTTTTGAACACTTTAGTGTTTGTTTAACACTCTTAGAGAATTCACAATATCTCTTAAAAATTTGTTATCTTTTATGTGCTTAGGACCTACTAAATTTCTTTTGGGCTCTAAAAAGAACAATACAAAAAATTTCATTTTTTTGCTACGAAGGGCTTAAAAAGAACTTTAGGACAAACTCACTAGATTTGGTTGAGGATTAACAATTGAACAAGGTAATTCCATATTTCATTTTGGTGCACTAAAAAGAATCAAATCATTGCTTTCTAGACTTAAAATAAACATGTGCTTCTTTGTTTTGTAATTACTTACTCAAAGTAATATCAATAAAAGGACGTATGCGCTTCTCTCGTGCCTCATGGTGATCTTGATAATCAAAAGGCCTTTTGGTGACATTAAGTTGCATAAATAATTACCCATACACTTCAATTTGGATTTTAAAATTGAACAAATATTGCAAGTGTGAGTGAAGCATATTGTGTACATTCTCTCTCTTTGGTTCGCAACAAAGATTGATTGAGTTATGAATATGTTTGTTCGCTTTTTTTTTTATCTTAGAGGGCCTTCCTTGTGGGAAAAAGTAATCACCCAAGGGAATGACCCAACCAAGAACACGCTAAAGCCAAGCGACTTCCACCTAGAATATAAGTATGGATATTGGAAAAAAGGCAAATATCACGGGGATTATTCCGACGAGAAGGGAAACAATGGTCTCTCGCCACATGGATGGTCCCCCACAAATGGAATTCCCATGTTAAAACCTTTGTTTAGAAAAGGACAAAATCCTTGATCTATTTGTTGGTGCAAGAACAGTCGTTCTGAAGCTTCCCCACACTTTTATGACTTTTAGTAGAAATGGAAAGTATGCCATGGAAGATTCATGGGTATTGATGCTTAGATGACCCGAGAAGCAAGTGCACTGTAAGGGGGAGCCTGTGTGGTCAAGCATCTAACCATTCGTTGAAAGTAGACATAGCTAGACTTGTCCAAGTGGGGATTCAACATATACAATCTTTCATAGCCATAGGGTTGTACATGTTCTTGAAATCAAAACACTTTTCTTGTTCATAAACATTGAGAAAACAAACATTCAACATTTGTCATCAAATTTCAAACCATTTAGGAAGCAAATATCTTTGACAAAATTCAAGTGTTATTGCTTGCCCTAGGGATTCTATCCTTAGAGGTTTCTAAACATTTGGGTTTACATCTCAATTTGCTTACTAAAGTCAACAATAGGTAACTTTTTCCTTGATTTCATTGAAGTTCCACATAATATACTTTATGGAATGATAAGAAGTTAATACATTAGACATCTAGCTCAAAGACCTAATCAAGAATTGTTTGTGGTAAAAATAACTCACTAATAAAAGCTAAGAACAATTGAACCCCACACATGTGTCTCAAATGATTTCATGCAAGATCAAAATCCAGAAACCAAAGTCAAAAGCTCTTAGTCCAAAGAACAATTGAATTGAACCCAAGAATTGTTTGTGGTAAAAAGAACTCACTAAGCAAAGCTAAGAACAAGTTAACCCCACACATGTGTCTCAAATGCTTTCATGCAAAATCAAAATCTAAAAACCAAAGTCAAAAGCTCTTAGTCCAAAAGATCATTAAAAGTGCCTCTCAATGCTATATGAATTTAGAAAAAGATTTCTTTTTAACTTTTATAGAAAATCCTCAAGAAACAATCTTGGTTTGTACTCATTCTATTATTGTCAAAATCCAAATCTTTTTCAGGAATTTGAACACCTTGTTTAGAGTAAAACATGTTCTTCAAAACTAAGGTCTTGTAAACAAGATTTTTTTTTAGGTACACATAGGATCAAAATCAAATCTTCATCCATCTTTCAAACATCAAACCAAAATCATCTCACCAACAAATTTTGAAAATATCGAAATCATCCTTCATGCTATACTTTTTGGAAAATCCATGAATCATAAATCCTTGAAACAAATCAAAGTCCTTGAAATCAAAATCCTTGAATCAAAACATCAAATCATCTTTTTGATCTAGGTATATGTAGATGCATCCTTCTCCATATGCTTAGTTGAACTATCATTAAATCATCTTGTTTGGTTAGGTATGGGTAGATGCATCCTTCTCCCTACACTTAGTCAAGTTATCATCTTGTGAGAAAATCTATCCTATAGATAACATCCAACATCTTGGGATCCATTTTTTCATTATCTAAAATCAAAAAAATCCAAAACCAATTCAAGGTTAAAATAAAATCCAAGAATCCAAAATCAAAAATCAAAAATCAAAAACCAAAAATCTAAAAGTCCCAAAAGTCTAGCATTCCTCTCAAGATCTTCTAAGAGTTTAAAAATTTGTATCATCCACCTTTCACACATTTCACCATCACACCTTTGATCCTTAATCATCCTAGATCTTCTCTTTTTGAGCCTCATTTTATGGTTCAAACACTATCGCAACACAAGAAGAACATGGAGATCAACAAAGAAACATCAACTTCAAGTGACCTAAGCCAAACCAATACCGAAATATATCTTGTTGGATCAAGAAATCCTCTAACTAATTTTCCTTCATCATCACAAAATCTGCAAAAGGAAGCTCAAGTGGAGGATATCACCAATAATGCCTTTGGGATGACATAAGACAAGATCATTGAAATGGTCCAAAATCCCAAGAATCATAGGATTGTCAACATCATGATGAGGCTCCATCCCTCACAATACATGCTTGAATTATCAAAACAAGGGGCTAAACTCCCTTCTGATTTTGATGTGAGCACCATTGTGGAACAACCTTTTGGGGTCATGCCTCCAATTTCATCCATGCCCCCAATCTTATCTACACCTCCATTCCAAATTTCTAAATGCACTACAAACTCATCCCCTCTTGAGTAACCAAGATTTGGATGCAAACACGATCTTGGGGCTATCCATACCCCAAAATCCATCACATCCATATATCCCCCTCACCTTTCATGATCCAAATGACCCATCATCATCATTTCACACAACACCAACATACCCATTAAACACACAAATCTCTCTCCCTATGACCTCACAGGGAGAAGAAAACTTATTTGGACTAGGGGGCATCTTTAACCCTTCATACTCATCATTTCCCCAAGGAAGTATGTCACTCACTTTTCCACCACTTCCACCCTTACCACCAACATCAACATCAACTCTTAGTTTTGGGTTACCTTTGTTGCCGCCACTTATCCAAAACAATCCCCCAATCATCAATCAAAATGTTTTGCCATCGATATGGAAACAACAGATGGAAACCATCCCAATAACACAAGAAATAACCACATCATCAACCATTCCCCAAAACATGGTCTCTCAAGGACCAAACATATCAATTACATCATCCACCAAAATCCCAATCATCAATACAACGGTGCCTCTCATCACAGCAACAAACACTATACCAAATCTGCCACCACCGCCACCACCACCTCCACCACTGAACACAAATACATCAAGCCAATATAGCATTGCATTACAAGCTTCTCAAAATTCTTCCTATCAAAAGACACTTTAGAAAATCCAAAACTAACAAACTGCACAACTAGTTGCTCAAGCAGTGTAAGCCACTCAAGCCACACAAGCCTCTCAAGCAACACAAGCCGCTCAAGCCACACAACAAGCACAACAAGTGCAGAAGGTTGTTCAAGACCAAGCCCTATTACAACAACAACAAGCTACACAAGTTGCACAAGTCGCACAGATTGCACAAGCTTCCCAACAAGCACAAGCCCAAGCCTAGGCACAAGCGCAAGCTCGAGCCCAATTCCAAGCTCAACAGACGCAAGCACAAGCACAATACCTCACACAACAAAAAGAATACCAACAAGCATTGAAACAATATCAACAACAACAAGAAGCAACCCAACTAGCATCCCAATAAGTATTGTTGGTGCAACAACAACAACAAGACCAACAACAAGTGTTGTTGATACAACAATAAGTACAAGCATACTTGGCACAGCAAAATATGCAAGCACCATCCACCAACACACCAACCAACCAACCCATCCCCCCAACAAGTGATCCATCTTTAAGATTTTGTGATTTCTGGATTTTTTATTGTGTTTAAGTTTTTTCATCAACGTTTTGGATCACACTCAGTGATCTGGATTTCTGGATGGGTCACTGAGTGTGATCCGAAACGTTGATGAAAAAACTTAAACACAATCAAAAATCTAGAAATCACAAAATCTTAAACTTGATGGATTGTGGAAATCTCATAGCATTAAGTGATCCATCGCATAACACCTTCATCCCACCCCCTGATCTGCAAGACAACGTAGCAACATAGATCAAGTTACTCTCACAACAAGTATTTGATCTTCAATTAGGGAAAACCACAAAGACACCCAACAACTTGTGTCCCTATCTGTTTGATAGGAGTCTTGTAATGAAACTTTTCCCAAAGGGATTCGAGATCCCCAAATTTGATAAATACCATGGGATGAGAAACCCTGAAGATCACATCAAGGAATTCCAAGTTCATTGCATGGAAGTCACATATGACGATACTTATCTGATGTGGCTATTTCCTATAATTTTTGCTAGCCACACCATGGAGTGGTTCTCTTGCCTTCCTCCAGGCATAAAAAATTTCTAAGAGATAGTAAATGCATTCATAAAAAAATACGCATTCAATTTCGGTATGGATGTCAGTTTAGAGGAACTATCAGCTCTCAAACAAGGAAAGAATGAATCATTTGGTTCATTCCTACAATGATGGTGATCCAAGGCCAATAGGAACAAATGGGTTATTCCAAAAGAACAACAAGTTTGCACCATCATCTCCAATCTCGAATGAGCCTTGGAATTCCATCTCAAGGTGCAAGGTATCACCACATATAATCAATTGATCTCTAAAGTGATTAACATTGAATGAGCCCTTCTTTCACAAGGAGGGACACCCACATATCCTGAATAGCAAAAAATCGCCCATCCAAACAATCAAAATATCAACAATGTGAACGGTCAAAGGGGGCCACCCTAGTGAAAAAAAAACTCCCCCAAGCAGAAGTACACTACCCTTGGGGAACCACTTGAGGTTGTCATGAAGAAATTGATAAATGAAAACCTCATCAAGGCTCCCACCTATAAGAATTACCAGGAACTAGAAGTGAAACCACCCTGGTACAATGAAAACCAACTCTATAACTTTCACAAAATAAAAGGGCACACCACTAATAGTTGCATGAAGTTAAAAAACCTAATCTAGGACCTCATTGGTCAAAAAATCATAAATGTGGAGCAACCAACAAGAAATCAGAATCTCAAAATCTACATGAATCTAATGCCCAATCATAACAATAAAGGGAACAATAACAATGATAAGGGGAAGGGAACATTCAAAAGTTTCAATCATGTATACGGCCATGTGGTCGCATCCCTGGATGAGTATTGCTCTATTATCACCATCAAAGGAGCCCACGCTAATTGTGGAGTCACCACAAGAGGCAGAAAAATTACCAACGCAGGGTCATCTCAACCTCCTAGAGCACCCACTTCCAACTCGAGATCCGTTCCTAGTGGCTATAATGTCCTTGATCAATTAAAAATAACCCTAGATCAGATCTCCATCATGGAGTTACTAAATATTTCATCTTCCCACTAAAAGATCCTTGAGGAAGCATTGGCTTCATCCATCGTCTTCGCGGATCTTGATGTTGAACAATTCCAAGCTATGGCCAAAAATATCATTACCCCAAACCTTCTTACATTCTCCTATCAATAATTTCCCACCCAACCATCTCATAATGGTGCACTCCATCTGGAGGTCCTGGTATATAAGAACAAAGTCAAGAGGGTTTTGGTAGATGGAGGTGCAGGTTTAAACATTCGTTCCCTCAAGCTCATAAAGAATCTGAGAATCTTAGAGGATTCCATTGAAAAAGGAAAAGGCATCACAATTAGGGCATACAATGATCAAGAAAGAGTGTCTTAGGGCACTATCCAACTCCCTATTCAAGTAGGGCCAACAATTATGGAAACAACTTGTTAGGTCCTTGACCTCGATTTTTCTTAAAACATTCTCTTGGGGCATCCGTGGATCCATGGGATGCAAGCAGTGGCATCAACCTTCCACTAATGTGTCAAATTCACATACCAAGGCCAGGAGGTCACTATACATGGGGATCTTGAACCATTTTCTTACTGCAAGAGCCTAGAAGCCAAATATTACAAAATCCCCCAAGTGCCAAAAAATGATGAAGGCCCATCAACCCCATACATTGATCCAAGTACTCTCGCTTCCACTTCTGCGACAGAGACACCTGCTATCCCTGCCATCTCTAACATCAAGGTTATTATCTAGGACAATGGGTGTGGACACTATGCAATCCCAAAGAATTCCTTTGTGGTAGGAGAGTTACCACAATCTCCTAGGTCACGGGGATGACCACAATCAAAGGAAGCTTCATCATCCCAAACATTCATGATAGGCTCTTCCAACTTCTGAAGTTGGGGAGATCTAGGCTAAGAGATAATAGAAGAGGACCCATCCCATCTCCTATACCAAGATAATAGACCAACAACTGATCTACCTATGGATGATAGCAGTAAAGGCTTACAAATGATGCTCGCGATGGGCTATGACAGAAACATAAAGCTTGGAAAAAATGACAACAAGCTTCTAATACCTATTATTCCTAAAATGAAAAATCTTGGCCTCAAATGTACCCCTCTGAATATAATCATACATGGCCAAAATCCCCCAATTAAGAAGGTCAAAACTCCTCAGCAAATGACAGTCGTCCTTCAATTGCCTATGTCCACTGGTATGCCCTTAGATAGTTTCACATTTGACATAACCGATGTCTATAGTAGTAGCGATGAGGAAGATGCCATAACTAATTTATCTAGGCTCTTCAAAAAATCCTCTATCCTTATGCTTAGTACTGTGTCATTTGAGACAACCAGTCAAAACCATGAAATCAACCTAGTTTACCCCCAACTCATCGATTACGACCAACAAGGACCACCAATTCTAGACACATTAAAAAATGATGAGGCACTCTCAGAATTCATGGGACTGTGAGATAATATTCCATGTGGGGATCATAAAACAGGATTCATCATTGAGCTGGAAACACATGCGTACTATGGGGAAACAATTGAATCCCTCAATCGCAAAAGTGAAAACTGAGAATAATCTCTAGGTCCTTGAGTGAAAACCACACTATGGCACTCTTCGACCCGAAAATAGCAAAAAGAAAGGATGCATCCAATCGCGAAAAACCTCTTTGAGGTGCGTGAGGATGGAGGATTCAATCGTCCTCTCAGAGCTCTACATTAGGAAAAATCAACGGTTCTAGCCAAAAAATGCAACCTAGTCAACTTGGGAACAAAAGAAACCCCGCACATCACATTCGATGTTGAGTCATTACTATCAGAGGAACAAGAGCTCCTAGCAGCCTTCTTAAAGGAGAGAAAGGTCAACTTTGCATGGAGCTATGCCGACATGCCCAAGCTTGATCTAGAGATTGTGGTCCATCATCTAGCAGTCTACTCCGAAGCAAAGCCTGTTAGACAAAAAATTAGGAAAATGCATCCTCAGATTGCTTTGTTAGTCAAGATGGAATTGAAGAAGCTACTTGATGCAGGATTTATATGACCAATCAACTACCCTGAGTGGGTGTCAAATATGGTACCTATTTCAAAATCCGATGGGGGCATCCAAACCTGCATGGATTTCAAAGACCTAAACAAAGAATATCCAAAGGATGATTTCCCTTGCTAAACATTGACATGATTGTAGAAATGACATTGGGACATGAAATGATTTCTCTAATGGATGGTTTCTCTGGGTACAACCAAATAATGATTTCCAAAAAAGACCAACATAAAATATCCTTCACTTGTCCATGGGGGACATACTGTTGGAACATGATGCCATTCGGCTTAAAGAATGGTGAGGCCACCTACCAAAGAGCCATGACGTTAATCTTTCATGACATAATCCACAAAATTGTTGAAGATTATGTTGATGACATACTAGAAAAATCCAGAAAGAGGAGGGATCACATAGCAACCTTGAGTGCTATTTTTGATAGGCTAGAGGAATACAAGGTCCGCTTAAATCCAAAGAAGTGTGTCTTCGGCGTACAATCAAGAAAGCTGCTAGGATACATGGTGTCAATGAGGGGTATTGAAATAGATCCCACCAAGGTAAAATCAATCCTCGAGATGGAAGCACCCAAAACATTGAAGCAGTTGAGAGGCCTCGAAGGCAGGCTCCAATCAATTCGTAGATTCATAGCACAATTTGCAAACAAGCAAATCTCTTATTCTCACCTACTCTACAAGGGGGTAGTGTATAAGTGGGATGACAAGTGTGATGAATCCTTCAATAAAATCAAATAATATCTACTCGCACCTCTAGTCCTCATGCCACCAATCCCAAGAAAGCCACTAATCCTCTATGTATCAGCAACAATAGCAGCCCTTGGTGCTCTTTTGGCTCAGCACAATGAAAATGGAACATAGAGGGTGATCTATTACATCATCCACACAATGGTAGGGCATGAGTTAAACTACTCATTCATCAAAAAATTCTGTTTAGCAGTACTATTTGCTTCATAAAAATTTAGACACTACATGTTGGCACTCAAAATCAAACTCATCACCAAGATCGACCCCCTCAAGTACCTATTGTCAAAGGAAATGGTCACAGGAAGGATGGCCAAGTGGGTCATGATTCTATCTGAATATGACATCAAGTACATGGAACATAAAGTAATCAAAGGCTAAGTGATCACAAATCAACTTGCAGAAGCACCCATGTATTCAGAGAATCCACTCATATCAGAGTTTCTGAATGAATCCATCTTCAATCTCAGCATAGCCGAACTCTAGAAGCTCTACTTTGATTGTTCCTACATGTAGCATGGATCAGGAGCTAGTTTCTTCTTCATCACCCACAGGGGATACCTAGATCCTACAAATTGGCATTTCCCTGCACTAACAACATTGTAGAATACAAGGCTTTAACCATAGGTCTCAGAATAGTAGTGTAATGGAACATCATGGCCCTCAAAGTATATGGAGACTCCCAGCTAATAATAAATCAAGTGAATGATGAGTACCAAACAAAAGATGATAAGCCAACTCCATACAAAAAGCTAGTAGAGATCCTCAAAGAATCATTCATAGATATCACATTTGAGCAGATTCCTAGAACAAACAACAAAGCGGCAGACGCCATGGCAATGATTGGATCCCTAATGGACATCCCTCTCAATGTCCCAAAACATGAATTTGGTAGAGCAGCTTCTCGTGCCTACATTCGAGGTACCGAAGTCAAAATTTGTGTGCAAAATCATTGGTCCTGGTGATCCCTAGTACCGTGACATTTATACCTACTTGCAAATAGGGGTCCTACTTGTTGACTTACCCTCAAGCCTAAAAAGAACCTTTATCAAGAAAGCATCTTGGTTTGTCATCCTGGGAAATACCCTTTACTGTAGGAGTATAGAAGGAACCCTATTATGTTGCTTAAACATTGAGGAGGCATTGATTGCCTTAATTGAGGTACATAACAGTATTTGTGGTTCACACTCGAGTAGAATGACCTTCGCCAAGAAATTGCTAAGGATGGGGTACTATTGGCCCACTATGGAAAGAGAAGCACGTGACTACGTCCAAAGGTGCCTACAATCTCAGCAACATGGGGACCTCATCCATGCTCCAACTCAAGAGCTTCATCCCATCATCACACCATGGTCCTTTTCGCAGTGGGGACTTGATCTCATTGGAAAAAAAACCCCACCTCATCCAGTGGCCACAAGTTTATCATAGCCACCACTGATTACTTTACCAAGTGGGTGGAAGCCATCCCCATGACATACATCACTGGAAATCAAATATCAAAGTTCATCTTGAACTACTTAATATGTTGATATAGTGTTCCCCAAGCTATTATCTCAGATAATGGGACACCTTTCAAGAATCAAGATGTTCATGACCTTTGTGACAAATTCAAAATCTAGCATCACTTTTCCACTTTGTATTATCCCCAAGGAAATGGCCAAGAAAAAGCCACCAATAAAACCATTCTGAAAATTCTCAAAAACACAGTCAATGATGGACGTGATTGGAATCTATAGCTAAATCCTGCCCTTTGGGCCTATCAAACTAGCATCCGCACACCAACAGGTGCCACTCCGTTTTTGTTGGTTTGCGGATCAGAATCCATACTCCCCATTGAGATCAAGGTCCCCTCACTAAGAAAATCAAAACCTTATCACAGATGAGGAGTATCGAGTGTCAAAACTAAATGAACTGGAGTTGCTAGATGAGCAGTGTATGGAGGCATTGAACCACTTGTAGGTATATCAAAACCGAATCAAGAGGAACTGTAATAAGAAGATCAGAAGTAGGACCTTTCAAGTTGAGGAACTTGTGCTAAAGGAAAACCAGAAGAATGTCCCAAACCCAAATGGAAAAGGAAATTTTGAATCTAACTAGTTAGGACCATTTGTCATGACAAGTTACAAGTCAAGGGCATATCAGTTATCAATACCTGAAGGTGAGCCTTTGCAAGAGCCCATAAACATCTCCCATCTCAAAAAGTTTTATGCCTAAACTTGCAAGACCTAGAACCAAAAAAAAAAAAATTAGAAAAAGTCCTGAAAAAATGGTCACCCTGATGAAAACCTAGAAAACAGGTGTCATGGTGACAAAAAAAATATTAAAAAAATCAAAAAATACAAAAAAATCAGAAAAAAGATCAAAAACAATAAAGAGAAAAATCGTCCTCTAGTGAAAACCACTTTGGTGGCACATTGGGCAAGTACCTTGGTGAAAACCTGGCAAACAAGTGCCTTATGTAAATAAGCACTTTCCATCCACCAAGATCTTCATGGCTTGTTCTGCATCACCCATCCATTACGCTTTCATCATCCATCACATTCCATATCACCATCCATCATCTGTTTGACATCTGCATCATAGTTTGGTCTTGTGTTTGTGTCATGATCCCTCCTAGTACTACTTGACCCATTCTCAAGGTTAGTTTGTCCTGCCTCTATCAGAGTAGTCTATTGTTTCATACTGGGGGCATGTTCTCATCGGATCAGATTTGTGTATATTCTTGAAGTCCTTAAAATCAAAAAATCTAAAAACATCAAAAAATCCAAAAACATCAAAAAATCAAAAAAATCCAAAAGCATTCAGAAAATCAAAAAATAAAAAAACATCAGAAAAATAGAAAATAAAAAAAACATTCAAAACATATCAAAATCCAAAACAAGTCAAAAGTCAAAATAGAGTCATCTTGTCGAACTACGTCATCTCTGAGCTTTGAAAGTAGGCAAGGTTGATCTTTGATCATCCCCTGAGACACTTAGGTCAGTCCTTTAGGATTCCATCATAATAAACTAGCAATCCATTTGTTCATATCTCATCAATAATCAAGTCTATGTCAATTGAACTACATCGTCTCTGAGCTTTGAACGTAGGTAAGGATAATCTGGTTGATCAACCCCTGAGGCCCCTAGGATAGGTATTTAGGTTAGTCTCTTGGTCAAAATCTCAAAAAACCCCAAAACATTTGAAAATTCAAAAATTCAAAACATTTGCAAAATCTAGAAAAATACCAAAAAAATGCCTCAAAACATTTCAAAAACATCCAAATATTTGAAAAAATCAACCCGTCTCATCTCACTTTCACCCGCAATAAGCATCACTCATAATAAATCAATCATCATTCTCAACCTTTGGTGAAACAATTGGAAACAAGTCTAGCAGTTCAAAAGTGAAAAAACAAAGCATCAAAGTCTACAGTCTAGGTCAATAGGTAAACAAGTTGGTCAACTTTGCGTATCAGTAGCAAATCATCCAATCAGTCTCATATCAAAACATTTGATATTGTCATGTCCTAGGATGCATTCTTCCTACAATGGACATCAACATCAAGCATCATTGTAGTTTAGTCTTGGCTAGCAGTATTGAAGAACATCAACGTGTTTGTTTACTTTATCTTTCTCTTTGGATTTATCTTATTGCACTCATTTCAAGGACCACTCGATGTGGTCCAAATGAAGGATTTAGAGAGATAGGAGTGGGGCAATGATCATTATCTTTTATCTGTTGTTCTTGTTGGATATTCTTGTAATATAAACTTGGTCATGCATACTTTGTTTGGTTTGTAGGGAGGGCGTTTTAGGTTTCTTGTTGACCACATAGGAAGGCTTTCCTTACTATGTTTTGGTCTGAGATGTTTGGAATATCTAAATTGCATTTTGAATAAGGTTTTGTATGCCAGGTGTGAACAAGAATACTCTTGTCTGATTGTCAAGTCAAATTTCATCACACTAGGTGCCATCCTCGTTCTTTATACCTTGATGCATCGTACCTACATGTGTAATCAAACATAAGGTAATTGGCCCTTTGAAAATCCCAAATCCTCAGCAAATAATCATCATCATCATCATCTTGTGTCTTGTTGGAATCTCTTACTTTCTTCTATCTTCTTTCGCACTAACATGGTACCATGATAGTTAATCACGTATCATTATCATTATTGCATTCATCCTACATCCACAAAACCATTAGCATACTACATATCATATCACATAGAAAACATTAACCATTACACATGCATTGCATTTCCATCCATATATAATATAGATTGGTTATTCTAAGCATCTCATAAATCATACATATGCATCCATTATATAAACATAAAAATAATCATCCCATAGCATTATAAGCATCATGCACCATTACCCTAGCATCTACATCATCATAGCATCATTTGCACTCATCATATCATAACATTGCATAATCATCCCATATCACATATAAGCATCCATTACGCCATCACATATATCATATATCAAAATCATCCATTTACATATCATAACCATCATATCATAACACATGCATATATCATTTCATAAAACATCATTTCAACATATCATATCATCATGTCATCATCATGACATCATAAGTACATATCATACATGAGAAAATTACACACATCTTATCATCCATCGTAGCATAAAAATATAGATCAGTTAGTCTAAGCATTTGCATAACATAACATTTTGGCATACATCATGAAAAGTACATAAGAAAAGGTACATAAAAAATAAATGCATCCATATATCATTTACATTCATCATATCATATCATCATCATAGTATACATCCCCATATAGTGCATAAGAAAAGATAGTGAAAAGAGAAAAAGATTGCATTTGCATCATCACATAGAACATCATGCACATCACATCATCACATAACATAATGGCATAAGCATCATAGCATCATTGCATCACATTGCATAGCATATAGAAAGTAAAGACATCCATAATGCATAGAATTAGAATAGAACGCATCATATAGCATCAAATCAACACCATCATATATATATATATCATCAAAATAACTACACTAGCATGGTACAAAAATTAGATCAATGTACATGTGTATGTAAATAGAGTACAATGTCCCATGGGGCTATCAAAAATGAACTCATGGGGTGCAAAAAGAATCATGTCTCTAATCAAAATGACCTAACCCTACTGGCTGCTGCCCTCACTGACTGCTCTCTCTCTCTGTGATCCTCTGTAGGTCTATGGCCAGTCCTCTGTGAAAAATCTGGCACTCGAGCTGCTGGCAAAAAAACCTGATAATAATGCAACCTATAATAGTCGACCTCGTGGATGGGCTCCCTATATGATCAAAGCAATACTGTGCTCCGGGAGGAAGATGCAGCCATGCTCTCTAGTTGTTGCCATCTACCCATCTCTGTTGTTTCCTGTAGCTCTACAACCTATCTTTGCTGGACCACTTGGTCCCACTCTAACCGTAGTTGATCCCTCTCAACTATCAGTGCCTATACCTAGGACTATAACTACAAAATTTGGCTATTTCTAGGATCTGGTTGGGGAGGTGGCTACACAGGTGGCTGGTCCTGATCCCTATCTCTAGGTGGTGTCAAGACCTTATCCTGTCATCCCTAATCTTGATCTTTCCAAGGGACATCCTATCTCTACTCCCCCACCTGTGGATAGATGGAAGTGGCTGATCTTGTGGGCCCCTATCCTGATTAGGTGGTGGTCCTCTGCCTCCTCGGTCCCCATCTCCATCCCCTCTGCCTCGGCCTACCCCTCTACCTTTGGTGCTACGTCAAGCAAATGGTGTCCCTAGCATTATCAGACAAAGACTTGGCCTGAACCAATCCCTATATGCCTACATGGTCCCTACATCGGCCTGCCCCTAATCATATGGCCACGGCATGGCCACCAGCTACATAAAGCTCTGCACTGCCTCATGCGTAAGAATATAATGGCCCCAAGAGCTCTAGCTCGTAGTCCATGCAAAAAATGGCCACATACTGATCGTCTGGCCTATCTTGTACCTCATTGAATTGCCTCTAAACCCTACATGGCAGGTATATCTTGAGCATCACGTGCTTCCTGCCCTGCATCAATCTGTCCTAGCGGGCGAAGAAAAGTTGTTGCACTTCATTGAACCATGCGGGCCATCCAAGATATGGCCACCAAGTAAAAGCATGCATATCATCAAGAACTCTCCTCCAATAAGGAATCTCATGTTGTCCTATGTGGGTGAACAAAACACCTCCTTTGTATCACCAGACAACTGGATCATCTGGCTCCATGGAAACTAGAACAACTCTCGGATGGAGCACAACAATGTACTCCCAAGCCCAAATGTGCAGGAGTGTGACGGCAACACCAAGTGCTCGGTCGTCGAGGTAGGAAAACTCATGCAAATTTTTGTACAGTGAGGCTAGACGAACTAGCCCCCACGCAATTAGTGTCTGTCGCTGAACCATGCACTCCCAAGCGAGCCCCCATCTAGGACCGAAGTATCGACCCCGCCAATCTGGTGTGATGAGACCTAATATGATGGCTACAATGACAAGGAGGAAGGGTTACAGAGAGAGCCTATAACACTCTAACTCAATCTAACCCTCTAAAAAAACAATTTGATCAAGGCCCATAATGTCGTAGTAGGCCTCCCTCCTGACATCTATGTCATATATCACCTGCTCTCTGTGGATGGGAAATCTATGGATTCGCCACACATCCTCTAGTGTAATCATCACCTCACCTGTCAAGAGGTGGAAAGAGGATGTCTCGTTGTTCCATCTCTCAACGAATGTCGTCAACATACCCAAGTGTGTTTGAATGGGTGGCGCATAGGCAATGTACCAAAGTCTGATCCACCCTAGGTGCTCCTACTGTCGCTTGAATAGATCATCCAAAATGTTGAAAAGGTCTCGGGACCTATACTCATGTGAATAAGGTTCTCTTGCCTCCTCCTGCATTAGGAAAGCCACTGCATTAAAAAATCATAAAAAAATCCTAATCTTGGTCTGTCTCAGCATCCCGAAGCAACTTTGGTGTCACTGTCTGTGGGTGCAGGGAAGTTTGCAAACTCAAAACTATGTCGCTAGGAGTATTTGAATCTCAAACTCCACTGCAGCGTCAGAGTTCGTGAAGGCAACTCAGTTTTGGAGGAAACCCTACTTTCACAGAGAACCATAGCAGTGCACTTTGTACATGCGGATAGGTTTGGAATTTAAACCCTAATTCCAAACTGCGTCGCGGCATCGCTACTCACGACTGCGATGCAGTTTGAGGTCGAGTGGTGTTGTTTAAAGTTTTCAACGGTGCAGTATGTAACTGCTCCTAAAAGCTAAGTTTCCTAGCCTATTAAATGTGCATGTATATCAAAAAATGAAGTGGGGTCAAGTTGACTCACCGGTGGTCCACTGCTAGGAAGCTTCTAGTATGTTTGTACTTTGTTAGGGGAAGCTATTGTTGTGCCATCTCGCGAGGGTGTTAGAGCTCAAAGTTGCAAAATCTCCTAAGGCTAAATGCGAAAATGAATTGGAAGTGGCCCTTCAAGGCCTATTTAAGCCTAAAAATTAGGGTTTTTTGACCCTGTTTAGCTGTCTTGTTAGGGTTTTGGTCCCCCGATCCCATTTTTGTCTATCTGAGGGCCATTTTTGCATCGTTTTTTGTATTTTATCTCATTTTTTTACCTTTTGGAGCCTTTCTGGACCCGTCGGGCACCTTGTCCTCTTTTTTCGTGAGATCACCCAAAAAGTATAAATTTTTCATCTTATCTCTCGAGGGGGCAGTATATTGGTATATTTCGTCCGCTAAGTCAGCAATGGGGCAACTTTGAAAATTGAAAAAAATTTGGCTTTTGATCAAGATAGTTTATTCTTTGAATCAATGCAGCAAGTGCATCGCTTCAAAGATGGGCAAAATGTAGACGTGTAAAATGTACTGATTGGCATTACACATTTGATCCTAATTACTAACACCATTTCAACCTGAATCATCCTCTTAGCTTGTCATCACTCTTCATCCCTTAATTAAATAAATAATCATTTATCTAATTAAGTCATTCTCTCTCATTAATTAAATCAATCAATATGATCTAATTAACCCTATGTCTCTATTTAATTAAATAATTCATTTTATTTGATTAAATCTCTAAAGTTACTCTATTAAATTAAATAAATTAAATCTTTTTTGATTTAATCTAACATCATCCCCTTTAATCAAATAAATCAAAATCATTTATTTAATTAGATCTAAATCAATTGGTCGCATTATCTAAATACATCATTAAATTAATTAACCCTTGATTAATTTAATTCTAATCCATATCCCATCCTCTAGCTTTTTCCACTTGCACATTAAAATACATTTAATTCATTTATTAAATCCCTATTTTCTCTCAACTTGGCATCTTTTAGAGAATATTCCTTCAAATTTGAAATCCATCCAAGTGGATTTGTCCTTCCAACAAGACATTTATTCCATCTTATGCATTGAGCCATGTGGCATTTAAGACATTCCTTTTCCCTCTTACATGTCATTTCACTATTTTCAAATTCCACCTAATTGCATTTATGGGCACATTCATCAAAATGTGCACATCCTTTGCCCATTCACATCTTGACAAGTGGCATTTGGCCATTGGTTGAAAGTTAGTCCCACATTGCTTCATTTTGGGAATTTCTCCATCTTGTCTTTCTATAAATAAGAGGTTTCTCTCCTCATTTGATCATCCACAATTTGAGCAAGTCTACTATACTCAATTTCATCCTCAAGCATATCTATTTTCATCCATTTTTATCAAGATCTTAGGTAGGTTATGCAAATTTTTCATCATGGAGCTCAATTGAATCTTCACCAAAGTGGATCACTCATCAACATTGCATTATAGGAGTTGGGAAAGGGCCAATTTCCGCATCAAATTGGCACCAATTCCCCTATGGGATCAATAGTTTGCTTGCTTAATTAGGATTTCATTGCTTTCTGATTTTGTTCTTCAATTTATTTCCTAGGTTTAGCATTGCTAATGGATTTCATGGGGAATCTTGATTATCACTTGCATTTGATCTAACTATGTGTTTGTTTATTGTGTTTTGCAGGTGCTAGGATCTTGGTTCTACAGAAGAAAAGTCAGAATGATGAAAGTGTTCAAAATGTTCTCTACATTTATCCTATATTGATCCTATGATTGTGCAGATCTTAAGGTTTGTTAATGAGGATTTAGTGATGATATCTCTTGAGTTTTAGCTTCTGGTTAGTTGGTACGTGAAAGTTACATTCACCAGTATGTGAAATACTCTGGAAGAGTTGGTCTTCTGTGGTTTGGGAGAAATATTGTTGCTCTGTAGTTTTTCTCTATTTCATTTCAGATCTTGTGGATCTGGAATATGTCTTGTGAAGGTATTTTTTGTCCTCAGGAAAAGAGGTTTGAAGATTGGTGATTTAGAAGGCATGTTTTTAGTATTTCAGTGTGTGTTTACACAATCCAGATGGACTGGTGAAAGGTGTTCAATGATTGAGGTTTTTTTTTTGTTGTAGATGTATCTGGAAGATTCTAAGATCTATTCTCATGCATAATGAAATGTGTAATGGAATCCACATGTCATCTTCTTGTTGGGAAGTATGTACATCAATATTTTTTTGTGTTTTCATTAGGTTTGGCCGACCTGGTTTTTACACTTCATTCGAAGAATAAAATTTAATTAAGGAATCGTGTGGTTGTTTCGAGATTTTTTTTTATCTTGAAAAATGTTTTTACTGGTCCATTCTTATTCCTTTCCATTGTGGAAATTTTGAGTTGCTGACCTAATTTGAATGAATGAAATAATGTATTGTGGTCGACCTTGGTGAAATTTTCTAAGGTTAAGAATGGTATAAAAGCAAGTCGAACTGTGAAGAGATGTATGACAATGTGATGCAAAGTGACGAAAGTGAACCACAAATCATAAGAGCAGAAGTGTGTGTGTGAGTGAGTTGTGATAGCAGTTTTTAGTGTGTTAAAGTCAGTGAGCTAAAGGTTTCTGCAATCCTGTGGATGTGCATTAATTGTTGTGGTGGATCTTTTGTTCTCTTTTGTATCTATAGGCAGTGAGCCTCCTTGTTGGACAGTGAGTCCTTTCTATAGGCAGTGAGCCTTTGTACTTGGACAATGAGTCCTCTTTTGGGCAGTGAGCCCTTGGCAATGAGCCTTTGTATTCTGTTTATAATCTTTTATATTGTGAGTTAATCCTCACCATGGTTTTTCCCTTATTGGGTTTTCCACGTAAAAATTTGGTGTTCATTGTGTTGATTTACTTTCTATTATCTATGTTTCACGCTTTAACTTAATAATAGAATAGTGTGGTTGTGGAATTAATAAGTGTTGAGTTTTAAGTTTGAATTGTGTGATAACTAATTCTCCCCCCCTCTTCGTTATCATGCACCTATTTAACACATTGTTCTTCAAAACTTAACGAAGGAGCATGCGCAATGGGAAAATCACAATGCACAACTAGAATAGTAGGTTGTAAAATGTTTGAAATGAAAGACAAAACAACTTTTTCAAAAGATACAATTGCATTATCTAATTAGAAAGACACTCTCAATGCTAACCAAAAAGCACCTACAAAGCTACATAACAGTATTGAAATGTCGTGCATGTGTAATATGTGTAGATAATGTGGCAATATTGGATAGTGTGTTTTCCAACACTATAAATAATGTGCGCATTTTTTTTGTGCAATGGAAAAATGGCAATGCACAAGTGGAGCAACATGTACTACAATTCCTGAAATGAAAAAGGAATCTGCAATGAAAACACTCAAAAAGAAGCGACCAAAGTGAAGCAGATAGATAATGTTTTGATTGAAGAGATTCTACTTGTTCATCAGAACTTGAGGAAGGAGCGTGTGTAGTATGTGTAATGCGCAAATGGAAATTGCACAATTGGACCAGCAGGCACTAAAATACCTGAAATGAAAGACAACAATTTTTTAAAAAGATACAACTACATTCTCTAATTAGAAAGGCACTCTCAATGCTAACCAAAAAGCAGTTGCAAAGCTACAGTATTGAATAAGGCACATGTGAACAACTTTTGGGAACAAATTTATGTAATGAAGACACAACTGCATTCTCTAATTAGAAAGACACTTTGAATGCTGACTTCATTACATTATTGGACTGTATGAAGCATAAAATTTTCATGATGAAATAGCTGACAGGGAACAGTGTGTTTTTGAACATGGAAAATAATGTGAGCATTTTTTTTGGTCCAATTAGATGAAGAAAGTGAAACAACATTTAGACTGTAGGAAAGAGTTGGTCAAAAAATTGAAAGTGAAATAAAACTTTTCATAACGAACTAACATGGGATAGTGTGTTTTCCAATAGTGCAAACAATGTGAGCATTTTATTTGTTCCAATTAGATGAAAATTTTGAAATGTCATTTTCACTGTAGCAAAGAGTTGTTTAAAAAATTGAAAGTGGTCTTCATTATATTCTTAGTCGTAACAAAACAAAACTTTTCATAACGAACAAAATTTCATGGGAGAGTGTGTTTTCCAACACTGCAAACACTATGACCATTTTATTTGTTCCAATTAGATTAAGAATGTGAAATGCTATTTTTTACTGTACCAAACAGTTGTTCAAAAAATTGAAAGTGGACTTCATTACATTCTTGGTCGCAATGAAACAAAAAGTTTTCATAACAAACTAAGTGACATGGGATAATGTGTTTCCAACACTACAAATAATGTGAGCTTTTTTTTTGTGCAATGGACATATGGAAACACAAAAGTGGAGCAACATGTACTAGAATGCCTAAAATGAAAAAGGAATTTTCTATGAAAGCACTTGAAAAGAAGTGAGCAAAGTGAAAGAGATAGATAATGTTTTGTCTGAACAAATTCTTCTTGCTCTTCACGAGTTGAGGAAGGACCGCATGCAGTATGTGCAATGGAAAAATGGCAATGCACAACTGGAGCAACATGTACTAGAATGCATGAAATCAAAAAGGAATCTGTTGTACAAACACTTGAAAATAAGAAGTGAACAAAAACATAAAGAGTTGGTTGGAGACATGAAATTCAAATGTCAAAATTGTAGATAACTTTTGTGAACAACTTTTAGAAAAGACGACATGCTTACCTACAAACCAAGGTTCACTAATGTATGCTTCAGTAATCCTTAGTAACTTTTCAAGAAGTAGTAGAGTGAACACATGTTGGCCGCCATCAGCCTGTCACCGTAGCCAAAATTTTATAAGGAAGCATGCTATTGCATAATGTCATACCAAAAAATTGGACTTACCTATGCATAGTTGTTAAATTGGAACCATACCTTCCATTGGGTTTACACTTGTGAAAGATAGTCGCCGCTAACGATTCCTTTCCCCATATTGGAATCTAAAGCGAACAAAAAAAACCAAAAAATAAATAAAAAAGTTTATGACGTGGTAGAAGTCGCTTAATGGAGAGAAATCTACAATTCTATTCCTATTACAATATAGAAATTGAAATGGGTTTTCTCATAGTCACTCGTATTAGTTGTTGTATCCTCTACCCCATCCATAGCAATTGCACCTGAAGTCTCACATTGCATATTGACATTCACATTAAAGCTATTGTTTGTGGACAAAAGAAAGGAGTTACACATGGAGTTTGATGATTTGATTATTGTGAAACATGCTTCGTATGACGGGTTGCATGTCGAGGATGATCCCTACTTGCACTAAACCATGGACACATGTGAACGGTGTTATTTACAACTGCATTAGGATCATGAATGAATTCAAATGATAATGCATTGGATTGCTCTAGATCCTGTAGAAACCTCTCGATGCACTGTGCATATGATTGTACTTGTTCTAGACACTGGAGTGGTGTACACATAACTTTGTTCAAGATATCATTTTTGTCATTCCAAATACACATTTTCTACAAATGTTCATCATATACATGAGTGACAGAAGGATCTTGTGTAGGAGTGAGAAGATTATGATTATTTTCTTCGATGTTCCCCTATGACAATGTCTCGTTCAAATCTATCCCTCTATCAATTAGTTGACCTCCCTCGTCTAAATGACCACACAAAAGAAACTTGTATTAGGCAATAGAAAATGCAAAACAAAATTGTCTCCCATAAAGTAATACATTTCGAATTGAAATTCACTTACCGTGGACCACCCCTTCAATGACAGATGATCTTTTAATCAATTCAGCAACCTTAAGGACATGTTTGCAAGTGTTCCCCTACAAACTCTAAGGGCACTCACAAACAAAAAGGTGCTCACCAAATTTCCAAACGAGGTAGTGGTCAGACCTACTTTGAATTTTCACCTAGTACCATCCAGGATGTGTTTCATCCGGAACACAATGATCATCCGGAATTGCCTTGGCCTGCTTCAAACTAGATTGAATATTTGAAAACTTATAGTTCATCAAAAAACCATAATGCTGCAAATTTTCCTTTTTCCTAAAGAATTGTTCCATTTTATACAAAAGTGTGTAATGCAAATATTCCATTTGCTTTGTGCATTTTTTTTATGATCACACAAGTACTGAGTTTTGAATGTGCAATGGTACAACTCAATGGCTACATTTGTATCATAGTTGGCATGTGGGAAGATTTTGTAAATTTTTTCCCACATGGCTACAAAAAAAGGCAATAGTCAAGTAAACCACAACGTATTAGGGGTAACATCAAAGAATGTGAATGGTGCAAAACAAACAAGGTGACAAAAATTGTCAACTCACCAATTCAACCATCTCCTTCACACTAGGTCTTCTTGAAGTACTCTAAAAATTGGGGCTGATCATTGAACTCCTCAAAGAAAAAGTTCAATAGCTGATGAGTATTGTCTTTTCTATCACCGATCACCATCATGATCGTGCCAATTCTATGGAAGATGCTCATTGCTCTTTCATTGGTTGTGTACTTATATATGTTCTTCAGCCAAGCCCTTTTAACATGCCAAATGCATAGAAGCACACGACATCGAAAGACAACCCTAATAGACAATCCAAATGATATTGTTTAGTGCTCATCTACATGACAAAGTGGCATTCAAAATAAATAGCAAATGAGAATGCTAAGAAAATGAACAAAGAGATGCACATACTGTATGGCCTAAATTTTTGTAGTCACATCATTGGTCAAAAATGCATTGATTCTCCAGTTGGGTATGGGTCTTCTTCCATAGGCATGCAATTCGCGTAGCTACGTAGCAATGTCCTCAATCTTATTTTGTGAGGAGACTACCCATGCAATAGGCACACCACTTTTTTGCTCATCGAAAATGAGCAAAGTATATAATGGAAACTGTAGACATAAAAATTCAGCGTGAGCATTGTCAAGTTTATAGCCAGTAAGATCATTGAAAAGATGAAGAACTATTTGTCAATGTTAGTAATGTCCCACCCCATATTTTTTAGTGGAAAATGTGGAATCCATTGAGATGACTGAATTGTGCGAGTGGTGAACCATTATATCCAACATCCATAGAATCTGAACCTCAATAACAAAAGGTGTATCATTCTCATGGGGTCATTGAAAGTAGTTGTCAAAGTCCTCTCCATTCTACATTATGATACTTGTTGAATCGAATTTGTGTTTTTGTACGTGAATAGAACACACCTTTCGCCAAGCATTCATTACGTCCTTTCTTGTAAGGAAATCATCTCTCTTCAACATCATGCCACAGAAGATAGGATCGTTGACATGTCTATCCATTATTGCATTGACACTCACGTCCACGAGCAAAAGAATTTGAATATAGCTTCTACATTCTGCAAATATATTAGGGGTAAACATGGAATGCCTATCTCCACTTGTGTTGCCAATTCCATGGAAAAATTCACCATTTTTATCGATGTGGAACATTTCTTTGTAGAGAAGATAGGCAACATCGGGTCTATCATGCATAACCTTTACAATGAAGTGGCATTGACAACCTCGCTTTTGTATAAACCTTTTCTTTTCTTCTATGGTGGAGGCTGGTCTTTGTGGTCTTCAAAATTGTATGCACACCAATAGTTGTAAAGAAAGCATCATCTCATCATCTTGAAGCAAGAGAGAGTAAAATATCATTTGACCATACAAATGAATGTTGAAAGGTACAAACCTACGCCACATAATTTTTTTTCCATAATTTTTATCGTCGACGGGACGTGTGATGGTACACTCTTTTTTTCTTAGGCAAAAATTTAGTTTCAAAACCTTCAGCCAACATTTCACTGTGAATGAAATCATCAAGTCTAGTATGAGAAACTTCTACGAAAAGGTCAAGGACCCCATCCTCCTCGATGCAAATAGGATTTCAATGCAAATCGAAAGAGGAAAAAGGAGAGCCTCCATTCCATACATCTTGCACCTCCAAATCATCTTCCTTCTTCCATTTCACACCTCTCCCCATTCTAGGAAAGGACAAAATTGGACATGAACATTTAAAATTAAAGAAAGAAATTATTCATTGAATGCAAATAAAATGTGCTTGCATTGCTACCACAAACGTGAAACCAATAGGAGGTTTATGACTTAAACTAAGGAAAATTAAAGGTGATAGATTGAATCAAGCTACGCATAAAATATAAAACAAATGTGGGTTGGAAATTGGACTATCTATCTCAACGTACAAGTGGATATAGACAACGAAAACACAATCATAATCATACGTCGACATTCAAGGATGAGTTTGTTTTAGGTCTGCCACACAAACTTGTTTTACCTAAAGAGGAAAGTTGTGAATATCAACCATCATTTTCAAGTAAACTTGTGTTGTTTGAGCAAGAACACAATGAGTAGTTCAACCTGCAACTTTGTATGTGGTGTGTGAGTGTAACGTGCATAATAGTATATAATTACTTCTACAATTGCAACAATAGATGTATTATTCTTGGAAGATACGTTGGATGTGGTGCATCTGTATGTTTTAATGGAGAGGAAAGGTTAGAGAGCAACCAAAACCTTTTATAACAACCTTGCATATAAAAAATGTGCATCCACTACTGCCACCAACACCAAAATGACAACATGTTTGTTGCATCTATTGACAAAATAATAAATTGGTAATGGAGAGAATGGGGAAAAGAAAAAAAGTGAAAAATGTCCTATCAACCATGATGTAAGCCAATACAGGTTCGAAAAAATAGTGTGTAGTTGAACCTCCAAGTAGACATAAAGACCGCAAGTAAATTTGCAACCTCACATGTAAATATAACTAAGATTTCAAAGTATATGGGGTGTACAAAGCTCTTTTGCCTGAGGAGGCATGTTGTGATATTCAACCTTCTGTTTGGGGTGATTTAACATGAGCAACAAAAGAACATCTAGCAATTCATGAAATAAACAAGTGATGGTTGATCCACACAATGAGTGGTTCAACCTACAACTTTGTATGTGGCGTGCAAGTGTAATGTGCATAATAGTATGTAATTACTTCTACAATTGCAACAATAGATGTATTATTCTAGGAAGATACACTAGTTGTGGTGTGTGTGTATGTGTTAAAGGAGAGGAAAGGTTACAGGGCAACCAAAACCTTTGATAACAACCTTGTATGTAAAAAAAAGTGCATCCATTGTTGCCAACAATGCCAAAATGATAACAAGTTTGTTGCATTTGTTGAAAAAAATGGAATCAGTAATGGAGAGAATGAGGAAAGGAAGAAAGGTGCAAAATGTCCTATCAACCATGATGTAAGCCAATGTAGGTTGGAAAACACAACGTGTATTGACCTCCAAGTAGACATAAAGACCACAAATAAATTTGCAACCCCACATGTAAATATAACTAAGATTTCAAAGTATATGGGGTGTACAAACCTCTTTTACCTAAGAATGCATGTTGTGATATTCAGTCTTCCATTTGGGGTGACTTAACACATGAGCAACAAAAGCACATCTAGCAATTCATGAAATAAACAAGTGAAGGTTGAACCACACAATGAGTGGTTCAACCTACAACTTTGTATGTGGCATGCGAGTGTAACATGCATAACAGTATGTAAATACTTATAAAGTTGCAACAACAGATGTATTATTTTAGGAAGATATGTTGGTTGTTGTGCATGTGTATGAGTTAATGGAGAGGAAAGGTTAGAGGGAAACCAAAACCTTTAATGAAAATCTTGTACATAAAAAAGTGCATCCACTGCTACCAGCAACACCAAAATGATAATAAGTTTGTTGCATCTATTGACAGAAAAATGAATCAATAATGGAGAGAATGAGGAAAGGAAGAAAGGTGTAAAATGTCCTATCAACCATGATGTAATCCAATGTAGGTTGGAAAACACAGTGTGTAGTTGAACCTCCAAGTGGACATAAAGACCACAAGTAAATTTGCAACCCTACATATAGATATAACTAAGATTTCAGAGTATATGGGGTGTACAAACCTCTTTTCCCTGAGGAGGCATCTTGTGATATTTAGCCTTCCATTTGGTGTGACTTAACATGAGAAAAAACAAATCTAGCAATACATGAAATAAACAAGTGAAGGTTGAACCACATGATGAGTGGTTCAACCTGCAACTTTGTATGTGGCATAGGAGTGTAACATGCATAACAGTATGTAATTAATTTTACAATTGCAACAACAGATGTATTGTTTTGGGAAGATACATTGGTTGTGGTGCATGTGTATGTGTTAAAGGAGAGAAAAGGTTAGAGGGCAACCAAAACCTTTGATGACAACCTTGTATGTAAAAATAAAGTGCATCCATTGCTGCCAGCAACATCAAAATGATAACATGTTTGTTGCATTTGTTGACAAAAAAATGAATTAGTATTGGAGAGAATGAGGAAAGGAAGAAAGGTGTAAAATGTCATATCAACCACAATGTAAGCCAATGCATGTTTGAAAACATAGCGTGTAGTTGAACCTCCAAATAGACATAAATACTGCAAGTAGATTCACAACCCCGCATGTAAATATAACTAAGATTTCAGAGTTTATGGGGAGTACAAACCTCTTTTACCTAAGGAGGCATGTTGTGATATTCAACCTTCCATTTTGGGTGACTTAACATGTGCAACAAAAGCACATCTGGAAATTCATGAAATAAACTTGAGTGAAGGTTGAACCACACAATGAGTGGTTCAACCTACAACTTTGTATGTGGCGTATGACTATAACATGCATAACAATATGTAATTATTTATACAGTTGCAACAACAAATGTATTATTTTGGGAAGATACATTGGTTGTGGTGCATGTCTATGTGTTAATGGAGGGGAAAGGTTAGAGGGAAACCAAAACTTTTTATGACAACCTTGTATGTAAATAAATGTGCATCCATTACTACCAGCAATGCCAAAAAAAACACATTTTTTGCATCTATTAAAAAAATAATGAATCAATAATGGAGTGAATTAGGAAAGGCATAAATGTGTAAATTTTCCTATCAACCATAATCTCAGCCAATGTTGGAAAACATAGTGTCTAGTTGAACCTCCAAGTGGAAATAAAGACCGCAAGTAAAATCGCAACCTCACATGAAAAAAATTAAGACCTCATAGTATATGGGGTGTACAAACCTGTTTTACTTGAGCAAGCATATTGTGATATCAATCCTTCCACTTAGGGTGACTTAACATGACCAACATAAGTGTATATGAAAATTCATGAACTAAAAAAGTGTAGATTGAACAACATGATGAGAAGTCCAACCTACAACTTTATGTGTAGCCTATAAGTGTAACATGAATAATAATATGTAATTACTTCTATGGCTACAAGAAATGTCAAAAGAAAAAACACATTCTTTGCATCTACTGATAAAAAAATGAATCAGTAAGGGTTGAATGAATAGGCTAAAACACTTCTTTTTTGTGCATTTATTTGTGAAACATATGAAGAATTTGAAAAACAATTTTAACTGTAAACCACAATTGCAATACATTGTGAAGCTCACTTTCATTGAAAACCATAGTGAATGACATAGATACTATGTTGACTTAAGAGACTCTTTATGCTCTTGATAAATTGACAAAGAAGCATGTGTAGTATGTCCAAAGGCGAAGAGAAAATGCAAATCTGGAGGTGGAAAATTCTATAATTTATGAAATTGAAAAGGTATTTGCTCTAAAAATGCTTGAAAATAGGAGATCAAACTTAATGAGATAGATATTGTTTTAATTGAAGAGATCCTTCCCACTCTTGAGAAGTTGAGGAAGGAGCATGTGCAATATGTGCAATAGGAAAATCGCAATGCAGAAGTAGATAAACTCGAGACATTTTGTATTGCATATGAATTTGTTTGAGCAGAGAAAGTGAAAGATGATGCTATAATTGGATTTCAACTAGTGAAGTCAAACATTTGTGAACATAAAATTAAACATGACCAACAAACAAAAGAAAAAATTTCACCCTTTAACTTACAACAAGCACAAATATATAAAATACAACCCACAGTGTTTTCCAACCTGCCTATAGTTTATTGATTTGAGGAATTTGAAACACAATTTTTAGTCTACCTATTTTGAAGATGTTCCTTTCATTACATTCATATTGTGTAAACAACAAAAGGTTTTCATTACAATCATATTGTTTGTATAATCGAAGGTTGGAAAACAAGGGGCGTTAAGAAACCTACAACCCACATATGTTGTAAAACCCTCTATATATAAAAACCCAATTGGTTGGTCACCCCTTACCTAAATATGGTTAGTTTTATGTATTCCCCCACTTGCAACTCCTCCCCAAATTCTCCACCCTTTGGCTTTGTACAATCTCAACAAAATAACTCACAATCCAATGTGTTTTCCTACTTACCTATATTTTAATGATACGAGGATATCCAAATGCAATTCATACTATAAGTAATAGTTTTGGTAGATATTCAAGGTGCCTTTTCTTACATTGGTATTGCAAGGTTTTCATCATTTTGTCTATTTATAATTCAAGGTTGGAAAAAACTGGGTGTTAACAAACTTGAGATCTTCTTAATGATTTAGGAGGTAGTGGGTACTAGAATGTATGAAATGAATAAGGAAACATCCGTAAAAATACTTGAAAAGAAGTAGACCAAAGCGTATGATATATATAATATATTGACTGAAGAGATTCTTCCTGCTCTTGAGAAGTTGAGGAAGAAGCATTTGAAGTATGTGCAATGGGAAAATGACAATGCAAAATTGGAGGCAACAGACACTAAAATGTATGAAATCACAAAGGAATCTACTGTAGAAATATTTGAAAAGAAGCAGACCAAAGTGAATGAGAAAAATAGTGTATTGATTGAAGAGACTCTGTGTTGTTGACAAGTTGAGGAAGGTGCGTGTGCAGTATCCACAATGGGCATATGGCAATGCAGAACTCGAGTAGCATGTAGTAGAAAGTATGTAATGAAAAAGGAATTTATTCTAAAAACACTTGAAAAGAAGCAAGCCAAAGTGAATAAGATAGATAATGTATTGATTGATGAGATTTTTCTTGTACTTGACAACTTGACGAAGGAGCATTGTGTAGTATGTGCAATGGGAAAATGCCAATGCAAAAGTGGATAAAGTAAAGAAATTTTGTATTCCATATGAATTTATGCAAGAAAAGAAAGTGAGAGATGATGCTATAAGTGGAGTTAAACAAATGAAGTCAAAGATTCTTCAACTTAAGAATTCCATAGAACAAATACAATTTGAAATAGATGATAATGAAAAGGAAAAAACATAACTTAGAGCAGAAAAAGAGAATCGATTGGATGGAGACATGAAAACCCTATGTGAAAAGGTGAACAAGTTTTGTAAATAACTTATCAAACAGAAAACATTTGCATTCTCTAATTAGAAAGACACTCTCAAAGTTGAGCAAAGAGCAGCAACAAAGCGACACAAAAGTATTGAAGGGTGATCCCACAATAGTGGTTTACAATTTTTGGCCAAACTGGACACTGAATTTTTAATTTTTAACTAAATCTTCACATTCGGCACCTATAGCAGCTAAACCATGAGGAATTTGAAGATGATGCAAACTATAGTCTCGTCACATTTTGTCTATAGATTCTAAAAATATATTTTTTTAATTTTTTAAAATTAGATTGCACTTATTTTTCCATCTCCCACAAAAATTGGTATTTTTCAAAAAATAACATTTTTAAAAAGTGATGCACACCGTATAATGCATAACTTTTTTTCCATGAAGGATAAAATTCCAATTCTTTGAATTTACATTTGTGACTATGATATCTAGTGCTTCCACTTGGTTAGATTTTTTTATTGAATATTTTTTCTTTAATCAAGTTTCAAGTCAATCAAATGACAATTCAAACATAGCACAATCGTATAATGCATAACTTTTTGTATATATCAAAATTCAAATTTTTTTTGGTTGGATCAAGGACTTCAATATCTGGTGCACTCATATTTTTCAATTTTTTTGATAATCTGCTATTTTTCCACATGTGCAGAACAAAGACCTTCATTTTCGATGAAAAACCTATGTTTAATAAAACTAAAAAAACAAATACATAATAAAACCAAAACATATTAAAATTATATTCATTGGATAGCTCGTTCCTGAAGGCTACTTGATTCCAAGTTTGGTTTCTAAATATTCCCCCATTTTCATCCTCAACCGGAGCTTGAAAGCGTAAAAATTTAGGTTTTTTGTGTGAACAAATTAAAAAATTAGGGAAAAGGGGGTTTCGCTAGAACTAGGGGGGTTCTAGCGAACCAGGGTTCATTCGAACCCCCATTAATATGCATTTTTCCTTTATTTTTGGAAATGTGGCCCAATAATTAATGGGTTCGGTCGAACCCCTTTATGGTTCGGTCGAACTTGTAGGTTCATGCGAACCCCTAAAACCAATTTTTTTGCCATGGGGTCATTTTTTCTCAATTTTCCTTCCTCCATCAAATTGTAAACCACTATTATGGATTCACCCTAAAGACATTCAAAACTCTATCGAAAAAATGGATGGTGTTGTCCTAAGGGCTTATGAGGGAGCAGTTTCTCCAAAGCTTAAAATAGAACATATGAAATACAAGGTAGAAGCTCATGAAAAGGAATACCAAGGGGGTGATAAAAGGTAACAGTAGTGAGGATGAGGAAAAATGTGCAACTGGTCAACTTGCAGATGCAAAAGCAATAGTTGGAACTGTTGAAACTGAAGTAAAACAACATAAACACTATAATTGACCACTTGAAAAAGAATTAAAAGATTTTAAAAAATATATCATCAAAATAAAAGGAGTTTAATTATGGTGTTGATTAAAAGACATGAAGTTGAAAAACTAAACACAACAATGGAATGTGTGATTTTCAAGACATTCATACTATTTTGTAACATTCCATGTCGCAAAACCGTAGGTGTTAAGAAGAAAACAACCCACTATGACACAACCCTTTACATTTAAACAAGGAGATTCAAATAGCTAAAAACCTACATTGTGTTTTCCAAATTATAATTATTTTGTGCACTTTTTTTTTCAATCATGCGAAATTTAAACACAACAATGGAATGTGTGATTTTCAAGGCATTCATACTGTTTTGTAACATTCCATGTTGTAAAACTATAGGTGTTAAGAAGCAAGCAACCCACTATGAGACAACCCCTTACATTTAAACAAGGAGATTCAAATAACTGAAAACCCACATTGTGTTTTTCAAATTAAAATTATTTTGTACACTTTTTTTTTAATCATGCCAAATTTAAGCACAACAATGGAAGGTGTGATTTTCAAGACATTCATATTGTTTTGTAAAATTCCATGTTGCAAAACCATAGGTGTTAAGAAGCAAGCAACCAATTGTAAGACAACCCCTTACATTTAAACAAGGAGATTCAAATAACTGAAAACCCAAATTGTGTTTTCCAAAATACAGTTATTTTGTGCACTTTTTTTCAATCATGTGAAATTTAAACACAACAATGGAAGGTGTGATTTTCAAGACATTCATACTATTTTGTAACATTCCATGTCACAAAACCATAGGTGTTAAGAAGCAAGCAACCAACTATGAGACAACCCCTTACATTTAAACAAGGAGATTCAAAAAATTGAAAACCCACGTTGTGTTTTCCAATATACAATTATTTTGTGCACTTTATTTTTCAATCATGCAAAATTTAAATACAACAATGGAAGGTGCGATTCTCAAGACATTCATACTATTTTGTAACATTCCATGTTGCAAAACCGTAGGTGTTAAGAAGCAACCAACCAACTGTGAGACAACCCCTTGCATTTAAATAAGAAGATTCAAATAACTAAAAACCCACATTGTATTAGAATTATTTTGTGCACTTTTTTTTTCAATCATGCGAAATTTAAACACAACAATGACATGCGTGATTTTCAAGACATTCATACTATTTTTTAACATTCCATGTTGAATAACCATAGGTGTTAAGAAGCAAGCAACCCATCGTGACACAACCCTTTACATTTAAACAAGGAGATTCAAATAACTAAAAACCCACATTGTGTTTTCCAAAATACATTATTTTGTGCACTTTTTTTTTCAATCATGCCAAATTTAAACACAAAAATGGAAGGTGTGATTTTCAAAAACATTCATATTGTTTTTTAAAATTCCATGTTGCAAAACCCTAGGTGTTAAGAAGCAAGCAACTCACTGTGAGACAACCCTTTACATTTAAACAAAGAGATTCAAATAATTGAAAACCCACATTGTGTTTTCAAAATACAATTATTTTGTGCACTTTTTTTTCAGTCATCCAAAATTTAAACACAACAATGGAAGGTGTGATTTTGAAGACATTCATATTGTTTTGTAACATTCCATGTTGCAAAACTGTACGTGTTAAGAAGCAAGCAACCCACTATGAGACAACCCTTTATATTTAAACAAGGAGATTCAAATAACTGAAAACCCACATTGTGTTTCCCAAATTACAAATATTTTGTGCACTTTTTTTTTCAATCACACGAAACTTAAATGCAATTTTTACTCAAATTAAAAGTCCTTGTAAATTTTGAAGGGGCATTTCAATACATTTGCACTGTCTAAATTACAAGAGCTTTTCAAGACATTCATTCTATTTTGTAAAAAATCATGTTCAAAAACCCTAGGTGTTAAGAAACAAGCAACCCATATAGTGTTGTAAAACCCTCTACAACCTAATTGGTTAACACCCCTCACCTGGAATTGGTTAGTTTTCTCCTCCAACTCCTCTGTGTGCACTCCAAACTTCAGCTTTCAACATACAAACTGTAAAAGCACCTCGATTTGGTCAATTTTCTCCTCCAACTCCTCCACATGCACTCCAACCTTCAGCTTTTAACGTGCGGACTAGAAACTCAAAGTGTTTTCACCTTTCTTTCTCCAAACCAAAAATGCACAAGTCAGTCTGCCTCCAATTTTCTCACACTAGAAAAAAGCTCTAAAAATGAAACTTCAGTCGCAAGCCATGGGACCCACTTTTATCGGTCAACAGGAGGCGGAAAAATTGACCTGACAGGTCGTTAACTCCTACCTATTGTTTCCCTCACATTTGGTCTCGACTGCTAGTTTCATCACTTTTATCCCCTAGGCGGGTGCATGAAGTTGGGTACCAATTTTCTGACCACTTATGAATTGTTTTTAAAAAACGCGCTCGCATTATAATGCGCATGCATTATTTTGTATTAAAAACAAAAAAAAGTGAAATTATTTGCCTTGGAATACCAACCAAAAGGGTTGGAGGGCATTCCCAACAAGGCGAGAGACGTGTTTTTGCAAATTCTACAATTTTTCACATAATCGGGTTCGTGCTCACCTTCAAGATTGCATCTAGTTCAATATTGACAAAATCGAAAACATGGGTAATGTTAAGTTCTATCTTAACTATCCAACGATGTAATTTTTTTCACTTTTCAACAATGTTAAGCCTTTCATCCATAATTTATTTTGTTTGTATGTCTATTTTTTGCCAAAAAGCAGTGTTTAGTGTTTTTTTGTTATAAATTAACCGTTCACCAAAATTTCAAATAAATTACATTTTTAGAAACTAGACTCCATTCTACAAATTTAAAAAAAAAAGAAAAAGAAAAAAAAATCAATTATTTTCAAAAATTGTAGGGGAGCACGCCAAAATTTGCTTTTCCTGGAAGTGCCCACTTAGAAAATTAGTAAAAAAATAAATATTGATTAAAATTAAGAAAAATTGTGCACCAACTAGATGCTATTAGCTAACTTTTGACCAGTAGCGATTTTAAAAATACTACAAAAAATTTCACCGTGCTCAGGTCGTACAAGAGTTGCTATGTTATGTTTTTCTAACAAAAACAACACCAATTTCTGTACATACCTCTTTTGAACCCTTTAATCTCAACCATTTTCAAAATAAATTAGTAGTTTAGAAAGTAGACTCGGAGCTCTTCGATCCTTGTTTTTGTTCCATCTCAAAATTTTGAGTGTAACTATCCTCAATTTCACATCCAAGGTCAACATTTCCTAATTTTAGAAAAAAAAGTGGCCACTTAAGCCCCCTTTTTGGGAACCATCTTGGTGCACTTAACCCCCCCATCTAACGAGCACCGCACTATGTCGTCTCATCATGTTATGTATGTTTCCATGTATGTTGATATGTGTTTTTGTATGTACATAGGTGTGTTTTGTCCAAAGATTAGTCGTGTCCATTTGATCCTATAATGAATTTAAAAAGAAAGTTTGTGCAAGTTCAAGAAAGTAGTAGCTTTAAATGGTAGGAGATTAACTAAGAGCATTGGTGAGATATTACAGGAAGAAGTTTCCAAATTTTTAGCAAGATTGATTGTAAAGAATCCAGTAGAAATGATAATATAATAGATAATATTTTTTTTTGATAATGTTGCTTACACTCCAAACCCACATTTCAACATTTCAGATTTGTATTACCTTAAATATTAGTTAGTTACATTTACACTAGGATTGTGTAGTCACTTGATATGCATGTAAAAACCTTTCAAGGAAGGGGAATATTAGTTAGTTACATTTACACTAGGATCGTGTAGTCACTTGATATGCATGTAAAAACTTTTCGAGGAAGGGGAAAAACACATTTAATTTTTAAAAAATTATTTCTATATATATATATATATATTCTATGTACTTAAAGATTTCTTTAGTTCCTCTAATTGCTCTTTTCTTGTAAGACATTAAATTGAAGGGGAAATTCTCTGATCTAAACATTGAACAATTTAGTATTTGTCCCAAGGATGTATTATTAAGTTCCAAAATTCTAGAAATTTGTGTATATCTAGATATTTTTCTCCCCCATGGAGTTTTGTCAGTGAAACAATTCCAAGACACAGTTTTCTAGTAGCTATGTCTTAGAAATTTGTGTTCACATACAAGTCCAAGAGCACACATAAGACAATAGTCTAATTATCTTAAACATTCACTCCATTCCCTAAGCCGATCCTTTTTCCACTTGGAAGACTTTCCTAACAAACTTTTGTAGGTGATTTGCAAGTTCACCTTTCCTCTTTCCAATGCAACAAGCCAACCACTAAGCCATTCTCCAATTCAATTCTATTCCAGTGCTTTTAGTACATCAAAAATCAACCTATAACTCTTGCTTTGAAAAATATGTTAAAGAATGTCACTCAAGAGACAAGGTAATAGCAAAGATGGATGTAGACATTATTGTAAAACAAGGATTCCCATCTAATTATGAAATTATTCATATTTATTGAAAAATCTAATAACCACAAACGCAATGCTATAAAATCCATTATTTTACAAGACTTCCTCAATAACAATCCACCAACCTGCTTAACATAGAATATGAAATTATAAATAGCAAATTTGTGAAAACAATTTTTTTTGGTAGAATTCCATCTAAAAAACAAAGATTTGAACATTAAAAATGATTTAACAATTTTGAAAATAATAGAATTATACAAGAATAAATATTTGCTATTTACAAAGTCTCATTTTCCAATAAAGATTTTTAGGAGAAGCCTTTTCTCCACTATTCCTAGAAACTTTTGCATGTATAAATATTTTGCCACGACTCAGGACTACAGCAATAGATCCCAATTAATTTGGGATTTGAATTTCAATTAGCTTTCTTGTAACTAAACCTATGCACACAAGCAATATACACCAACATATTCAAGAAGCTGAGACAAGCTAAAACCCAAAAGAAGTAATCCAAGTGACCTTCATTTAGATTGTCCGGTATCCATCCTAGCTTCCCCCCTTTTGTAGTGACAGAAGTCACAATGGTAAGAATCAGTGTACTCAAATAATTCCCTAACGATGCCGTAAGAAGAGAAAGTGCACTGCACAAACTACGCATGGCATCAGGGGACTGCTCATAGAAAAACTCCAGCTGTCCTATGAAGTAAAAGACTTCTGCAGCACCTATCAAGAAGTATTGGGGGATCTGCCACAAGATGCTCATTGGAACCGCCGTGACTGTGTCATGTTCCAAGTGATGAGTTCTGACTATATCCAGACGCTCGATTTCAACCAAAGCAGCTACTACCATAGACAATATTGATACCACCAATCCAATGCCCATTCGCTGCAGCTGGGTAAACCCCCTTTCATTACCAGTGTACTTGCGAACAATGGGTACAATCAGGCGATCATAAATGGGAACCCATATCATGACACTCAGTATATCAAATATAGACAATGATGCTGGAGGAATTTTGAAAGAACCAATGCTGGTGTCCATGGTCATGCCCTGTTCCACAAACATTGTGGACATTTGAGCATAAACAGCCGAGAACACAATACCAGTAACCCAGACGGGAAACATTCGGATCAAAATCTTCAGCTCCTCCACTTGGGTTACAGTACATAGTTTCCAAGGATTTGAAAAACCACCATTCTGAACATCTTCATCTGTTATAGTAGCCGCTTTGTCCAGAAAACTGCAAATATTTTATGCCAAACTATAAATCAAGGTATATTTTTTAATTGCTGCCCAAATTTTAACTTCAGTTTATGAACAATAAATAATCACATATAGAGCTAAACTTTTTGTTCTAGGCAAAAGAAACTATATATTATTGGATTGCCAGTGCCAAAAAGTTGTACAGAGATATACAATAGCACCAGTTGTGGATACATCTTATAGGAAATGTGCGACAGAGACGAACTGAATTTAAGATAAGAAACAGCTTATGTCTAGGGCAACTCATAAACCATACTGTTTGTTGAAGAGAATGTGATTCAACAAAGAGGTCCAGTTCGAGAAGCTGAGGCTGATAAACAACATATACTGAAAATCTAGAGAACTCTCGATGATTGTTTTTCTGCCTAGGTCATTTTTAATGCAGTATTAAGTGAGAAAAATATAAAGTAGAAAGAAATATTAATTGATTTGTTAGAACGTTTCACAAACACAAAGGATAATGGCATACAAAAGCTGTGGTAACATGGATGAGGGACGTACTGGAATCCGTTAGTATGTTCCAGCTTTCGACTTCCTTGAATTGCAGAATACTCGTCTTTTACCTCGTAGAGAAGTGTACTTTCTTGAGGAACTTTGTTTTGCAATTTGTGAAATGATGCAACCACAACTTGGCATACGCGTGTCAACGGACTGCCCCCAGGTTTTTGGAATCTATACAGTGGTGTCCCAGAAAAGAAACTTCCTATCGGTAATGCCATAAATACTGTAGGAATCCCAAATCCCCATCCCCATCCAACATTGTCTTGGACCCATACAAGAATGCTGCTTGAAACAAGTGCACCAGCATTGATTGAGAAATAAAACCAATTGAAGAAAGACCCCTTTTTCTTCCAATCTATTGGATTGGTATCATCAAATTGGTCTGCCCCAAAAGAAGAAACGCAGGGCTTGATGCCTCCTGTTCCTAGTGCAATCAGGTAAAGCCCAAGAAAAAACACAGCATATTGAAGTGTAGTTGCTGTTGGGCATACATCGCCTGTACAGGAGGAAGGTTGTAAGGCAGAAACAGACACTGAAACAGTTAAAGTAGCCATTCCCTGCCAAAAATATGTTACAATTGTCAGTGGCTTATGCTGAATAATAGTTCGAGCAATAAGAAATGGCCAAGGAGATGAAAATAGCCATTAAAAGTTTTGAAAACACAGAATTAAAAGAGTCACTTTCTAAAAAAGATTAAAATTGCCTTTGGTTCACTTGTGGATTCAACTGAGTTCAATGTTATCCATCAATGGTCCAATTCTATATGTATTTTGCATACCACAAAATAAATTGATGAGAAAACAGCAATAGTCCAATATCGTCCCCAGTATGCATCAGCTAAAACTGCTCCCAAAAGTGGTGTCAGATAGCATGTGCCTGACCAGGTATTGACATTTTTGGCTGCAGTTACATTCCCCTGATGCAAAATTGTTGTCAAATAAGTCACCAAATTTAAATTGATTCCATAGTATGCCAGTCGCTCGCAACATTCATTTCCTGTAAATTATTCGAAATGAAATTAACTGTTAAATATAGGCAGTCCAAAATGCTGGCACCCACAAACCAAATTGAAGTACAATCTAAAGTTGATAGCAGCATGCTTGAGATGGACAGAGGTTGCTGCTTAATGGCAATCAACAGTTTGGTTCTCTTCTCCATTTTCCCTCCTAAAGAGGCCTGCATCTTCATTTCCTTTAATGCATTTCTTAATCTTTTACATGTTAGAAGTTCAGGCCAGCAAGATCCGTTTGTTTTCCATAGTTCCTCACTTATGGTCCAAGTTAGTTCCTTGCAGGCTTGAGTTATTTGATTCAATTAAGCTATTTGTGGATTATTTTGTTCAATTATGTTCATTTAAATACATTTGAATTAATGCCCTTGCCAAGGGATTTCTGAATAATACAGTCATTGGATATTATCATATTCATATAACCATTTAATTTACTCTTGCTTTACTATTGCCATTTGATGAGCTCTACTCTTATTTTCCTGATGCCATGTAATACAGATAGATGTTTGATTCGTCAGTGCTCTGCTATTGTGTGTGATTCTATTCATATTATCTAAATGCATTTCTAGTTTAGTCGAAACTAGTGAAACAATTCTGTATGTATTCGTTAACAGTGATGGTGGTGCTCATTGTCCGAATAATAAATAGTTGGCAACTTTGTTACTGGTAGACCTCATGGAGGATGGTATCACTATCACCTCAGCTAAGCAGATTCAATGCAGTCAGGTTAGGCCACTGTTGCTTTCTGCTCTCTGTCTACCTATCGTTTGACTTCCTCAACCAATAGGACATTTATTTAGGTTGAGCTCAATCGGTCAATCGCCTCCCCGCTCCCCCCCTCACAACCTTGCAAAATGAACAGGGGAGTGCACTCTATATCCAATGGCGGACAGTTTTTGAGCATTGTTTCTTATGAGAATCATTTCTTGCTAATTTTCAGTGTTTTTAGACCATGACAAGTAAATTGCAAGCCCATCTGTACTAGGAAAGTAGGTAGCTTGCTGAAGACTTTGATTTGTTCTATTGGTAAAGGGACTATATTCACAAGTACAAAGTTATGTGTTCCATTATGTAACAGATGTAACACCATGTTTTAAATAGTGAAATGAATTTACGCCTCAATGGGACAAAAGAAAAAGATCTAAGTACCAACTAATGCCATAATTCCAAAATTTCAGGCCATAACCCATTCTATAATTATCAGAAACCAGCTAGACACATTTGAATTTCACGTGGGCATGAAAACAAACCTAAAATAAAGGGACAAGCCCTCCATCCCCCTGTATTTTGCCGTACGGAGGGCTTTCCATGAATATCCGTAGATCCATCTCCAGTGTTCAGACTCTCCTGAAATACACCACACATAATATAGTCCCCCAAAATCATGAGTTCCATAAGATCAAGAGGGTTCCATAAACTATTTAGAAGGTTTATAGAATCCCCATCAATGTCTTTCAAAAATTCAAACTTGCTTCATTGCAATATAACACCTATTTTTTAACAATGCGCCATGAAACCTACTTATTTAAAGATTTGATCTTGTTTAGCAGGTATACAGACCCATCTCACTCTTTCAAAGACTCACTCATTCTGTATAGCAATATAACACCAAATGTTCAACTTGCAATCACATACCCTAAAGATTCAGTCCTGCTTATGAAATATAGTAAACTACTTAGCAGGTCTACAGGCTCATCCCAATCCTTTAAAGATCAAATCTTTCTGTACTGGCATTGGCATATAACATCTAATTTTAAGCTGCACTATGACACCTAATTCTTTAAAGATTCATTCCGTATTGCAACATGACACGGAAGAAAACAATTTAGCAGGTATACAAAATCCTCATTCCAATTCTTTAAACATTCAATCTTTCGAAATTGCATTGTGAGACGTAATAAACTATCTGGCAGCTTTAAATACCCATCCCAATCCTTCAAAGATTGAATCTTTCTGTAGTGCATAATGACCTCTAAATCATTTTAACAGTCTAATTAGATATATAAAAAGATGGATGTTAGAAAAAAGAAAGTTTTGAGGGTGGAAGAATTGGTGGACCTCTTCTTGTGGGTGTAGGATCTGCTCCTGTCCTCCTTCTAACAGGCCTACTTCCAGTGATTGTTCTTCATCAATGCCCATTACTGCAATTTTTCGAAAAGAAAGAATAATCTGTGAAATACAGAATCAAATCAAAACACACCATAAACTAAGAGATATCTCAAAATCTGTCTGTTCCTTAACGCGCCCAACAGACCAGCGGAGCATTTTGTCCTTCACCAATGTCAAATGTCTAAGGAATGACCAGTGAGGGGAAAGCCGTTTTGTGACGTAATAATTTGTTCGGTAGAATACCGATGAGGAATCTTAATATTTTTAATTTTATAATTTTATAGAACAAAGGATTTCTATTATTATTATTTTTTTAATTTTAGGATGATCAAGATAAAAATCAGGAAAGCTAGTAGCAAATCAGGGGAATGATGAAATAATGCAAGATCAAAAAGTCAAGGTAAATTGTGAGTGGCTAATTTTTTTTTTAAAGTATGATTGTACAATACAAGACCACCTACTTTATTGGGAGTTTTATGAATATACATGTTGTCACTACTAATATCTACCATTCTCCTTTGTTTTCAAGTAAGTCTATTATTGCTAACCAAAACCCTTTTTTTTTTTGTCACTACTAATATCTACCATTCTCCTTTGTTTTCAAGTAAGTCTATTATTGCTACCCAAAACCCTTTTTTCTTTCCTAACAACTCTCGAACTCTTAGAAATTAAAATCATTCAAAAAAATTAGAAAAAAGATCCTTCAACTTGTACTTTGGGAATTAAACAATGTCAAGAAAAAAAAAATGACAAATAAGAGGCACTAAAAATAAGTCATAAGATTGACCATGATAAATCTAAATGTTTGGAAGATTACCTATTTGCTTGAGGTATTTTCAACTAAGTGGATTCATTCCTCTCTCACTCATCTCAATCATAACTATTTCCTAGAATGTAAGAGATATTGGTAGCAAAGCCAAACAAAATATTGTTAGAAGAATGATTAAATGTTTTTAACGCTTTTATGTTGTTAATTCAAAAAATTATGCTTCCCAAATAATTTGTTAAAATTGTTGGTTCTAGCATTGGTAAATATTGGGAAAGTATTACTATTTCTACCCTTTGTCTATCTATGGTCTTATTCATGCTTGGGATTCTAGATAGTTTTTCCAAATAGTTTCTAAAATTACAATGGTGGTCTCTTTTTATCCTAATTGTACCCTAACTCTAATTTAATACTAACACTAATCTTAACCCTAATACTAATTGAGCCCTAGCCCTAATCTTATAGTTTAACCCCAATCTTTATCCTAGAACCCTAACCCAATATTTATTGTATAAACCTAATTGAGCCCTAACTCTAACCTAAATTAAACCCTAATTGTTATCATATCACTAATTAAACCCTAACCCTAATAGTACTTGAGCCCTAGCCCTAATCTTACAATTTAACCCCAAGCTTCATCCTCGAACCCTAACCCAAATATTTATCATATAAACCTAATTGAGCCCTAACTCTAACCTAAATTAAACCCTAACCATTATCATATCACTAATTAAACCCTAACCGTTATCATATCACTAATTAAACCCTAACTCTAACTTTAATTGCAATACTAATTGAACCCTTTATTAAAACCTAACCCTACTTGAACCCTTACCCTAGCCTAAAATTAATTGAACCCTAACCTTAGTTGAGTCCTAACCCTAACCCCAACCTTAATCCTAACCTTTTCCCAAAACTTTATCCTATAACCCTAACCTAACCTTAACCCTAGTTGAACCCTAATCCTAATTGAATATAAACCCTAATCTTAATGCTAATTAAATCCTAACTGAATATTAACCCTTACTATAATTGTAACCCTAACCCTAATCCTAGTTGTATTCTAACCCCAACCCTTACCTTGATCCCAATCTTTATCCTAGAACCCTGACCCTAATTTTAAACATCAATTGAATCCTAACCTAACAATAGTTGAATCTTAACCATAATAAACCCTAACCCTAATACTAATTAATCTCCAACCCTAACCCTAATATTAACTTGAGGCTCCTAATCCAAACCCTAATTGAACCATAATCCTAACCCTAACCCTAACCCTAAATCCCTAGTTGAACTATTATCCTAACCTAACATTAAGCCTAACCCTAATTGTGTTGAACCCTAATTGAATCGTAACCTAACCCTACTTGAATTCTAACCCTAACCCTAACCCCAACCCTAAACTTTACCCCATGCTTTATCATATAACTCTAAAATTAACCACAACCCTAATTGAACCCTATCCTAACCCTAACCATAATTGAATTGTAACCCTAATTAAATCCAAACCATAACTCAAACCCTAACCCTAATTCTAACCCTAATGTTGACCCCAAGATACATTTTGAAACCCTAACCCTAACCCCAACCTTCACCCTAATGTTGAATCCAAGATTTATCTTAGAACCCTAATTGAATCCTAACTCTAATTGAACCCTAACCCTAATTGAATTCTAACCCAAAAGCTTATCTTAATTATAACCCTAACCCTAATTCTAATTCTAACCCTAGCTATAATTCAAACTCTATTCATAATTATAATTTTAATACTAACCCTAATTCTAATGGCAACCCTGATTCTAATTGTAATACTAATTGAATCCTAAACCTTATTAAAACCTAGCACTAATTGAACCCTTACCCTAGCCTAAAATTAATCTTAGCGCTAACCCTAACCCTAGTTGAGGTCTAATCCCCCAACCCTAATCCTAACCTTTATCCAAAGCGTTATCCTATAACTCTAACCTTAACCCTAATTGAACCCTTTTGAACCCTAACCCTAATTGAATCCTAATCTTAATTGAACCCTAACCCTAATTGAAGATCAATTGAATCCTAATCCTAATCGAACCCTAACCTTAATTGAACATCAATTGAATCCTAACCCTAACCATAGTTGAATCTTAACCATAATCAAACCCTAAGACTAATTAATCTCTAACTCTAACCCTAACACTTTTTCCAACCCTAACCCTAATATTAATTTTAAAACTTATTTTTATGTATAATAATAAATTTATTATAGTTTCTTTGAATTTAATTTTATAATTTTAAATTGATTTTATATTTGCATTTATTATGAAAAACCTATCTTATTTAAGGTGTAATATTTTTGTACAATAAACCCTTTAGTAAAACCTTGAACTAATAATATTTCTTTCCATATATGTATGTTAATTTTGAATAATATCTAGAATATTAATGATGTTTTCTTTTTCAAATGTTATCAATTTTTGAAAATATATTGAATATTGAATACTAATTGTGCCCTAGCCCTAATCTTATAGTTTAACCCCAAGCTTTATCCTAGAACCCTAACCCAAATATGTATCGTATAAACCTAATTGAGCCCTAACTCTAACCTAAATTAAACCCTAACTGTTATCATATTGAACTAATTAAACCCTAACCCTAATACTACCTGAGCCCTAGCCCTAATCTTACAGTTTAACCCCAAGCTTCATCCTAGAACCCTAACCCAAATATTTATCATATAAACCTAATTGATCCCTAACTCTAACCTGAAATAAACCCTAACCATTATCATATCACTAATTAAACCCTAACTGCTATCATATCGCTAATTAAACCCTAACCTTGATTTTAATTGTAATACTAATTGAACCCTAACCCTAACCCTTATTAAAAACTAACCCTACTTGAATCCTTACCCTAGCCTAAAATTAATCTTAGCCCTATCCCTAATTGTTCCTAAAATTAATTGAACCCTAACCTTAGTTGAGTCCTAACCCTAACCCCAACCTTAATCCTAACCTTTTCCCAAAACTTTATCCTATAACTCTAACCTAACCCTAATCCTAATTGAATATAAACCCTAATCTTAATGCTAATTAAATCCTAACTGAATATTAACCCTTACTGTAATTGTAACCCTAACCCTAATCCTAGTTGTATTCTAAGCCCAGCCCTTACCTTGATCCCAATCTGGGTCAAACCACAATAGTGGTTTACAAATTTTATGAGGAAGCAAATTTGATTTTTTTCCTTTCCCCAAACTTAAGGGGTTCGGTCGAACTCAATCGTTCGGCCGAACCACAATGTATGTTTGACCAAACCCTAAAACGTTTACAAAAAAAATCATTATTTTAAAGGGTTCGGTCGAACCCATGTTCAATCGAACCCCCTCAAATTAGGGATTAAAAAAAATCGAAGAAGTCACTATCATTTTATCCCTTTTTCTATTTTTCATGTGCTCTGTGTGTGCGGCGAACGACAAACGATGAACGGAAACCCGAACGTGAACGACGAACGACAAACAGAAAAAATCAACTTCATCTCTCAAAAGTTCATCAACCCTACTTGCATATTTCACTAGGTTTGTCAAATTCAAATTTGATAGACTTCAAAATGCGTTTGTTTGTTAAATTTGTAAACCCTAAATGTGAAATTTTTCAAATTTGTTGATTTGAAACTGCATTTGTTTGTTTCAAATTTGTTGATTTGAAACTGCATTTGTTTGTTTCAAATTGCATTTGTTTGAAAGTTTCTAAAGCCTTTTCAACAAACACCATTTCTATGATACTCCATCAAAAACACTATTTGAATCTGCAGTGCAATTGCTTGACATACATTTCTACTCTGTCAAAAAATTAACATGCCCTGTCTATGCTTCCACATTTTGCATGCATTTCTACTAGGGCACCTCCAATTTATTTGAGGCATTATATCAAACAGTTCATGGTAATTTTTGACGGAGTATGATAGAAATAGTTTTTCCATTGTAGAAACCCTATATCAAACAGTTCATTAACAAATTTATTTGGGGCATTATATCAAACAATTCATTAACAAATTTATTTGAGGCATTATATCAAACAGTTCATGGTAATTTTTGACGGAGTATGATAGAAATAGTGTTTCCATTGTATGCACCCTATATCAAATAGATCATTAACAAATTTATTTGAGGCATTATATCAAAAACACTAGTGGAAATTTATTTGAGGCATTATATCAAACAGTTCATTAACAAATTTATTCGAGGCATTATATCAAACAGTTCATGATATAAAGTTTAGGGTGCATACAATGGATTTACTTGGATAGAATTATTCATATTTTTCCTTTGAGTCTTATGACATTACTCCAAAAATGGTTGGTGAACTAAATGTATGAATCGAAGAATAAATTTAGAGGAAAGAAACTAGATTGTTTGAATGAAATGTATAATAAAATAGTTCTATTAGGATTAGAAGGAATGAAGGTATTATTAAATTTTCTATTTTACAACTCAAAAGAGAATAAAGAAAAGGGTGTGCCTTGTTTGTTGTTAATTTTTGTTTACTAAAAGTGAATGAGAACCATTCAAATGAAAATAAACCTCCATTACAAAAGTCTTAGGATGTCTAAATCCTAGAATGAACTCCTCATGTTTCCTCCTAAATGGGTGTTTTATTTTTTAATAGAGTTCATGCATGAATTAGCCCCTATATCTAGAGATCCCTATCAAACAAACACTTCATATTTGCATGAATTAAAGGATTGAACCTAAATGACATTTTAAAGAAAGGATTTATATGTTCTAGTGTCTTGTCATGGGATGCTCCAACTATTTTTATGAAAAAGAAAGATAAGACACTTTTCCAAGTTGTCTTGATTATGTATGTTCAATAAATAAACAATTAACATTAATATCCACCACCTAAAATAGATGACTTATTTTACTAATTGAGAGGGGTGGCCATATTTTAAAAAATAGGTCTAATATTCAATTACAATTAGCAAAGAATAAAGGAGGAATACATTCATAAAACTACATTTAGAACTAGGTATAGGACATCAAAATTATATGTTTGAGGCAATGCATATAAGACACCCATATACAAAATAATATGTTCAATAAATAAAAAATTAGCATTAATATCCACCACCTAAAATAGATGACTTATTTTACTAATTTAGAGGGGTGGCCATATTTTAAAAAACAGGTCTAATATTCTATTACAATTAACAAAGAATAAAGGAGGAATACATTCATAAAACTACATTTAGAACTAGGTATAGGACATCAAAATTATATGTTTGAGGCAATGCATATAAGACACCCATAGACAAAATAGTACAAAAGAAAGAGAAAAAATGTAAAGAATGCGTGCTTGTAATCTATACTTGAGAGCATTAAAATTTTGAAATTAAACATAAAAAATAATAGGATTTATAAATTAAATACATGAGGCTATTATATAATATCAAAAAAGACTATTTTAAAGTTTAAATTATTTATATTTTAATTTTAGGGAAAATACTTTTGATTGAATTTATGAATTAGAAATAGAAATTTTGAAAGGCCCCCACCCTTTTACAAAGACCAATAAAGAGACAAAAAATGATCAATCATATTGGCATGGAACAACAACAAGAAAAATATAGTTGTAAGTTAGAAAAATAACATCCAATTAGAAATACTCCAACAATAGTGGCAATGGATCTACTAAAGAGGGTTGTTTTCCCAAAAACATTAGTAGATCTATCATTTCACAACTTGAATCCAAAATTCTTCAAGGAACCATATCTTATTGTGAACCTTATCCTTTTCCATGAATTCAAACCTAGTTCAGGTTTGTAATTGAGTTTCCATCTTTAGTTTCCAAACTTGAGACCAAAGGGAATAAAGGGTTCCTATAATCTTCTAAACTTGAACCTTCTTCATATTTTCAAATTATTAGAAGAAATGCCAAGAGGTGAATGTTGCAATTCAAGATAATGGTAGAGGCAATGAACTCCAGCTAATCCATCTGTAACATGATTCTTGTCTCTACCAATCTCCTCTAAATTTCTCTTGACAAGACCTTCTAAATTAGTCATGTCTACAAGAGGACCAACCACCCCTCAATTATGCTCAAAGGGAGTCTCAACCAAATCCTAAGGTAAACAAGGCTCCATCTCATCCTTATGCATTTTGTTCAACCTTTCCTTCCTCTAAAATTCATAAACCTATAAAATACATAGCTATCTACACATGATCCAGGTGGATCTCGAAGGCCTAAAAAATCTAGCAGCTTCAGAATCTCCTAGAACTGGTATCAATGCATAGAGCATAGCAATACGATCCTGACGCAACTCGAAGCGCGTCAAAAGGTGTCCATTTGCTCGAGATATGCTCAATCAAAGTTCAACAAGGACTGAGGATGCCAGATGGTTGACTGGAAAATTGACTATCCTCAAATCAGGTGAAAGTAGTCTCAAATAGAAGAGCTCGCCGACAGGATTCCGACATAACTTGAATCGCGTCAAAAGGAGGTCGTACGTGCGAGTTATGCTTGGTCAAACCTTCGGTCAAACAAAGTACCAGCGCCATCAGGAAGGCAAAAAAATTGATCATCTTGGAATTCGTCGAAATCAATGTCAAATCGAAGTGCTCGTCGAGATGATTCTGATGGCATTTGTTTCGTTGAAAACGGAGCTCGTATGACAGAGAAACGGCTAGTCAAAGTTTCAAGTTGACTTGGTGGACTTGGAGGTACAGGTGATGATGTCAGCATTCGTACGTGATGACGTCAGCAATTCGTAAAAATCTGAAGTGGACCAATCAAGTGCTGACACGTGTCCATCTGTACATGTGACGTGGCATGTCGTATAAGGTGACGTGGCAGATGGCATGTCAGGTTACGTGGCATCCGTACACCCAGGTGGCATCTGAGTCAGGAAGGACGTGGCAGGTAGCTGGACGGATGACATGTCTTTTACAGCGAACTGAACATTGCCTCGTGGCAGTCTTCTGGCATGACAAGTGTCTCTCTCTCCCTCCATTCTTGGTCAACGAGTCAGTTAGATGGTTTGGTAAAAGTTGGCAGTGGGACTCGACCCCATGACCTATCGCGGGTGAGCCAACAGGCTAGCCATTGCACCGGCCGCTGAGCATTGAACAGATAAGGACAAAGGTTTTGTTTTGTTGTTTTAAAGTTTCGGTGTTGGGTATAAAACGTGGCCAGCGAGGTTTGAACCCCCGACCACGCGGCATGCAAAATTAATGCTCACCGTTTCACCATCGATACCCATCGAAATATGTATAGGGGTCATTTAGTTTTGTTGCGTGGTTGAACCCGAGTTCATAACAAATGGATTATAAGCCAAAAATGTGAACAACCCACCTAGAAAAACGACAAGAGGGGGTTGTAAACGACTTGTAATGTTTGGTAAAGGGGTTGTTTTTGTTGTTTTTGATTGTTAAGCCTTATTTGGCTTAATTTTATGTATAAAAAGGGGGAGAAAAGTGAGAGTGTTCTCATTCCGGGATTAAGAAGACTTGAGGAGTCTTGTGAGAATTTTCTCTTGGGAGAATTGGGCAAATTCTTGTAAAGTGTGTTCTCATTTCTTAGCTCTTGGAGAGTTTTGTTGCTCTTAGTAAAGGGTTTATGGGAAAGTGATAATTTTCTTGTAATGGGCTAAGTGGTCTCTAGGGAGAAGATATAATAACTTAGTGAGTCCTTTGAGAGTTTTTGTATGACTTTTGAGTCTTTTGTAAAGGCTTGATGCCTATGTACTCTTGTGTGAGAGAGAGTTGCAGCTTTATTGTTTGAAAGCATTGTAAAGGTGACGAAGGAGTTAGGCACGAACGTGTTGCTAGAAAGATCATGTCATTGCAGTGTGGAAGCAGGAAGAGCCTAAAGTGCAAGAATCTTCTTGGGAAGTAGATTGTAACTCAGTGAAAGACCATGGTGATGTAAAAGAAGTTGCATCATAGTAATGGCATCGATCACGCTTATTTGCGGATCCGGAGACGTAGCCAAAAACTGGTGAACTCCATTATCAAATCTCTTTGTCTCTCTTTTCTTGGTGCATGATTCTATCAGCTTCTTTACTTTCCTATGTTTTATGTGGTTATTTGCTTAATTCACAAGCATCGTCAGTTACGATCTTAATTTTAAATCTGTATCCTGGTGAATCTAACAAGTTGTTAAGTGATTCATAGTAAGGAGTTTACATATCAACACATGACAACATGGTGAAAACACAAGAAAATCCTATAGCATGACATGTTGAACCCAAATAACCAAATTCAAAAATAATTTAATCTATAAGTATAAATAGTTTGATGCTAGAAACTTTATACATATAAAAATATGATAAATGTGTGATTGTTTTTCTTTCCAATCTATAAATTTTTGATGTGCTTGGCTATATAATTGAGATGATTCACTCATAATGTAATGATAAAAATTTAGTATGTATGAAAGAAATATTTTCAAGACATCAAGCTACCATTCTACATAACTCTCACATGGAAATAAAAATATTATTTTATTTTAACTAAAGAAATTGTGTGTACTCTATCTTGAAAATTACTAATTAATTTTGAATTATATACTTATAATTTAAAATAAGAGCATCATTTGTAACATGGAATAGATAGGTTAATTAATGAAATAAAATATGTTTTTATATTAAGGAAAATTTACAAATATATGGAACTCATACATTGAGAAATTGACTAAGATGTAACTCTGTATGAGAATTAAGATGCTCAAATAATTTATATACCTTCTTTCAATAATTAACATTAGAAATTAATAGTTGGCTCATTTTGTATACCCACCTCCCAATGTTCTTCCATAATGGATGCATTTAGATGGAGAAGGATTTCAAAAGGCTCATGGTACTTGTGGACCCCTAAAAGGCATGATATATAACACATGAACTTTATTTATGAAATTTGGTCTTTAGTTGTTGGCTTCTAGTATGATTGTTATCTATAAGGTGGAATTCTTAGTTGAGACTCTCAATCTTCCATTGTTGGTTTCTAGTGTGATTATACAATATGAGCCAAGTATTAATTTCTAATGTTAATTATTGAAAGAATGTTTTGTAAATCATAAGAAGAGGTATGTTGACATATTCCAAGGCATGTTATTATCCACAATGCATGACACTTCTTCACATATCTACCAAGTTCTAAACAAATACAGATTTTCCATTTCCATGGAGTAGATTGATGATTTAAAAAGAAAATATCATGCCATTTCTTTCTTGAGAAGTCATGTTTGCATTCATGATTTACAACTTCTATCTTCATCCAAAAAGAAATTATGTTATCGTTATGTGTTTGATATTAACAAATCAAAACCTTCTTTTGAGCATGATCGCCAACACAAAAGTAAATGAGTGGAAACAAAAGAAAACTCGGTTAATGGCTTTCAGCATGTTGGTGGAAAATATGTATCTTTTTGAAAGTGGCTTCCTAGCTTATCAGTCTTATGTTTAGTAAGGTTTTGTAATCTCCAGTGTTATGTATTCAGGTCACTGGTATATCTAGTATGATGTCTTCTTTTGGGTATTTTGGGTGCATAAGAGAATGTGCATATGTACTGATGTATTCAACCAATGTGCTTATGTAACATTGTAATCAAACAATTGGTCATTTGTACTAGGACCTCACTGGTCTTTTTGATATTTTGTAAAATTTGTTACTCGAACTGCAACTGGGGGTTTTCTTGTTGGTTCTTTCAGCTAGTATGTCCGCCTAAACCAGCTATATGTAAAATATTATATATAAATAAAATTATAAGTGGTCTCCCACTTTTGCTTTAAAAAAAAAAAGTTCTTGTAAATGTCCACATCTTTTTCCTTGACACAGTTGCTATTTCTTAAAAGATTTCTTATGATTTTTCATAATGTTGGTCAGTACTTTACTGTAAATATTTTATAGTCATGCTCTTAAATGTCATAAGAATATGTCATAAGAGGGTTTCATCTTATAAAGCTATAATGATAATATGCTCTTAGAACATCTTAGACACCTCCCAAAGCATTCAAGAAATGACAAATAACTACCAACACAAAGTGAGATTCCTCATTTCCTAATATGAGGACAAAATAATAAATCATAATATTAGGATGCAAGGTTGACCCACTTTTCCCAATACTTGGCTAAGTTTATCATCTATTGAGGAGTGGATCCCAACAACAATTGTGCTTAGTGCTTACTACTAATCCAAGGAATACCTAGATTCATTTTTTCTTTATTTTATACCTAATGACTCTTCATCTCAAGTTAAATTGTGGGAATGGATTTTTATGCCCCCCCTATGACTAAATGGCTACAAGGAGGTGAATATGATATGGTGGAACAAACCAAGAAACAAGTTCGTTTAGTTCTCATAATCTCTCTAAAAAATAATTGAATTCCTACATCCTAACTAGAAATACCATGAGGGGTTTAGATCCCATTTTAGATAAAAAAATATTCTTGTACTCATCACTAGTTCACTTGGAGCAACTAAAAAGATGGTGAACTAAGGGAAACTTAGTTGTATTGATAGATTTTACTTAGTTATTTCTCTTTCCATTGTCCCCTCTCCACAAAACACCCTTATTTACGTAGATTCTATTAAACCTATCTCATATATCACCTCCCAATTTTTTAAACTTTTCAAACTTCTTATTCCTCATACCTAATAATCTATCCTTCATACTCAACACTTCCCACCTCAATCAAATTGATCACCTTGCTTCCCTAATATCCCTTTGGTTGATGTTCCCAGACCTCATCAAAATGGTAAGTGGATACAATTGTGGAATGATGTGATTAAATCTATTGCACTACCTTACTATGATCTTGCAATAAGAATATGGCTAGAAAGAGATCTAGAATGGAAAAAAAATATGGATCCAAATAGAAAAAAAAAAAAAAAAACTTGTTTTGGCTTTAGCACAAGTACTAATAAATTTTCTACAATGAGTGGTTGCTTCCGTTGAAATAAAACTTAGAATATTTGAAATTAATTGTGGTAGAGGATCTCAATTAAGAGATAGGCTACATTGGATGAAAGGATATAAGGGATACAAATTATTTTTTAGTTATCTCGAATATATTTACATTCTCAAGAGTGGATAATATCTATTGTTGATCAAGAGAGGTAGTTCCATGAAAACTCTAATGATATTAAATCCATTTTCCTCCAACATTACAAATAATTTTTAATTGATCTAGTTGAAGGAGATCCACTTCAAGATATAGTTGAGGAATTGATTGGCACTTGCATACCCAAAATAATTGGTCTCAAAAAATAGGCACATTTAGATAATTTATTCACCCTTGAGGAGGTTGATATTTCCTTGAAGGATTTGAATACTCAAAAAGTCTTGGAATAGATGGTTTAGCTACACAATTCCTTAAAACAATATGTCCATTCATCAAGGAGGACTCTATGAGGTATAAAAAGTAGCTTTATCAAAGGGATCCATCATTTAAATTCTATTAATCAAGGGTTGATAAATTAATTCCTAAAGGAATTTTTTTTTTTATCTGAGGGTGGATACTAATTACTCTTCTTAATACCTCCTACAAGATTGCGGCTAAATCCATAGCTAAAATAATTGATCGAACAGATGACACAAGAAATTGTAAGACTAGGAAAAACTATATTTATAAGAGGGAGATTTAAATTATAAAACTTGAATCTTTTTAAGGTATCTCATTAGATTCTACTTACTCTAACTTAAATTTAAAAAAACAACATTAAAATCCACAAAACAAATTTCAAAGACGTAATAAATTATTACAATATTATTTAAAAATCTAATTGTAATGAACATGTTATAGTAATAAATATTCAAATTTTAAATCTATGAAAATATATATAACCAAATGATCCTTAGTTTTCATATATAATTTGTGATGAGAATGTTGAATATTATAATTTTTTAGGCCAATCTTTAAACACTAATTCACCATTGTTAAAATGATCGTTAGTTTATTCACTGTTTTTTTTATGATTATAATTTTTTTCAATTTCTATTAAACCAAACTCAAAATAATGGTATAGATTAATATTTTTGTCTTTATCATAATTAGAAGTTGTATAAATTGTTTTTGATAAAAGGAAAAAACAGATTTTGAAGGGATCTACAACCCTATAACAAAAGAGAGCAGGGTTGCTTAAAAAAGATAGCAAGCAGCCAACACTAAAATCCAACTCCAAAACAAGACCAATCAAGGTTTACATTTAACACTTTTCTTGTGGGAGCGAAGAGTCATGTCAAAAGAAGGCCTAGAAGATTTGTCTTTTTTACACTTAACCGTGATCCAACCTTCTTCCACATGCGCAACTTTGCTATGCCACGCCCGCTCATTACTGTCATGATGGTGAAAGCCAACAACAAAAGTCTTGGGGTTTTCATCATGAATCCTTTGCAAAGATAGAGACTTGTCAATAGAGCCACCAGATAGGGAAGCCGAAGCGCTTGCACTAGGTATGGCAGCCAATGACTCAATAGGGGTAGACTTAGCAACCCCACCAAAAGAGACGTCCGGAGGGGGCATCCCAAGACCTTGTGATTCAAGAGCAACCACCTCAGAAAAGCTCCTGTTAAGATCAGCTTTCTTCTCAATAGTGTAATGCTATTGAGAAGCACCTTTCCACCAAGTAGCCATCTTTTCTTTTTTCTCAAGTCCACAGTGTGCAGTAGCATGTCCAGTTTTGAAGCATCTCCTACAATGGAAGGGAATCCCTTCATAATCCAATGATTGGATCCAAGAACCTTTGGAATATTTGAGTAAGACCTCTGTAGGCAACCCTTTAGAAACATTTATTTCAACCAATATACGAGCAAAGGTAGAGTGGAGGATGTCAGAAGAATCATCATCTACCAACAGAAAATCACCGAGAGCATTACCCACATCCTCCAACAAAGAATCATGCCAAAGATGCAGGGGGAGATTGGGTAAACGTACCCAAATCAGGAATTTGTTAAAAATTTCAGAAGTGGGGTTGAAATCTGAGTGCCAAGGTTTGACCATTAACATAAATTTATTTTCCCAGCTAAAAAAATTGTCACACAAAATTACATTTCTATCTTGAGCAATATCATAAATTGTATAAATTGTTAAATTATATATTTTTTAACATATATAAAATGTATGGTGGATTAGTGAGATATTTATAACAAGTATGCAATATATTTAATCATATAATTATTTTTTTAATAGAGATGAATAATTAAATAAATGCTATAACAATATATATAAGAGTTAGATAAAAGAATTAAAATTAAATATATTAATAACAAATAGTGATACTATTATTGAGGGTACTATAAAGAGGGGTCGTCATACTAAAATAAGTCACAAATAAAATCACTCGAGTAAGAAAAGTATTTTATTGATAATCTTATTAGGGATGCTAAGATGGTAATAAAAGTTTTGCAAGCTACATTGAGCTGACAAATAATAGTGTTTATGCGCTCTTGTATATATATATGCTATGGGTATTAATGGATGGTATTTGTAATAGTATAAAAGAGGGTATATGTAAATATGATATCACTATCACACTAACATTTCTATTATGAACTTAAAGTTTAATATTATTTGTGAGTAATAAAATTGATAGAATGTTTGTATTAATTGTAGAGGGAGCCTTAATATCATCGAGTATTGTTAATACTCTTATCAATATTCATATCGATAGTTACCTTAATACTAATGTTAGCATACTTAACCTTAATAATGCTCATCGATAATTGGATAGCATTTTTGGAAAAACCTTTTATAGAAGTTGAAATATGAGAGGAAAATAAATAAATAAATAAATGCAAACCATATAATTATTCATATTGTTATTACCATCAAAAGTTACATATTTAGTACTTTAAATGCCATCATTGGGTCATGAGGAACTATCCTAATAATCATAATACCATATTGACATTACTGTCAACAAGAAATAGAAGTAGGAACAACTCATTGTGGGTTACGATGACATAACCATTATACCGAGAATATTATTAGTGTAACCATTAAATTGTGATACTTGCAAATTTAATATTTAAAGTATAGTTAATAGTGAGAGATGCATCAATAATAGTATCACATTAGCAAGTTAAACCAACAAATTAATTAAAGAAAGGATGTTAATTCTATTGGAGATGGTTATTGTTGCATCGTAAATGCTTAAAGCATTAATTAGCGTAATTAAAGGATTCAAAAAAAAAATTGGGTTTTTCTAGTGAAAAATTATGGGCATAACAATTATATATTTTTTAACATATATAAAATGTATGGTTGGATTAGTGAGATATTTATAACAAGTATACTTGATATGAAGTCAAATTTTATTAGATTTGATTCTTAATAAATTAGTTTTAATGATTCAATTTATAGCTTTATGCAATCTATAAGTTTAAATAGTTTGATGGTATCTAAACTTTATACATATAAAAATATGATAAATGTGTGTTTATTTTGCTTTTCAATCTATAATTTTTTGATGTTCTTGGCTATATAATTGAGATGATTCACTCATAATGTAATGATAAAATTCATCCTCATATGGAGGATTTTATATTATCTTCCATTAAATTAATCCTCTTTATGAGATTCTTATGGAATATTGATATTCTAGTGTGAATTCTTAATTTTAGACATATCTTAACTGGATAAATTTAGGTTCAATGAAGGCAATAGAACTTTTTTTTCACTTACATCATCCTATTTTGAAGTTCATTTATGTTAACAACTATTAGATTAGATTTTCAAATAATTTTACACTAATCTTTGTTTTCTTATTCTTTCTTTCATTGTTTCATTTAAAATTTGAACCATTTAAGGATGCTATGTTATAGATTATAGTTGTCTTCCAATTCTTTTTAAATTGTTAATGGTATGAAAATATTATTGATGAGTAGATGAATTATTACAACTGTTTTAGATTTATATTCCCTTTATCTCTAGATATATTATTTACCAAAGTCTCATTGCTCTTTTATTGTACTATATATATATAACATGGAAAATGCAGATCATGTTCCACCTATTAGGGTTTGAAGGAAAATATCTAACAATTAAATGCAGATTAAATAAATAACCAGTGAAATAAAACACACATAGAAGAAAATATAACACAAAGATTTAACGCAGTTCACCCAATCCGGGCTACATCCATCAAACCGCAACAGTCCAATAATTTTATTGTCCAGTGCAAAACTTATTACAATCCCGCGAATAATCACCTTTTTTCTACATACTGTACCCCCATCCCAACCCCTTTTAACAAGCTTTTAGAAGCTTCCAGAATTAGGGTTTTTACAAAGTCAATTTTCTTTCTTTTTCAGAGATTTTTCCTTTTTCGCTGATGATGCGAAAAAAATGGCAATTTTTTTTTTCTCGGGGGCTACGCCCTCGAACCCCCGCTTTCGAGGCCCAGCCCGACCTCGGACCCCAGCAAGGATACATGCCAGAGTGTACAGTATAGCTTGATCAGTCACCACACACCAACAATCTCCCACTTGGAGACTGATCCTAGATGACACCGCTACACCTACAGCTCCCACTGGAAATAAGCACCTTGGACCCTGCTGCTCTGTTATACTTGAGTTCAACCTTGAAGGCCAACCAAAGCCGAAGAGGAGTTCAGCTTCTCCCTTGGCACCTCCTTCGTAAACATATCCGCTGGATTGTCATCTGTATGTATCTTTTCCAGCTTCACCTGTCCATCCTCCAACACTGACCGAATGAAATGATATCTCAACTGTATGTGTTTGGTTTTAGAGTGCAAGGCAGAATTCTTTGCAAGGTGTATAGCACTTTGGCTGTCTGTAAACAAATAATTCTCAGCTTGTTATTTTTCCAACTCCTCCATGAAAAGTTGCAGCCATATCATCTCCTTTGCTGCCTCTGTTGTAGCAACATACTCTGCCTCTGTGGTGGAAAGAGCAACGACCTTTTGCAATCGAGAAATCCAACTCACTGTTGTCCTACCAACTGTAAAAACATAACTTGTGGTACTCCGCCTGGTATCTACATCCCCTACTAGATCTGAGTCAACATAGCCTTTTAAATCAGTATTAGAGCCCCCAAAACATAAACACTTATTGGATGTACCTCTCAGATACCTGAGAATCCATTTTACCACATTCCAATGCTCAACACCAGGATGACTCATATACCTGCTAACAACTCCTATAGCATGTGCAATATTTGGTCTTGTACATACCATGGCATACATTAAACTGCCTATAGCTGAAGCATATGGTACCTTAGACATTTTGTCTTCCTCCTCTTGTGTCTTTAGACACATTTTCTTAGTTAATTTAACATGACTAGGCAAAGGTGTGCTGACAACTTTTGCATTCTCCATATGAAATCTTTGCAACACCTTTTCAACATAATCAGCCTGAGATAAAAACAATTTTCTGTTTTTCCTATCTCTAGTAATCTTCATACCAAGGATTTGTTTTGCTGCCCCTAAATCCTTCATAGCAAATGAATTTGCTAACTGTTGTTTTAACTCCTTAATGTGATCCATGTTAGACCCCGCTACAAGCATATCATCACATATAAATATAAAATAATGTAGCTGTCATTATCCAACCTCTTAAAATAAACACAATGGTCAAAATTACACCTGTTGTAGCCTTGCTCAGCCATAAAACTATGAAATTTGATATACCATTGCCAAGGTGCTTGCCTCAAGCCATATAAACTTTTCTTCAATTTGCACACAAGTTTCTCCTTACCTTTGACCTCAAATCCCTGTGGTTGTTCCATATATATTTCCTCTTCCAAATCACCATGGAGAAAGGTTGTTTTAACATCAAGCTGCTCTAAATGCAAATCTTTAGTAGCCACAATACTCAAAACAGTACGAATATAAGTCATTTTAATAACTGGAGAAAATATCTCATCAAAATCAATTCCTTTTTTTGTGCAAATCCCTTTACAACAAGCCTGGCTTTAAATCTTTTCTTACCTTCATCCTCTTCTTTCAGCCTATAAACCCATTTGTTTCGTAAAGCCTTTTTTCCTGCAAGTAACTTGCATAATTCCCAAGTCTGATTTTTCAGCAAGGACTCCATTTCTTCTTCCATTCCATGCTCCCACTGAACCTTGGTATCCACCTGCATAGCTTCATCATAACATTCTGGTTCACCTGCATCAGTTAATAAAATCGAATACAGAGAGGGAGAAAATCTATCTGGAGGTCTACTTATCCTTGAAGATCATCTAACATTCACTGGATTTTGTGGTATTTGTTGTTGCTCTTGTTGCATAGCATGAGGAACCAATGGAACATAAATGTTTGTAATATCATCCAGCACCACACGATCATTTGCTTTCTTCTCTTGCTGCTGCAACAGATCTTTGTACAACATTTTCTCATTGAATATGACATCCCTGCTTCTCACAATTTTTTGATTTTCAAAATCCCAAAGCCTATAACCAAATTCATTAATGCCATATCCAACAAATATACATTTCTTTGATTTTGCATCAAGCTTGGCTCTATTTTCATAATCTACATGTGCAAATGCTTCACAACCAAAGGTCTTGAGAAAAGAATAACTCAGCTTCTTACATGTCCATGCTTCCTCTGGAATACCACAACCCAAAGGATTAGAGGGACCTCTATTAATTAAATAAACAATAGTGTTTATAGCCTTTTCCCACATTTTTAAAGGCAACCCAACATGCAATCTCATAGTCCGTGCACGCTCCATTATTGTTATGTTCATGCGCTCAACCACTCCATTTTTTTGTGGAGTCCTTGGAACCGTTTTCTGCTTACGAATACCATTAGCAGAACAATAATCTTCAAACTCTTTGCTGCAATATGCAATACTCACCACCATTATCAGATCTGAGATATTTTAACTTATTACCTGTCTCATTTTCAACCAAGCTTCTCCATTTTTTAAAAGTTTGAAATACATCAGATTTCTATCTGAGGAAATAAATCCATACCTTCCTAGTTGCATCATCAATGAATATAACATCTATATGCACAAGCTCCAATTTCTCATCTTTCTTTTGCTCCCCTTTTATGAGAAAACTGACTCTCTTTTGTTTGCCATAAACACAACTTTCACAGAAATCCAGATTAACACATTTTAGACCTGGTAAAACATTCTTTGAATGAAGAACTTTCATACCTTTTGCACTCATGTGCCCAAGTCTATTATGCCATAGTGTTGATTCAGAATCCATAGCAACTATTTGATTTTCTTCTTGCTGAATAGCAGCAACTATTCCTGAACATTGACTTTCATCTGCAATAGCTAAAGGAGAAGGAACAGTATGACCTGTACAAAGATATAAGGTGCCTACTTTCACACCTTTCGCTACTACTAAGGCACCTTTTGTAACCTTCCAATTTTTATCACTAAATGTAACAACACAACCTTCATCATCTAGTTGCCCAGCTGAAATTAAATTTCTTTGTAACTTTGGAACATGCCTTACCTTATGTAGTAGCCAATGATTCTCATTCTGCAACTTAATCTTGATTCTTCCCTTTCCAACAATCTGACAGGGTTCGTTATCTCCCAAATAAACCAGCCCAAAATCCCCTTGGACATAATCAAGAAAATAACTTCTATGGGGCATAGCATGAATTGAAGCCCCTGAATCTAACACCCAAGAATCATCAGCATTATCAAGGGAAAGAATCAAAGCATCCTCATCGGATTTATTACTTACCACATTTGCTTCTTTATTGCCTTCATTTTTGTCTCCTTCTTTCTTTTTCCAAGACCACCAATTTTTCTTTAAATGACCTGGCTTACTGTAGTACCAGCAATCCCTCCTTTCTCTAGATTGGGACCTTTTGTCCTTCGATTTTTCTCGTGACTTCCCACGACCTCCAAAATTATTTCCTCTCTCCTTTGTTCTGCCCCTACTTTCTACATTCAAAACATTGCCTGATGTGGATGTACCACCTGAGCTTTTCCTACGAATTTCCTCGCTCAAAATAACACCAACAAAATCATCAAACTTGAATGTATTTGAACTAGAAACAAAATTACTAACAGCCATTACCAAGCTATTCTAGCTTTCTGGCAAAGAACACAGAATCAAAAGAGCCCTAACTTCTTCATCAAAATTTACATTTATAGAAGTTAATTGACTGGTAACCATATTAAACTCATTTAAATGATCAGCAACTGACCCACCTTCTACCATTTTCATATTAAATAAACACTTCATAAGAAATATATTATTCAAAGTGGAAGGCTTTTCATATAACTTTGCTAGGGTTTCCATCAACTCTTGAGTTGTCTTTGTTGTTGTAATATTGAATGCCACTGATTGTGCCAGACATAAACGAATGGCTCCCAAATCTTTTTTGTCAAGAAGATTCCAAACCTCATCACTCATACCTGTCGGTTTCTTGGATACTCCTTCCAATGGCCTCCATAAATCCTTCTGATAGAGATAATCCTCCATCTACATCTTCCATAATTGATACTTCTGCCCATTGAACTTCTCAACCTTCAGCTTACCCTCGTCTGCCATTGCTCCCACTCAACTGTGAGACTCCCACTCAACTGTGAGACCTTCAAGCAAACGATAACTAAAAAACAACCTGCTCTGATACGACTTGTTAGGGTTTGAAGGCAGATATCTAACAATTAAATGCAGATTAAATAAATAACCAGTGAAATAAAACGCACATAGAAGAAAATATAACACAGAGATTTAACGTGGTTCACCCAACCCGGGCTACATCCACCAAACCGCAGCAGTCCAATAATTTTATTATCTAGTGCAAAACTTATTACAATCCCGCAATACATATTTTCCCAACCCCTTTTAACAAGCTTTTCTTCAAGAATTAGGGCAAAAACTTTTTATTTTACGCAAAATCTTTTCAGGGGCTGCCGCCCCCAAACCCCTGCTTTCAGGTTCTAGCTTGGCCCCAGACCCCGACGAGGATACATGCCGGGGTGTACAGTATAGCTTGATCAGTCACCACACACCAACACCACCTGAGCCAGATTCTTTGTTTGCAAATACCACTATGAGATTAAAAAATTGAGAGACTCATTAGCATAGGGTGCAAACCTTGGGATATATTTTGAACCATGTATGTCAATATTGCATAGTTTAGAAAAATTAAGAGATGAACTAGAGAGTACTAGTGCATATTCCCCAAATAGAGTAGCTGCTATTCTTTCTTGCATGCGGGAAGAAGTACATGGCAATGTTCCTTTTAAACAAATATAGGATAGTGTGACCAAATAAATGATAAAGAGCACTTGTTTTCGTTTTTATCAAAATGTACATAAGGTTAGGGGATATCGGGTCACTAGATGTGTTGATCATGCTATGGCTGAATTGATCTACCCACGATTTCATGTAGCACATGGTCAATACCCAAACAATGACTAGATTCCATTATATTTTGTTCAACAGTTGTATGTTGAGGTCTATTTGGGCCTCAAAGTCAACTACCTAGACATTCCACCATATGTTGGTCAAGGGCATGGTAGGATTGCTGATAGGCCCACCTATCGTCGAGGAGATAGACTAGCCCCAGTGTTTAGGGCATTGGTTGGTGAGAAGTCTCTTGCTCTCACCCCAACTCTAGCCCCCATAGAAGATGAGGTTGTCATTGCTTCCCAAAAGGAAGCAATTGACACTGTAGGTGACAGTGAGGCCGCCACCACTAGGATATCTGATGATCGTGTAGGTCAGTATTTGATGTCTAGACGTTCTCGATCCATGTCATTTTTAGTAGAGTGGACCACCATGGATCCTTTTACAATGGTCGACATCCCTACTCCTACACAGCTTGATGCACTTACAGGGGATATGGCATGCAAGACTCTGCATTGTTTGGCTGAGGACCTGTTGGAGGCATATGCCCACAGTACATCAAACTATGGGATCGGTATAGAGCACATCAAAGATCATTTGGCTGCAACACACGAATTTCATTCAGCTCCACGATCCCATCACTCTCAGTCGAGCACTATTGCGCATTAGGATCCATCTACAGTTCATTCGACAGCTGCACAGACTATGGGTTTTATTGATATGTTGATTGGTTCTAGTTCATCATCGCTGATGCCATCTCACCTTCATAGTCCTCTATATTCATCATTTATGGCACGACATGGGATAGATCAGATGGATGTAGATGTTGATTCGTCACTTGACCGTGTGGTGGATATGGTGGAGGCGGCCCTTGCAGAGGACTTAGGTCATCTGATATTAGATAATGTGCATGCATGTGTGCATGTGCATGTTTCAATTCTTTTTTCATTATTTTTTTTTTTTAACTAGATATTCATGTAAGTTGATATATATATGTATATATATTGTTATAGGTGGACATACCTCATATCACTCCTAGCCTTGGTCCAAATCGTGTGCATGATCGACGTGACTCTAATATGGATGAATCTACTGCCAGTGGACATGTGAGTTTTACATTTTTATATAATCACATGTCTATATGTACATGCAATATTTATGTATGCATAGATCTAGATTGATATTTAAAAATACAAGTTCATTTAAAAATAACTTTCATAAAATTTATTTAATATAAATTATATGTATTTAACACATCTGTACACAATTTTATTTGCAGGGCTCAGCACTTCCATCAGAGCAGGACCATTCTCATTTAGATGGTCGTTCGACTAGGAGTAGACATTCATATTAGGCCCTGCACACTAGACTTATGATCTTTACCACATGTATTTGCTTATATGATGATCTTTAGTATTCGAGATTTGATGATCTCTAACTTACATTTGCTTATATGATATACATATATTTGCTTTTTTTTTATCTTTAGTATTTGACATTTGATGATCTTTAATTTACATTTGCTTATATGATATGTACATATATTTTTTTATATGATATATACATACATTTTCCTTTTTGCTTATAATATGTGTTATGTTTATACATTGAATCCTTTTACATGTATGTACATGTGTTTTCTTATGGTTTAAACATATTTACACATAATATATGTATGCATTTGTTTTAAATATTCAATATACATACATGTTTTCTTATTTGATGATCTCTTACAAATTACATTTCCTTATATTCAATATACATTTGATCTCTAGTAGAATTTTAGGGAAATCAATGCCACTTTATAATTAAGTTCATTCATGTTGATCACAATAATTTTTTTTTTTAAAATGACTTAAGCAACATAAACCATTGAGTTGAGAACAAAATATAATCTTTTTGACAAGTAACTTGAAATTCAATTCAAATATAATTAAGAAAATTTAATTCTTAAATTATACCTCTATTATACATTTTGACAAGTAAATTGAAATTCAATTCAAATATAATTAAGAATTTATTCAATTCAAATTATACCTCTATTATACATTATTGACAAGTAAATTGAAATTCAATTCAAATATAATTAAGAAAATTCAATTCAAATTATTCCTCTAATATACATTTTTGACACTTTAACAAAATTTTAAAATTACTAGATATGTTGTGCATACCTATGAATTAAATAACATCAAACTCCACAATGAAATAACTTGTTTACTACTTGATTCATTTAAACTAGGATCTAGTTATTCCATGTACACACTAGAATAAATTTTTTCGCATCCCATATGCATATAAATAGAAGCTTATTTTTCATTATTTTGGATATCAAATTGCAAGATTAATTCTCATTTATATCACTTGGAGCGCAGATTTTGGAGAAGAAGCTTTTGCACATTTATCAAGGAGGCAAATATTGGAGCTCGACAACTTTTCATTTTTATCAATCAAGGAAAAATTTGGAGGAGAATTTAACGAAGTTGGTAGAGGACTTGTTTTGAGTCATCTTTAGGTTGAAGAAGAAAATGGGACAACAAAGAAAAAGAAAAAATGTGTCTCAACGAAAATTGTCAAAAGAAGAAGAACAAAAGAGGCATAAACAAAACTTGGAAAATTATCATAGAAAGAAACAAGGTATATGCTTGTTTCTTCTCTCTCTCACTCTCAAGTGTGTGTTTAGGACTTTTATTAACACTTCAATTTGTTTTAGGTGTTTAAGTGTCTTATAAAAGACTAAATCTACTTTGAAATGTCCAATTTAAATTCATTTATTTTGAAAAAACATGAGTATTCATTTGATGGGATGGAATCCATAATGTGCATTACTCCACCCAATAATTTGGTTTGTACACCTAAACATAAATTTGTATGTGCATACATTTTTCATTGGCTTTCTTATTAAAATTAGAAATGTTTAATGTATGACCATTTTTTAACTTATAATACCCCAACTTAAAATGTACTCTTAAACTAAAATATTGTACATTAAATCCTTCCCTACAAACATTACACTTATCTTTTACCAATACCTTTGTTTAATGTTTTTGTCATCACATTATCATTGTTGAGTATTGCATCTACACAATTTTCTCTTTACTTTGTTCATGAAGAAAATGATAGTGTACTTCAATACATGCTTAGTTCTCCAATGAAACCTTAAATTTTGTGTCCCTCACATGCCACTTTGATTTTCATAATTTTTTCAACCACATTAATTATTTTATGGCTTTGCAAATTCCTATATATTCTAACTTTGCACTTTGAAAGAAACCATTATTTTTTCTTAATTATTCATGAAACTACACCTTCATGTACAATGAAGTAGCATTCTAATGTTGATATTTGGTGATCAATATCCCCTATCCAATCTACATTGCAACATCTAATTAGCTTAAGATTTTTCTAAACTCCCATTGAATTTAATCTAATGATCAATAGTTCCTTAAAAATATTTTTTAAATATTTTAATAAATGCCCAATTCTAAGCTCTAGAATTATTTGAAAATTAGAACTCAAATTATACTTAAAGCCAATGCAATGTCGGGTTTTCTAGAGACTAACACATGTATACATCAAAACTCAAGCTATATGGTGCCAAGGAATAATAGTTATATGATAGATTATTCTTTTTATGTCTTAACACACATTTGTTTTGAAGGTTTCTTACCATCATTTATTGGAGTACCTATTAGTTTACAATTATCCATCTTGAAGTTTTTGTAAGATTTCACTGTGGAGATATACATCCAAGACCAAGAAATCCTAATTGAAAGAATAGGAGAGATTTGTTGTCCTTGCACATATGTCTCATTTTTCTTGGACAATATAAAGACTCCCCTTTACATTTTTTGTTTCTTTGTTTCCTTTTCATTTTTATTAGGTCTTGCTTTTATATTGTCTTTCTTTTCTTCTTCATTTTGAACTTATTTTGTGCTTTTTCAAACTTTCAAGTTTTATTGCATTTGAATGACTATAAATACTTTTAAATTTCCTCAAGTCATCTTGGTCATGCAAGTTTTATTTCACTTGAATGACTATAAATACTTTTATACTCTAAGGGTTTCCTTTGGTATATCACTAGCCTAAAAGTTCTAAGTCACTTGTATGCATAATACTCAAACTTTCATGCTTGGCATGGAATTTGACCTATGTGTATCCTATCCTTGGCTATGCATTTATGGATTTGTTTTGATACATGTGCATGTATTTGTTTTGTGTCTTTGGTCTTTTCTTTTCATCACTTCAATGTTCTCATTATTTTTATGTTTTATGCTCTAAGGATTCCTCAAGTTGGCGGCAAGCCAAATCTAGATATTGGATCAAACAAATCTGTTGAAGAACACATGGACCTTGAAGTTAGGAAGGAGACCCAAGTTCAAACAATGCTTGTTGGAGAGGGGTCAAGATCACTTCCTTCTACTAGTATGGATGAGCATACAAAACTAGTATAAACTTCTCTTGAACTTATAGCATCTTATCAATTTGTTTGCTTGCATACATAACTTCACTTATATAACATCATCTCTCACTTTTGTTTGCAAAATATTTTGTGACATGTAGGAAGGGCTCAACAAGCAGGAAGTTTTCATGCTCAAGTCAAGCCAAATCTAGACATTGGATCAAATGAATCTGCTCAAGAACACACGATCCTTGAAGATAGGGAGGAGGCACAAGTTCAAACAATGCATGTTGGAGAAGGGTCAGGATCACTTCCTCCTACTGGTATGGATGAACATATAAAACTAGCTGAAAAGGTGAGGAAACAATTTTTTCATAGAAATTTAGATCATTTACTTGAAATGGATATGGAGAAACTGAAATATTATGCCAACCAGCCTTATAATAAGAGAAAGAGGTCAATGACTAAATATGTAAATGGAATGATTAATCATCATTTCAATGATCTTGATACACTTGAAAAAACCCAGTTATTATCACGTTTACTTCTTCGTGATGAGCTCAAAGAGTCATTACAATTGTTGGGTGTACATTCGACATCAAATAAGAAGAAACACATGGGATTACAAAAAGATATTGTTCAAAATGTTAAAAAGGGTTTAGATTCCATTAGGAAATGATCTCGATCAGTGGATAAGACCACTGCAAGAAGGGTGATGTTGACATCTATTGTACATCAAGATATAGCAAGAAAAAGTAAAATGTCTGCACTTTCAACTGAAATTGGTTATAGTAGAACCACATTAATAAATTATGATAAAAAAAAATAATTTTTTTGGATGAGATTTTAGAAGGAATTGGGAAATTATGTGTAGAGCTCCCCGTTCTGACAGGATTGAAGATGTTGTTAGGAACTTGGTCTTAGGTTTTTGGCATGATTAGACTCGTCCATCATCAAATACTAGAGATGTTATGAGACACAGGATTGGACCTAGTATTTATGAAAATCATATCAAACATTGGCTAGACATAACACAATTTGAGATGTATATGAACTTTTGTAATGCATATCCTCATATAAAGATTGGGCAAACAATGTTTCAAAGGTTAAAGCCATATTATGTGAAGATAAACAAGTTTTTTGAAACTTTTGTTGTTGTTATCATATTGAATTTGATCTCTACTATCAGGTGTTTCGAAAGATGAGAGAAGAAAGATGTGGGTTTCAAAATGCACCTCCTAAATAGGCAAGTTTGTTCATAAAGTCTATATTATGTGATCATGAAAATGGACCTCAAATAAACTGCATAAAAGGAATTTGTGAGACGTGGAAATTTGGCTAAATTTCCTTTAAGAATTGAGGATACTCACCTAACAAATATAGTAAATTGCAAGAGGTAAGTACTATTTTTAGAGAGTTTATTTGTTTCAATTTCTCATAGATTGTTATTTGGATTCTCTTTAATGTAATGTTTCATTGATTGTGTGGTTTATTAGTTATTCACATATATTACTCACAAAGGTACAAGTATGTAAAGTTGCAAACAAATTTTGGGAAAGAATCCACAAGGTTGAACTATGTAGAAGAGGAGATTCCCATTGGAAAATTTATGGAAGATTTTTGAAAATTGATACAACCATACATACAACATTCCCTTTTTGCTAAGTGGCAAGCACAAAAATTCCAAACATTGAGAGATACTTTCCCACATGGAATAGTTCTATCAGTAGTTGACTTTGCAGAAAATTATTCATTTGTACATCAAAAGGAGATTCAATCAGAGTATTACTTTTCAAAGCAGATCACTATTATGGTTCGTGTGTGTTATCAACATGCACAATCATAATTGGATGGTGTTGAGAGTACATATGAAGAACGAGCCATTAAGAAAGAATATCACTTTTATATTAGTGATGATAAAGAGCATGACACACTTTTTGTCCAACATTGCTTTACAATATTTTTTGAGAATTTGAGAAGCAAGGGGTGTAAAATTTGAAAATCATTTTGTATGGTCAGATGGATGTGTGACACAATTCAAATCTTCACGGCCATTCTATGCACTTTGTAGATATCATAAAATCTACAAAATACCACATGTTTGGAGTTTTTTTTAGAGTGGGCATGGAAAGGGTGAGCATGATGGAGCAGGAGCTTGCATCAAACGAGCTTTAAGAAAGCATCAAATGAGTTATCTAGAAGATCATCTAAACAATGCACATGATGTTGTTGAATGGTGCAAGAAACACTTTGCATCAAATGTGGTCAGCACATCTTCAAGAACAAACCGACACATTCCACATAAAGTGTTTTGGGAGATATCAGGTATGTATAAATTACATTAAATCAAAAATTGAATTTATTTAAATTTAATATATATATATATATACATATTTTTTCACATAAGTTTTTTGTTGTACATATGTATCTAGGTGTGGATAGAAGATCAATGCATGGATGCAAGAGGGTAGAAAAAACAAGATCTTTGCATTGTGTTGGGAGTTCAGATAGTCGCCATGGATGGATATTAGACACAAGGGATTACTCTTGTGTTTGCACTAAGCGCATTGAGGGAAACTCTGATTATGCATGCAACAATCAAGAACTTGGATATGTTGGTAAATGGGATACGGTGCCACTAGTTGTTTCAGAAACATATGATGAAAACGAGGAAGAAATATTTGAAGACATTCCTTTGATTTCAATTGATTATGACCATATTTTAGGATTGGTTAGAAAAGGTACATGCGTAAGTTTTCAATAATTTAAATATTATATATATCTAGTTAATGATTTTTAGAGACATTTCTAATCTTTTTAATTTTTTTGTGTAAATTTGGTGTATAGGAGATGTTTTTGAGTCATAACAAAGCCTGGAAACATCGAAGGTGCTAGCTATTATTTATTGCATTGCACAGAAGAGAGGAATAAGCTAACACAACCTGAAACAAGTGATGGAATGTCATTTCCCACAGGTGAATTTGAATTTAAAATTTTATATACATTGTATTTACATACATGTGCACATTACATTATAAACATTAAATATATATTGTAAAAACCTTGAGCACGAAAATATTGCACACGTTCATATGTCTTACCTTAGGTTCATGTTTACCATGCAGGTTCTGTTGTAGTGCAAGGGACATATCTAAAACAAGTCAAAGTTGTTAAGCATGGGATTCATTTTGTTGACTATCAACCTGATAACAAGGTATATCAATATAGTCACTTAATAATTGCTACCGCTCTACATCTTCATGCACGTGGCCAAAGAAAATGGAGACTAGATAGTGATGATCATCAAAAACTTCTACATGTTATTGAAGAGTGGGCTGAGCCAGAATCTTTGACTTAGATTATATCCATGGTTTTCAAGTTCACTTGTAACCCTATACATGTTCAAATGAGAACTTATAGTACAACTTGTACATAGTTGTAAATCATTGTGTAAATTACAATTATATGTACATATTTGTTCCATGGAAAATTCTTAAGTTCAAGAATCTTTGATAGCATCATCTCTCACTTTTTTTGGTTGCATGTAAACCCATATATATGCTTTCAATCCTTATTTGAAACATAGTGAAGTTTTTTAAAATCATTTTTCCTAAATTACAATTATATGTACATATTTGTTCCATAGAATATTCTTAAGTTCAAGAATCTTGATAGCATCATCTCTCACTTTTTTTGGTTGCATGTAAACCCATATATATGCTTTCAATCCTTATTTGAAATGTAGTGAAGTTTTTAAAAATCATTTTGCCTAAATTACAATTATATACAACTTATATTTGTTTCATGGAATTCTTAAGTTCAAGAATCTTATATACAACTTATATAATTTGTTCCATTGAATTGTCCCATGGGAAATTATGTAAATTTTAAAATTAAGTATTATCTAATTATAAAATTATTTTACACATATATAAAACATAAATCAATTCAAATTAAAAAAAAACCCTAACCCTTAAACCCTTAACCCTTGTACCCCCTACCCTCTATCTTTCTCCCACTCCCCCCCTCTCTCTCTTGAAAGTCTCTCCCTCCTACCCACTCTTCCTCTCTCTCCCCCTTAACCCTTAAACCCTACCCTTTATCTCTCTCCCACTCCCCCCTCTCTCTCTCTCTCAAGTCTCTCCTTCCCCTACCCTCTCTCTCTCCCATCTGCCCTTAACCCTTAAACCCTAAACCCTTGTACACCCTCTACACCCTCTACCCTTTATCTCTCTCCCACTCCCCCCTCTCTCTCTCAAGTCTCTCCCACCTACCTCCTCTCCCTCTCTCCCCTCTACCCTTAACCCTTAAACCCTAAACCCGTCTACACCCTACCCTCTATCTCTCTCCCACTCCCCCTATCTCTCTTGAAAGTCTCTCCCTCCTACCAACTCTCCCTCTCTCTCCTCTACCTTTAACCCTTAAACCCTAGTACCCCCTACCCTTTATCTCTCTCCCAATTCCCCCTTTCAGCCTCTCATGTTCTCCCTCCCACCCCCTCTCCCTCTCTAATTCCTACCCTTAACCCTTAAACCCTAAACCCTTCTACACCCTCTACCCTCTATCTCTCTCCCACTCCCCCTCTCTCTCTCAAGTCTCTCCCTCTCTCCCCTCTACCCTTAACCCTTAAACCCTAAAACCTTCTACCCCCTACCCTCTATCTCTCTCCCACTCCCCCTATCTCTCTTGAAAGTCTCTCCCTCCTACCCACTCTCCCTCTCTCCTCTACCCTTAACCATTAAACCCTAGTACCCCCTACCCTTTATCTCTCTCCCACTGCCCCCTCTCTCTCAAGTCTCTCCCCCTACCCCCTCTCCCTCTCTCTCCTCTACCCTTAACCCTTGTACACCCCCTACCCTTTATCTCTCTCCCACTCCCCCCTCTCTCAAGTCTCTCCCTCCCACCCCCTCTCCCTCTCTCACCTCTACCCTAAACCCTTAAACCATACCCTTTATCTCTCTCCCACTCCCCTCTCTCTCTCTCTCAAGTCTCTCCCTCTCCCCACCCTTAACCCTTAAACCCTAAACCCTTGTACACCCCTCTACCCTTTATCTCTCCCAATCCCCCTCTCTCTCCTTCAAGTAAGCTCCTCCCTCCCACCCCCTCTCCCCTCTACCCTTAACCCTTAAACCATAAACCCTTCCACTCCCTACCCTCTATCTCTCTCCCAATCCCCCCCTCTCTCTTGAAATTCTCTCCCTCCTACCCACTCTCCCTCTCGAGCTCCTCTACCCTTAACCCTTTATCTCTCTCCCACTCCCCCTCTCTCTCTCAAGTCTCTCCCTCCCATCCCCTCTCCCTTTCTCCCCTCTACCCTAAACCCTTAAAACCTACCCTTTATCTCTTCTCCCATTCCCTCTCTCTCTCTCAAGTCTCCCCTCCTACCCCCTCCCCCTCTCTCCCCTCTACCCTTAACCCTTAAACCCTAAACCCTTATACACCCCCTACCCTTTATCTCTCTCCCAACTCCCCCCCTCTCTCTCAAGTCTCTCCCTCCTACCCACTCACCCTCTCGATCTCCTCTACCCTTAACCCTTAAACCCTAAGACCCCCTACCCTTTATCTCTCTCCCACTCCCCCCCTCTCTCTCAAGTCTCTCCCTCCTACCCCCTCTCCCTCTCTCCCCTCTACCCTTAACCCTTAAACCCTAAACCCTTGTAGACCCCCTACCCTTTATCTCTCTCCCACTCCCCCTCTCTCTCTCAAGTCTCTCCCTCCTACCCCTTCTCCCCCTCTCCCCTCTACTCTTAACCCTTAAACCCTAAACCCTTCTACTCCCTACCCTCTATCTCTCCCACTCCCCTCTCTCTCTTTGAAAGTCTCTCCTCCCTACTCCACTTCCCTCTCTCAGCCTCTACCCTTAACCCTTAAACCCTAGGACCCACACCCTTTATCTCTCTCCCACTCCCCCCCTCTCTCTCTCTCAAGTCTCTCCCTCCTACCCCCTCTCCCTCTCTCCCCTCTACCCTTAACCCTTAAACCCTAAACCTTTATACCCCCTACCCTTTATCTCTATCCCACCCCCCCTCTCTCTCCCAAGTCTCTCCCTCCTACCCCCATGCTCCCTTTCTCTCCCACTCCCTCCATATCTCTCTCTCAAGTCAATGATATGGGCCTTCCATAAATTTTGTAGCCATACTTGCCATTCTCTCCAGCTGAAAAAATCCATGTAGGCCCATTAAAAAAAACATAAGAATAGTTAAAGAATACCCATAAGCACAAAGCTAATGAATCTTCAACTTTGTTGCTTAGGTAATTTAAAGCATCAGAATAAAATAACCTTCTGGGTCTCTAAATATTATACAGTATATGATATGAAGCAATTTCATCTTTGTGGGAAAATCACTGCACTAAAAAGATTTCTAGAGAAAATAAAATCTAGGAGGAACTCGTAGGGTTATAAATACATTAGAATCATAATAGGAACAACTAAAAAAGGAATGACTCATAATCCTTTTAACCATAGTTTACATTTTGAGAACATAAAATTTTGGAATATGCATCATCTAATTAGTTAGGCTGTGCAAACGGACCTCATCTTTCAACCGAATATTCTCAATACACAGTTGTTGCTCTTGAAGACTGACTTCTACAATAACAACAGGTGCTCTACAGTTGGTGCATATGGGATTTCTCATGGCTTCTTTAATTGCCATGTTCTCCAAGCGAAGCTTCTCGTTATCCTACCCAAGGAGAGTGTTTTCATGACACTTGTGTTGAGCCTGAAAATCCAAGATTTGAAAAGCCATGATTAGAAAAAAAAAATATATAGTTTTTAACTATATACTTTTAATATTATAATAATAACATATATAGTTTTTAATTATATACTTTTAATATTATAATAATAGTTATATATTATAATAATAATATAATTATTAAAATATATTACAATAATAAGTATATTATATATTATAATTTAAAAAGAATATAATTTATATTTATATTAATATTAAATATTAATTTTTAATAGAGGGGGTTCGACCGAACAAATTTAGCACGTTTGACCGAACCCCATTTAAATCTAATTTTTTATTGTATGTTAAATGGGTTCGGTCGAACACTAGTTCGGTCGAACCCCCATTCGATCGAACACTTATTTTTTGTTCGACTGAACCCCGTTATTCTCACCCACATCCTCTCAAGCACCAAAATTGCTCAGAATTTTGCACTTCGAAGCTCGATTTGAGAATAAAAATGGAGGAGATCTCAAAAACCCAACTGGTATCAAGTTGCCCTCAAAATGAGCTATCCAACGAATATAATTTTAATATGTTTTGATTATATTATCTATTTGTTTTTTGAGTTTTATTAAATATAGGTTTTTCACTAAAAACAAAAATCACGTGGAAAAATAGAAGATTATAAAAAAAAAATGAAAAATATGAGTGCACCAAATATTGGAGTCCTTGATCCAACAAAAAAAATAAAATTGATACATACAGTAAAAGTTATGCATTATACTGTCGCGTTATGTCTAAATTGTAATTGGTTTGACTTTGAAACTTGATTAAAGAAAAATATTCAATAAAAAACTATCTAACCAAGTGGAAGCACTAGATATCAAAGATACAAATCTAAATTCGAAATAATTAGAATTTTATCCTTCAAGGAAAAAAAGTTATGCGTTATACAGTGTGCGTCACTTTTTAAAAATGTTGTTTTTTGAAAAAAACCAATTTTCATGGGAGATGGAAAAAAAAAGTGCAATATGATTCCAAAAAAATTGAATTTTTTTTTAATCAGTGTCCGGTTTGGCCAAAAATTGTAAACCACTATTGTGGGATCACCCATCTTTATCCTAGAACCCTAACCCTAATTCTAAACATCAATTGAATCCTAACCTAACAATAGTTGAATCTTAACTGTAATAAAATCCTAGCCCTAATACTAATTAATCTCCAACCCTAGCCCTAATATTAACCTGTAGCTCCTAATCCAAATTGAACCATAATCCTAACCCTAACCCTAACCCTAAATCCCTAGTTAAACTATTACCTAACCTAAAATTAAGCCTAACCCTAATTGTGTTGAACCCTAATTGAATCGTAACCTAACCCTACTTGAATTCTAACCCTAACCCCAACCCCAACCCTAAACTTTACCCCATGTTTTATCCTATAACCCTAATGTTAACCACAACCCTAATTCAACCCTATTCTAACCCTAACCATAATTGAATTGTAACCCTAATTAAATCCAAACCATAACTCAAACCCTAACCCTAAATCTAACCCTAATATTGACCCCAAGATTCATTTTGAAACCCTAACCGTAACCCCAACCTTCACCCTAATGTTGACTCCAAGATTTATCTTAGAACCCTAATTGAATCCTAACTCCAATTGAACCCTAACCCTAATTAAATTTTAATCCTAACCTTAAACCTAACCCTCATTGAATTCTAACCTGAAATCTTTTCTTAATTATAACCCTAACCCTAATTATAACGCTAATTCTAATTCTAACCCTAGCTATAATTCAAACTCTATTCATAATTATAATTTTAATACTAACCCTAATTCTAATGGTGACCCTTATTCTAATTGTAATACTAATTGAATCCTAAACCTTATTAAAACCTAGCACTAATTGAACCCTTACCCTAGCCTAAAATTAATTGTAGCCAAGTAAGCCTAATTGAACCCTAACCCTAGTTGAGTCCTAATCTCCCAACCCTAATCCTAACCTTTATCCAAAGCTTTATCCTATAATTCTAACCTTAACCCTAATTGAACCCTTTTGAACACTAACCCTAATTGAATCCTAATCTTAATTGAACCCTAACCTTAATTGAACATCAATTGAATTCTAATCCTAATTGAACCCTAACCCTAATTGAACATCAATTGATTCCTAACCCTAACCATAGTTGAATCTTAACCATAATCAAACCCTAAGACTAATTAATCTCTAACCCTAACCCTAACCCTTTTTCCAACCCTAACCCTAATATTAATTTTAAAACTTATTTTTGTGTAATAATAAATTTATTATAGTTTCTTTGTATTTAATTTTATAATTTTAATTTGATTTTATATTTGCATTTATTATGAAAAACCTATCTTATTTAAGTGTAATATTTTTGTACAATAAAATCTTTAGTAAAACCTTGAACTAATAATATTTCTTTTCATATATGTAGGTTAATTTTGAATAATATCTACAATATTAATGATGTTTTCTTTTTCAAATGTTATCAATTTTTCAAAAAATATTGAATATTGAATACTAATTGAGCCCTAGCCCTAATCTTAGGGTTTAACCCCAAGCTTTATCCTCAACCCTAACCCTTTCCCTAATTGAACTCAACCCCTAATTAAATTCATATATTAGTTTTAAAACTTATTTTTAATTTGTAATAATAAATTTATTACATTTTCTTTGTGTTTAATTTTGTAATTTGAAATTGATTTTAGATGTGCACTTATTATGAAAAGTTTTTATATTAGACTTTAATTTACAATATTTCTTTACACATATATATTAATTTTGAATAAAATATAATATTAACAATTTTTTCCTTTTTGAAAGGTTTGCAATTTTTTTTAAAGTATTGAATATTTTTTATGTTTTAAATATACTAATTTAGAAACATATTTTATGTGTAATAGTAAATTGAGGATATTTCCTTTTTATTTAACTTTCAAATGTTCTAAGTTTAAATGGATTAATTTAGAATTTTTAGAAAGTATACTTTTGTTTCCATTCTAATGTTAAAAATATATTTTACAATTAATCAAAGAATATGTTTTTTTTTTTAAGATTTTCAATATTTTTTAAGTTTAAGTATATTAATATGAAAACTTACTTTTTTTTGCAATATAGAAAAGTTCTTTCAAACTTAATTTTCTAAGTTTTAGAAACTTTTTTAGATGTAATAATTTAAAAATTCTTTGTATATATAAATAATAATAATTTTTTATTGAAAAAGATTACTTAACCAAATCTAATTTCTAAAATTCATAAAATATTTATTAATCTGGATGTAATAAGGAAACTCCCAATGCAAGAACAATATGGAACGCTCACCATTCTAGGCGATGGCAGTGGACTATTTTATTTTAGTTGGAATTCGAAACATAATGGTTGCCAACTATTCCACTACACTGCCTCATCTTCTGACACCATTTAATTACATTGGGCAGCCACCTGCATTTCCACAACTACCTGCATTGGTCTGCAATGTATAATGTCTCTGCATTAGCGGCGGAGGGTTTTAACTTTTAAATATTGGCAGCAAGTGGAAAAAGTCTTCCATTTTCTATAATTGGGTTTTTCTTGGCTTGGACTAGCAGTTGGCTGTCAAATTTTTCAAAAAAGTCTAAAATATTAACTAAGATTTTGATGTGACTTAGATTGCCTCTCGACGAAATAATTCTGAGAGATCATTTTCATCGCGTATTTTTTTCACTTTTTTGCTTTTTAAATTTAAAAAATACGCCTCGAAAATGATATGTCTTGGCGTATAATATACAGATTAATATATTAAGATAGATAAGCTAGTAGCATCCGTAACGCGCAATGTAAAATATTAATTTATCACTTATTTTATTTTAAATAAAGAATTATAATACTTTACAAATCATGATTCATATCATATTTATTCAAATGCACAAAGAGATGTGTACAATAGGAATTCATAATGAATGAGAGAATTCATCTTTTATACCAAAAATTTAATATCAATATTAATAGAAGAATTCACTTGAAAAATATATACATCACTTAAAAATGTTATGTTTCCAAAGATTTTAGTCTTTCTTCTTCTTATTTTCTTTTGGCGAGTTGCTTTCCTGTCTTCATTTTTTCATAACGATCATATGTAAATGGTGGTGAGATTCTAATTCCATCCAAAGACTTAACACTTGATATAGCAACAAATGTTATTCCTGCCCTTTCTCTTGGTCCTATATCAATTGTTGCCTTGGAAAGAGTTAACCCTTGTGATTTGTGGATCGTTAGTGCCCAAGCCAATCGTAGGGGCAATTGATGTGTGCGGCCCCTTTGTATTGGTGAAATTGGAATTAAATTTGGAGATGCATCTTCAAAAGGAATTCCAGAGTAATTATCAAATTCAACCATAACATATGTAGGTGGATCTGGTGGGCCACATCCAGGTTTGTATATGATATTTATGATGTATCTACATTAGGGTTATTTACCCATGCATGAATTAGTTCCATCTCTCTTTGAGCATTTGGTGGTTTAGAGGCCATTGATGTAGTGTGATTAATAATGTTTCCTTCATCTATCTCTAATAATGGACCCGCAAATACATACTCATCTACATTTGAATCAAACTCCATATAAACAGAATTCAGTTTGTCAAAAATGTTTTGATCTGAATTGCATGTAAGTTCACTAAGCGCATTTTCATCAATTTGAACATCTTTATAGAACCTATCATGTTCTATTTTATATTTAAGTGCTCTATATACCCTTTCTCTATTAACTGTAAAATTATAAGTTGTTCCACACTGATCCTTTTTTCGAACAATAATGACTGGTAAATTTTTTATTTGATGTGGTAAAATTTTAGCTATTTCTCACTTCTTGTGGAAAACTTATGGTATGTCCTTTATATTTGTATTTCCCTCCAGTTGCATGTGTTACTTGAAGTATTGGGTTGACACGTGTTATTAACATTTCCTCTATTTGCGTTAAATTTGCAAGTTCCAATGGTTGTGGACTAGGATCCATATTGTTTAATGCTTAAAATCGATGTTCATTCCTCTCTTGTCGACATCGATTGCAAATAGGGCCCTCAGGTACCCGTACAACCCTCATTGCAAGATAACTCTCTTCACAAATATAACACATACTTGGTGTAGAAAGTTTATCTAATCCATGTCGAAATATCATTTGTAGACTTTTCAAATCAATCTCAGTAGTTGTATTATTATTAATTACTTCTTTATCTCTTCTATTATCAACATTCATTACATTTTGAATTCTATCATTTGGTGTTTATAGCACACGATTTATTGTAACAAAATTCACCCCTTCAGAACTAACCTCAACATTCCCATGAGATTGACGATGTCTTTTAATTGATTCACGATTGCGCACTTGTATTTGTTGTCTTTCTATCTCATTCAATTGATCAAAATGCATAGCTCTTTGACTTCGTGAACAATGTGTTATCATTCTATCTGCATGTTGCCTCATTTCTGCTTCAATCTCTTCCATTGTCATATCTACCCTACGTTTAAGGCTTCTTTCTCTATCATTTTGGTTTTGACGGATCCTTTCTTCTTGTTTTTGTACATCATTCATTTGTTCACGTCGTTGTCTCATATAGTTCTAAGCATGTTCTCTCCTTTGTTCTGTTTGTTGCTCTTCAATTGTGAAACTCCTTGCTTCCTCTCTTTGTGCATTAGCCATTTGTTCACGTCGTTGTCTCATATAATTTTGAGCATATTCTCTTCGATGCTCTCTTCGTTGCTCTTCATTTTGAAAACTTGTCCTTGGACGACGAGGCATCCTACAAATTTTAATAAAAATTATTAAATCTATAAAAAATTTAATAATTCGTAAAGGCACTTAATGGTTCATAGGTATATAAATAATTTTATCAACCAAATACAATAAAAAAGGACATTGTTAAAAACACATAATTACATATTGCCTTGGCCATTGTTATTTTTAAAGTAGTGATATTTGTTTATTTTCTACACATACCATTTCATAGTAATATTCACTTTTAATTGAAAAATATATTAACTTTTGAGTCCAAATGAGAGTTGAACCCACAACCTTACTATTATAAACAAAACACACTAATCCATTGCACTACATGTTTATTTTGATTTTTTTATGATTACAATTATGTTAATTAATAACTTTTTCAATAACATTAGTAATAAATTAATTAATTAAAAAATATATTAATTTTTAAACCCACAATGAGAGTTGAACCCATAACCCTTCAATTACAAATCAAATATATTAATCCATTGCACTATTTGCTTGTTTTTGTATGTGATATATTAATCACATAATAGATATTTTATTAAAAAATTATTTACTTGCTTATAAATAAATATTATAATGTAAGCATTAAAAACATTTTAACGCAATTAACTTTTTTACCCTAAAAGAATAAAACTAAAAACAATTAATAATACATTTATATTTTACATTAAATTACTTTCTTATTTGTAATTGAAAAGCATTATAATAGAATTACTTTTTTACCCTAAAAAGAATAAAACTAAAAAAATATTTACTTTCTTATAATAGATATTTTATTAAAAATTATTTACTTGCTTATAAAAAAATATTATAATATAAGCATTAAAAACATTTTAATGAAATTAACTTTTTTACCCTAAAAGAATAAAACTAAAAACAATTAATAATACATTTATATTTTACATTCGCACTATTCCGAATAATAATCTATTTTGTATTCCCACTATTTACTTTTTATAAGTTAACATTTTTTTAACATTTTTTTTTACACGGTCATGCTCCACCCGTGTTGTCACTGTAGTAATAAAAAAATCGAGATATCCTTCTTGAGGCACCTATTTTTTAATCAATTTGTCACATCAATTTGCATGTTGGTTACATTTATTTTATTTGCATATTGGTTACATTTATTTTATATACATGTCGGTTACATTTCTTTTGTAATATATATAACCGTTGCCAGTCAGGAGAACATCAAATTAAACATAGATTCAAAAAATGTACATGCATCTTGTGCTTTCATTGTAGAAGCCTCTCGACTTAAAGAATTGATTTATTTACTTTGATTCCCAAATAGATGGCTACATTCATTTATTCCTCTACAATTAGGGGAGAGGGGCTCGTAATGGAGCAGGGTCCAATACTGGGGATAGAAGTAGTCCTCAGTGGGTCTTATAGCAAAGCACCTTAATATCCAATTGTAAAACACTTTTTATCCATTAAGTGCACAAACTGACAAATCATGTAATGCCACATCAGCGCACCAATAAAGCATGACTTAGTGCACCACTATCGATCTCACTTTTGTTTGGGCCTTTTTGGATACCTCAACAAAAAGCATGTTGATGTGGCATCATATTTGATGATGTGGCCCTAAAACAAAATATAGAAGCACGTAAGTTGCCAAATAAACTGTTGTACAAAATTGGGAGTGATTTGAAATTTCCACATAGGATTTTGAGAAATGCGAAGTTAGGGTGCTCCATTATAGGCCCCTCTCCCCTAGATAGGTTACATTTTAAGCATGGAAAGATAAGTTGGTTAGGAATACACCTCTTCCAAATTTGAATTATCATGTGTTAAACCTTTTAAAATAATTCGTTTCATAAATACTCTTTTCATTGTACTACACAAATTGCAAGTTATCAATACACTTAGACTACTAAGAGACTTTAAATATATTTTAAGGAACTTAGATTGACCTATTAATTAATTGATTTAAATACTCCGTTGACACCCTTTTATGCAAAGAGTTTAACCTGCATTGTTTTAATTTTACATGCATTTTTATCCCTCAATATGAACTTATCTTGCATGGCAACTTAAAGAACTATTTTCTTTCATGAAAGACAATATAAGTAACACATTATCTTGAACCCCTCTTTTGATACAAATCTGTAATATCAATTTGCAAATAAAATGAAAAGGAGTAGACAAATGGTGAGGTTGAATAAGGTTTACTTACATATATGTTTGCTTCTTTACAAATGACTCATTCAACACATTTTGATTCTTTATACATGTCTAATTCACAATACTCCTATCTTCTTTTTGCCACTCAATGAGCATACTATTGTTTTTTTCAAATATAAAAGAGAATATAAACTAGCTTATACAATATTTCCTTCAAATAACAAATGAAACTCTTTCTTTTTACCCCAAAACCTTATTTTACTACAAACTCAGAGAGTATTTTCTCTTCCTAATTACAATAAGACAAAAAAATTCCTTAAACTTTTCATATTACAAATAATACATGGAAATGAAACATTTAACATGCCAATGAATAAAGGCTTTCTCTTTTCATTCTTTCATCTTAAATAATATACTAACCTTCAAAATCATAATAATAATTAGGAATGCAATGAGTCACACCCTAATAAGTAAAGCTTGATCTCCACCCTACCTTAATGGTATCATGAAGCCTCATAGGCTCTAGCCATACCTCTGAGCAAGAACATTCATTTGGACCCAAGATGAAGGGGTCTCCACATACACCTCAAGATATTTTAAATATTATACAACAAAATCACTTCTATCAACATATTAATCCTACTTCAAGGAAATAAACTCTCATATCCTATTTTTTTTTACTCAAACACAAGGAGATACATAAACAACATCACACAGTGAAAATAACCAAGTATTTGTAAGGAGAAGAAGATTTATTTTTCCACATTGCTACTAGGGATGAGTCTTATTCCCTCCAACATGAACCAAAGCTTGAATCCTTCAACCCCAATATGCAAGACATTTCTCATTTCCTTCTTTTTCCTCTCTCTTCTTCTTTGCTTCTCAATACTTAACTAAAAATTTCCCCAAAAGGAGAAGTGGGTAACAACCTTATCTTCTCTTCTCAACAAAATATAAAGAAGAATCTTCTTGGATGAGGGAGTGATATTTGTCACTCTCTCATTCAATCCTCAAGCACAATCTTCCACAAATGCTCACACATGTGTGAGCAAATTTGGGGAGATGGGAAAGGAAGCAGTGTATTCCACTCCATCCCAAAAGTCTCCATTCTCATTAAGAGAAGGGTGAAGTACTTGTCCACCTTGTTGGTTGGTGAAGCCCGACCATTACTCTGCCAATCCATTTTATTTATTATGACTGTTATGATTCCTTTGCTATTCTTGGCTGGGAGTTGGTTGAGGGGTCGCTGAATATTAAATACATTAAATTGTCAAAGGTGTATAAATATATATTGTTGTGCATTGTAATGTGATGAGAAAAAGATAATAAAAGAATTCCCTGCTTGAGAGTGGATGTAGGCTAATTTCCAAACCACTCTAAATTTGGTGTCTCTATCTTATTCTTGAATTTTTTGTTTTCTGTTTTATTTCTTTGCTCGTTTTTAATATTTAACAATTGGTATTAGAGCCTGAAGCTCGATGTTGGAAATCGGTGAAGAATTTCCTAAGCTATGGAAAAGTATTGAGCGGAGATGGAAGACTATTGGGTGTTAGATCCTGGAGCTGGATGCTTTTATATTGTGAAGAGACGAGATGAAGTGGGAGTTTCAGATGATGAAGATGATAAAGCTGATTTTATTATTGAAGAATTTATTTTAAATTTAGATTTACCAGAGAGTGAAGTCTCTTGTTGCTTATTCGATTGTGATAAATGTTCTTCTAGCCATGATTCAGATCCTGACATGGGAGTGAGTGATGTCGTGCAATTGCAACCTGAACCAAGGCACCATGTTCATTGGTGGGATGGTTGGATAAATGAGGAGATTTCAGCTGAAGGGACTGTGGAGTTTTCCTTCTGAGATGAGGAGGATGCAGTCTAGACCCAGGCGAGTGAAGATGATGATGAACCTGAGGAAGAGGCCGAAGAAGAGGCTGAAAATCGAGAGGTAGAAATAATGGTTTATGGTAATTTATTATTTGAACCAGAAGCAGTACTGGTTTATGATAATCCATTATTTGAATCCTAGGTGGATGGTATAGAAGTAGAGTGGAATGCATTGATTGCAAGTAAAGAAAAAGTTGCAGCAGTGGAGGTAAAATTTAATTTTGATAAATGTTGTTATGAAGATGCACGTGAGTATAATGCAATTGCAGCAAAAGAGTGTCCATTGAAGGACATAGAAGAAAGTAAAGAGGATGATTTATTGTTGTGGATGGAAGCAATTGAAAAAAAGTGGGATGAGTTAATCTCAAGTGAGATGAAGGCTACAACAGAAGGTGAGGTAAAATCATATTTTGATGTTTGCTTTGATGAAAAATTTATTGCTGCAATCGATCAATTTGATAAAGTTGAATTTGAAGAATTTTCTACTGATGATTGGTATGAAGAGAAGGATTTGTATTGGTCATGTAAAGAAAGGTTTTTAGATTGGTGCCATGGTGAAGGTCCATATTTTATTTTGGTTGTGGAGGAGGAAATGGAAAGCTTAAAATCCATGGAGGTTATTAAATTTGACGTGCTTTGGAGGAGACTCATTCGAAGCGTTCTTGAACAGAATTTGGCAAAGCTAAAATCTTTGTTGGGGCTGATGTAAAAGCCTGCAATAGGGGATATCTCTAAGCATTCTTCTTTCCAGTATGACTTGTCTTCAAGTGGGAGATTGTTGGCTACGTGTGAAGCAAAGTCTGTAGTAATGGTTGGAACCACTGTCTAAGTTTAGTAAACAATAGCCTTTTTCTGTAACCGACATTCTCCTTCTCCTGTGCATGTCTTGCATTTGGGGAATCTTCTAGAAAAAGATATTATGAAGCTTTATGTTGTACAAAGATGTGATATATACTGGTGAAGAGTGTTGTATGTGTATGTAGATGACTGTTATGAAATATATTGAGAATCCCCTGAAAGTGGATGTAGGCAATTGTCGAACCACTATAAATTTCTATGTTATTTGTCTTGTCTTTTGTTTTATGTTTTCTCTACTTGTTTGAAGAATTTCTTGACAATTTAGATATAGCAGAGAGTAATGTTGTGCATGTGGAAAACTCTGCAAAAGTATATTGTTGTTTATTTGGTTATGATTGATGGTCTTGTGGAGGGCAAGACCTTGTTGAATCCATGAGCCATGATTCTGACATGGGAGTGAGTGATGTCGTACAAGTGAAAGCTGAAATGAAATGCCATGTTCATTGGTGGGATGGTTGGGAAAATGAGAAGGATTCGACTAAATAAGAGGTTTTGAAGCCTTCACTGGTTGAAGGAGAGACTATGGAGTTTTTTTTCTGAGATGAGGAGGATGCCTCCCTGGGAGAGGAGGATGTAGTTTGGGAGACTGTGGAGTTTTTCTTTTGAGATGAGGAGGATGCCTCCCTGGGAGAGAAGGATGCAGTTTGGTACCAGGAGAGTGAAGATGAACTTGAAGAAGAGGCTGAGAACTGGGAGGAACATCTAAACAAAGAATTTTTTTTTCTAAAAGAAGAGATTGTGATGCTAAGAGAGTGAATCATCTAAATGGAGAAGGAAAAATAAAAATTTACGAAAGAGTGGGAGTTTTTTGGAAAGAAAAGAAATGAAGAG
>VDFB02353493.1:376539933-376553793 GCA_007258455.2 Sequoia sempervirens
TTCTACCCTCTTGCATCCATGCATCGATCTTCTATTCACACCTAGATACATATGTACAACAAAAAACTTATGTGAACAAATATGTATATATATATATATTTTAAATTTAAATAAATTCAAATTTTTGATTTAATGTAATCTATACATACCGATATCTCCCAAAACACTCTATGTGGAATGTGTCAGCTTGTCTCTTGAAGATTTGTCAAAATTTACATTTGATGTAAAGTAAGCTGTTCATTCAACAACAACATCATGTGCATTGTCTAGGACGATCTTCGATAACTCATTTGACGCTTTCTTAAAGCTCGTTTGATGCAAGCTCCTGCTCCATCATGCTCACCCTTTCCATGCCCACTCTCAAAAAAACTCCAAACATGTGGTATTTTGTAGATTTTATGATATCTACAAAGTGCATAGAATGGCCGTGAAGATTTGAATTATGTCGCACATCCATTTGACCATACAAAATGATTTTCAAATTTTACACCCCTGCTTCTCAAATTCTCAAAAAATATTGTAAAGCAATGTTGGACAAAAAGTGTGTCATGCTCTTTATCATCACAAATATAAAAGTGATATTCTTTCTTAATGGATCATTCTTCATCTGTACTCTCAACAACATCCAATTCTGATTGTGCATGTCGATAACACACATGAACCATAATAGTGATCTGCTTTGAAATTAATACTCTGATTGAATCTTGTTTTGATGTACAAAGGAGTAATTTTCTGCAAAGTCAACTACTGATAGAACTGTTCCATGTGGGAAAGTATCTCTCAATGTTTGGAATTTTTGTGCTTTCCACTTAGCAAAAAAGGAATGTTGTATGTATGGTCGTATGAATTTTTGAAAATCTTCCATAAATTTTCCAATGGGAATCTCCTCTTCTACATAGTTCAACCTTGTGGATTCTTTCCCAAAATTTGTTTGCAACTTTACATACTTGTACCTATGTGAGTAAAATATGTAAATAACTACTAAACCACATAATCAATGAAACATTACATCAAAGAGAATCCAAATAAGAATCTATGAGAAATTGAAACAAACAAACTCTCTAAAAATAGTACTTACCTCTTGCAATTTACTGTCTTTGTTAGGTCAGTATCCTCAATTCTTGAAGGAAATTTAGCCAAATTTCCACATGTCTCACAAATTCCTTTTATGCAATTTATTTGAGGTCCATTTTGATGATCACATAATATAGAATTTATGAACAAACTTGCCTGTTTAGGAGGTGCATTTTGAAACCCACATCTTTCTTCTCTCATCTTTCGAAACACCTGATAGTAGAGATCAAATTCAATATGATAACGACAACAAAAAGTTTCAAAAAACTTGTTTATCTTCACATAATATGGCTTTAACCCTTGAAACATTGTTTTCCCAATCTTTATATGAGGATATGCATTACAAAAGTTCATATACATCTCAAATTGTGTTATTTCTAGCCAATGTTTGATATGATTTTCATAAATACTAGGTCCAATCCTGTGTCTCATAACATCTCTAGTATTTGATGATAGACGAGTCTGATCATGCCAAAAACCTGAGACCATGTTGCTAACAACATCTTTAATCCTATCAGAATGGGGAGCTCTACACATAATTTCCCAATTGCCTTCTAAACTCTCATCCAAAAAATTTCTCTTTTTCTCATATTTTATCAATGTGGTTCTACTATAACCAATTTCAATTGAAAGTGCAGACATTTTTCTTTTTATTGCTATATCTTGATGCACAATAGATGTCAACATCACCCTTCTTGTAGTGGCCTTATCCACTAATCAAGATCCTTTCCCAATGGAATCTAAACCCTTTTTAACATTTTGAACAATATCCTTTTGTAATCCCATGTGTTTCTTCTTATTTGATGTTGAATGTGTTAATTCAACAATTGTAATGACTTTGAGCTCAATAAGAAGTAAAATGTGATAACAATTAGGTTTTTCAAGTGTATCAAGATGATTGAAATGATGATTTCGACTATTCGGATGAGAGATTTAGCCATTGACTCCTCTTTCTTATTATAAGGTTGGTTGGCATAATATTTCAATTTCTCCATATCCATTTCAAGTAAATGATCTAAATTTCTATGAGAAATTTGTTTCCCCACCTTCTCAAATAGTTTTATATGCTCATCCATATCAGTAGGAGGAAGTGATCCCAACCCCTCTCCAACATGCATTGTTTGAACTTGTGCCTCCTCCCTATCTTCAAGGACCATGCATTCTTGAGCGGATTCATTTGATCCAATGTCTAGATTTGGCTCGACTTGAGCATGAAAACTTCCTGCTTGTTGAGCCCTTCCTACATGTCACAAAATATTTTTCAAACAAAAGTGAGAGATGTTGTTATATAAGTGAAGTTTATGTATGCAAGCAAACAAACTAATAAGACACAATGTTATAAGTGAGAGAAGTTTCTGGTAGCTTTATATGCTCATCCATACCAGTAGAAGGAAGTGATCTTGACCCCTCTCCAACAAGCATTTTTTGAACTCAGGTCTCCTCCCTAACTTCAAGGTCCATGTTTTCTTCAACAGATTCATTTGATCCAATATCTAGATTTGGCTCGACTCCAGCTTGAGGAATCCCTAGAGCATAAAACATAAAAATAATGAGAACATTGAAGTGATGAAAATAAAAGACCAAAGACACAAAACAACTACATGCACATGTATGAAAAAAAATCCATAAATGCATAGCCAAGGATAGGATACACATAGGTCGAATTCCATGCCAAGCATCGAAGTTTGAGGATTATGCATACAAGTGACTTAGAACTTTTAGGCTAGTGATATAGCAAAGAAAAACCTTAGAGTATAACAAGGTGATCCAAAGAACCCCAACAAAATTGGGCTATAAGATGTTTCAAGGTTTCAAATAAATTTCCAATATCATGCTAAGATGAAAAAAGTTAAAAATTTATGGGACATAAAACACAACCCAAATAATCAACTAAAACCAAACACCAATATTGAAACAAAAAGAATTGGCTTAAGGAATTGGAGTCAAGGATCAGATAAACATTGCAACTTTCATGACCAAGATGACTTGAGGACATTTAAAAGTGTTTATAGTCATTCAAGTGCAATGATGGTTAGAAACATTCAAAACAAATGTGTGTTAAGACATAATTTAAAGAATAATCTATCATATATAACTATTATTCCTTGGCACCATATAGCTTGAGTTTTGATGTATACATGTGTTAGTCTCTAGAAGACCTGACATTGCATTGGCTTTAAGTATAATTTGAGTTCTAATTTTCAAATAATTCTAGAGCTTAGAATTGGGCATTTATTGAAATATTTAAAAAATATTTTTAAGGAACTATTGATCATTAGATTAAATTCAATGGGAGTTTAGAGAAATCTTAAGCTAATTAGATGTTGCAATGTAGATTGGAAAAGGGATATTGATCACCAAATATCAACATTATAATGCTACTTCATTGTACACGAAGGTGTAGTTTCATGAATAATTAAGAAAAAATAATGGTTTCTTTCAAAGTGCAAAGTTAGAATATATAGGAATTTGCAAAGCCATAAAATAATTAATGTGGTTGAAAAATTATGAAAATCAAAGTTAAAGGAGGGACACAAAATTTAAGGTTTCATTGGAGAACTAAGCATGTATTGAAGTACACTATCATTTTCTTCATGAACAAAGTAAAGAGAAAATTGTGTAGATGCAATACTCAACAATGATAATGTGATGACAAAAACATTAAACAAAGGCATTGGTAAAAGATAAGTGTAAGGTTTGTAGGGAAGGATTTAATGTACAATATTTTAGTTTAAGAGTACATTTTAAGTTGGGGTATTGTAAGTTGAAAAATGGTCATACATTAAACATTTCCAATTTTAATAAGAAAGCCAATGCAAAATGTATACACATACAAATTTATATTTAGGTGTACTAACCAAATTATTGGGTGGAGTAATGCACATTATGGATTCCATCCCATCAAATGAATACTAATTTTTTTTCAAAGTAAAAGTCCTAAACACACACTTGAGAGTGAGAGAGAGAAGAAACAAGCATGTACCTTATTTCTTTCGATGATAATTTTCCAAGTTTTGTTCATGCCTCTTTTGTTCTTCTTCTTTTGACAATTTTCATTGAGACACATTTTTTCTTTTTCTTTGTTGTCCCATTTTCCTCTTCAACTTAAAGATGACTCAAAACAATTTCTCTACCAAATTAGTTAAATTCTCCTCCAAATTTTTCCTTGATTGATAAAAATGAAAAGTTGTCGAGCTCCAATATTTTCCTCCTTGATAAATGTGCAAAAACTTCTCCAAAATCTGTGCTCCAAGTGATATAAATGAGAATTAATCTTGCAATTTGATATCCATAATAATGAAAAATAAGCTTCTATTTATATGCATATGGGATGGGAAAAAAATTATTCTAGTGTACATGGAATAACTAGATCCTAGTTTAAATGAGTCAAGTAGTAAACAAACAAGTTATTTCATTGTGGAGTTTGTTGTTATTTAATTCATAGGTATGCACAACATATCTAGTAATTTTAGAATTTTGTTAAAGTGTCAAAAATTTATATTAGAGGTATAATTTGAATTGAATTTTCTTAATTATATTTGAGTTGAATTTCAAGTTACTTGTCAAAAATGTATAATAGAGGTATAATTTGAATTAAATTTTCTTCATTATATTTGAATTGAATTTCAAGTTACTTGTCAAAAAAGTATAATAGAGGCATAATTTGAATTGAATTTTCTTAATTATATTTGAATTGAATTTCAAGTTACTTGTCAAAGATTGCAATTTGTTCTCATCTAATGGTCTATGTTGCTTAAGTCATTTTTAAAAAAATATTTATTGTGATCAACATGAATGAAGTTAATTATAAAGTGGCATTGATTTCCCTAAAATTCTACTAGAGATCAAAATGTATATTGAATATAAGGAAATATAAGTTGTAAGAGATCATAAAATAAGAAAACATGTATGTATATTGAATATTTAAAGCAAATGCATACATATATTATGTGTAAACATGTTTAAACCATAAGCAAACACATGCACATACATGTAAAGGGATTCAATGTATAAACATAACACATATTATAAGCAAAGAGGCAAATGTATGTATATATCATATAAGAAAATATATGTACATATCATATAAGCAAAATGTAAATTAAAGATCATCAATGTCAATACTAAAGATCAACAAATAAGCAAAATGTATGTATAATTTGCATAAGCAATGGGTGCTATTAGAGATCATCAAAATCTCAAATACTAAAGATCATCATATAAGCAAATACATGTGGTAAAGATCATAAATCTAGTGCATGGCCTAATAACATGAATGTCTACTCCTAGCTTGAAACAACATCCGAAATGAGAACGTATCCCTACCGATGGATGTGTTGATTCGCAAATAAAAATTGTGTACAAGATGTGTTAAATACATATAATTTTATATTAAATAAATTTTATGAAAGTTATTTTTGAATGAACTTGTATTTTAAATATCAATCTAGATCTATGTATACATAAATATATTGCATGTACATGTATACACGTGTGATTATATAAAAATATAAAACTCACATGTCCACTGATAGCAGATTCATCCACAGCATCACATCTATCATGCACATGATCTGGACCAAGGTTAGGAGTGATATGAGGTATGTCCACTTCCATAACAATATATATACATATATATATATCAACTTACATGAATATCTAGTTAAAAAAATAATAATAATAATGAAAAAATAATTGAAACATGCACATGCACATACATGCACATCATCCTGACATTGAATGACCTAAGTCCCTTCAAAATACCACCTCCCACCATATCCACCAAAACAACAAGTTTAAAAATCATCCCAGATCCATCCATTCAATCCCATGCTAGAAATGATGAGTGTAGGAGGACTATGAAGGTGAGATGGCATCAACGATGATGCACCAGAACCAATCAACATATCAGTAAAACCCATAGTCTGTGCAATTATCGAATGAACTGTAGGTGGATCCTAATGCACACTAGTGCTCGGTTGAGATTGATGGGATCCTAGAACCGAATGACCTCTACATCTCAAATGATCTCTAACATGCTCTATATTGATCCCATTGTCTGATGCAATGTGGGCATATGCCTCCAACAGGTCCTTAGCCAAACAATGCAAAGTCATGCATGCCATATCTCCTGTAAGTGCATCAAGCTATGTAGGAGTAGGGATGTCGACCATTGTAAAAGGATCCATGGTGGTCCACTCTGCTAAAAATGACATGGATCGAGAACGTCTGGACATCAAATACTGACCTACACGATCATCAGATATCCTAGTGGTGGCGGCCTCACTATCACCTATAGTGTCAATTGTTTTGGTAATGACAACTCTATCCGCTATGGGGCTAGAGCAGGTGAGAGCATGAGATCCTTCCACCAACCAATATCACTCCTAAACACCAGGGTGGTCTGTTCACTACGATAGGTGGGCCTATCAACAATCCTACCATGCCCTTGACCAACATATGGTGGAATGTCCAGGTAGTTAACTTTGAGGCCCCCTCAACATACAACTGCTGAACAAAATACAATGGAATCTTGTCATTGTTTGTGTATTGACCATGTGCTGTGAGAAATCGTGGGTAGATCAATGAGGCCATAGCATGATTGACACATCTAGTGACCTGGTATCCCCTAACCTTATGCACATTTTGATAAAATGGAAAACAAGTGGCTTTTATCATTTCTTTGGTGACACTATCTTGTATTTTTTTAAGGGGAACGTCACCATGTACTTCTTCCCGCATGCGGGAAAGAATAGTAGCTACTCTATCTTGGGAATATGCACTAGTCCTCTCAAATTCATCTTTTAGTTTTTCTAGACTATGCAATATTAATATGCATGGTTCACTATATATCCTCGGGTTTGTACCCTATGCTAATGAATCTCTCAATTTTTTAATCTCATTAGTGGTATTTCCAAACAAATTTTATGCAGGTGGAACATCTTCATTTTCCATGTTATATATGTATGTACACCTAAAGAAGCAATGAGACCTTGGTAAATAATATATCTAGATATAGAGAATATATTTATCTAAAACAGTTCTAATAATTCATCTACTCATCAATAATATTTTCATACCATTAACAATTTAAAAAGAATTGGAAGACAACTATAATCTATAACATAGCATCCTTAAATGGTTCAAATTTTAAATGAAACAATGAAAGAAAGAATAAGAAAACAAAGATTAGTGTAAAATTATTTGAAAATAATTGGGGATAAAAATATCTAATCTAATAGTTGTTAACATAAATGAACTTCAAAATAGGATTATGTAAGTGAAAAAAAAGTTTTATTGCCTTCATTGAACCTAAATTTATCTAGTTAAGATATGTCTAAAATTAAGAATTCACACTACAATATCAATATTCCATAAGAATCTCATAAAGAGGATGAATTTAATGGAAGATAATATAAAATCCTCCATATGAGGATGAATTTTATCATTACATTATGAGTGAATCATCTCAATTATATAGCCAAGAACATAAAAAAATTATAGATTGGAAAGCAAAATAATCAGACATTTATCATATTTTTATATGTATAAAGTTTAGATACCGTAAAACTATTTAGACTTATAGATTGCATAAAGCTATGAATTGAATCGTTAAAACTAATTTATTAAGAATCAAATCTAATAAAGTTTGACTTCATATTGCATACTTGTTATAAATATCTCACTAATCCAACCATACATTTTATATATATTAAAAAATATATAATTGTTATGCCCATAATTTTTCACTAGAAAAACTCAATAATTTTTTTTTTGAATCCTTTAATTAAACTAATTAATGCTTTAAGCATTTATGATGCAACAATAACCATCTCCAATAGAATTAACATCCTTTCTTTAATTAATTTGTTGGTTTAACTTGCTAATGCGATACTATTATTAATGCATCTCTCACTATTAACTATACTTTAAATATTAAATTTGCAAGTATCACAATTTAATGGTTACACTAATAATATTCTCATTATAATGGTTATGTCATCATAACCCACAATGAGTTGTTCCTACTTCTATTTCTTGTTGACAGTAAGGTCAATATGGTATTATGATTATTAGGATAGTTCCTCATGACCCAATGATGGCATTTAAAGTACTAAATATGTAACTTTTGATGGTAATAACAACATGAATAATTATATGGTTTGCATTTATTTATTTATTTTCCTCTCATATTTCAACATCTATAAAAGGTTTTTCCAAAAATGCTATCCAATTATCGATGAGCATTAATAAGGTTAAGTATGCTAACATTAGTATTAAGGTAACTATCGATATGAATATTGATAAGAGTATTAACAATACTCGATGATATTAAGGCTCCCTCTACAATTAATACAAACATTCTATCAATTTTATTACTCACAAATAATATTAAACTTTACTCATAATAGAAATGTTAATGTGATAGTGATATCATGTTTACATATACCCTCATTTATACTATTACAAATACCATCCATTAATACCCATATCAATACTATAATAAATTTTATTAATAATATTAATATATATATATATATATTTACAATAGCGCATAAACACTATTATTTGTCAGCTCATTGTTGCTTGCAAAACTTTTATTACCATCTTAGCATCCCTAATAAGATTATCAATAAAATACTTTTCTTACTCGGGTGATTTTATTTGCGACTTATTTTAGTATGATGACCCCCCTTTATATTACCCTCAATAATAGTATCACTATTTGTTATTAATATATTTAATTTTAATTCTTTTATCTAACTCTTATATATTGTTATAGCATTTATTTAATTATTCATCTCTATTACAAAAATAATTATATGATTAAATATATTGCATACTTGTTATAAATATCTCACTAATCCAACCATACATTTTATATATGTTAAAAAATATATAATTTAACAATTTATACAACTTCTAATTATGATAAAGACAAGAATCTTAATCTATACCATTATTTTGAGTTTGGTTTAATAGAAATTGAAAAAAATTATAATCATAAAAAAAACAATGAATAAACTAAGGATCATTTTAACAATGGTGAATTAGTGCCTAAAGATTGGCCTAAAAAATTACAATATTCAACATTCTCATCACAAATTATATATGAAAACTAAGGATCATTTGGTTATATATATTTTCATAGATTTAAAATTTGAATATTTATTACTATAACATGTTCATTACAATTAGATTTTTAAATAATATTGTAATAATTTATTATGTCTTTGAAATTTGTTTTGTGGATTTTAATTTTGTTTTTTAAATTTAAGTTAGAGTAAGTAGAATCTAATGAGATACCTTAAAAAGATTCAAGTTTTATAATTTAAATCTCCCTCTTATATAAATATAGTTTTTTCTAGTCTTACAATTTCTTGTGTCATCTGTTCAATTATTTTAGCTATGGATTTAGCCGCAATCTTGTAGGAGGTATTAAGAAGAGTAATTAGTATCCACCCTCAAATAAAAAAAAAAATTCCTTTAGGAATTAATTTATCAACCCTTGATTAATAGAATTTAAATGATGGATCCCTTTGATAAAGCTACTTTTTATACCTCATAGAGTCCTCCTTGATGAATGGACATATTGTTTTAAGGAATTGTGTAGCTAAACCATCTATTCCAAGACTTTTTGAGTATTCAAATCCTTCAAGGAAATATCAACCTCCTCAAGGGTGAATAAATTATCTAAATGTGCCTATTTTTTGAGACCAATTATTTTGGGTATGCAAGTGCCAATCAATTCCTCAACTATATCTTGAAGTGGATCTCCTTCAACTAGATCAATTAAAAATTATTTGTAATGTTGGAGGAAAATGGATTTAATATCATTAGAGTTGTCATGGAACTACCTCTCTTGATCAACGATAGATATTATCCACTCTTGAGAATGTAAATATGTTCGAGATAACTAAAAAATAATTTGTATCCCTTATATCCTTTCATCCAATGTAAGCCTATCTCTTAATTGAGATCCTCTACCACAATTAAGTTCAAATCTTCTAAGTTTTGGGAAAGGTGGGTCAACCTTGCATCCTAATATTTTGATTTATTATTTTGTCCTCATATTAGGAAATGAGGCATCTCACTTTGTGTTGGTAGTTATTTGTCATTTGTTGAATGCTTTGGGAGGTGTCTAAGATGTTCTAAGAGCATATAATATCATTATAGCTTTATAAGATGAAACCCTCTTATGACATATTCTTATGACATTTAAGAGCATGACTATAGAATATTTATAGTAAAGTATTGACCAACATTATGAAAAATCATAAGAAATATTTTAATGGGTTTGAATATATCAAAGTGGAATACAAAAATTGTGGTTGAATTATTTTCACTCATGGTTTCAATAAACCACTTTTAATGTATAGTTTCAAAACATCCCATTTATTAGTGCTTGAGTATATAATATCACATGATTCATATGATTGGCTTGTAGGTATTGTTAGTGCTTGAGTATATAATATCCCATTTATTAGTGTAGGAATATTTTTACACCACTACTTTCTTTCATTTGGTATTAAGCCTTGGTCATCTTACATTCTAGGTGTTATGGGTATAGTTTTTTGTACTAATCTTGGAATGAGTGGGACCTTGCATAAAAGAAAATCTTGTTGTAGGAAAAATAGCAACTGTGTCAAGGAAAAAGATGTGGACATTTACAAGAACTTTTTTTTTTAAGCAAAAGTGGGAGACCACTTATAATTTTATTTATATATAATATTTTGTACATATAGCTGGTTCAGGCAGACATACTAGTGGGAAAGAACTAGCAAGAAAACCCCCAATTGCAGTCCGAGTAACAAATTTTACAAAATATCAAAAAGACCAGTGAGGTCCCAGTACAAATGACCAATTATCTAATTACAATGTTACATAAGCACATTGGTTGAATACATTAGGACATATGCACATTCTCTTATGCACCCAAAATACCCAAAAGAAGACATCATACTAGATATACCTGTGACCCGAATACATAACACTGGAGATTATAAAACCTTACTAAACATAAGACTGATAAGCTGGGAAGCCACTTTCAAAAAGATGCAGATTTTCCACCAACATGCTGAAAGCCATTAATCGAGCTTTCTTCTATTTCCACTCATTTACCTTTGTGTTGGCGATCATGCTCAAAAGAAGGTTTTGATTTGTTAATATCAGGCACATAATGATAACAAAATTTATTTTTGGATGAAGATGGAAGTTGCAAATCATGAATGCAAACATGACTTCTCAAGAAAGAAATGGCATGATATTTTCTTTTTAAATCATCAATCTCCTCCATGGAAATGGCAGATCTGTATCTGTTTAGAACTTGGTAGAGATGTGAAGAAGTTTCATGCATTGTGGATAATAACATGCCTTGGAATATGTCAGCATACCTCTTCTTATGAAACAAAACCTTCTTTCAATAATTAACATTATAAATTAATACTTGGCTCACATTGTATAATCACACTAGAAACCAACAATGGAAGATTGAGAGTCTCAACTAAGAATTCCACCTTATAGATAACATTCATACTAGAATCCAACAACTAAAGACCAAATTTCATAAATAAAGAACTTTCATGTGTTCTATATCATGCCTTTGAGGGGTCCACAAGTACCATGAGCCTTTTGAAATCCTTCTCCATCTAAATGCATCCATTCCAAGACCATTGGGAGGTGGGTATACAATATGAGCCAAGTATTAATTTCTAATGTTAATTATTGAAAGAAGGTATATAAATTATTCGAGCATCTTAATTCTCATACAGAGTTACATCTTAGTCAATTTCTCAATGTATGAGTTCCATATATTTGTAAATTTTCTTAATATAAAAACATATTTTATTTCATTAATTAAACTATCTATTCCATGTTACAAAGGATGCTCTTATTTTAAATTATAAGTATATAATTCAAAATTAATTAGTAATTTTCAAGATAGAGTACACACAATTTCTTTAGTTAAAATAAAATAATAATATTCTTATTTCCATGTGAGAGTTATGTAGAATGGTAGCTTGATGTCTTGAAAATATTTCTTTCATGTACATACTAAATTTTTATCATTACATTAAATGAGTGAATCATCTCAATTATATATAGCCAAGCACATCAAAAATTTATAGATTGGAAAGAAAAATAATCACACATTTATCATATTTTTATATGTATAAAGTTTCTACTATCAAACTATTTATACTTATAGATTAAATTATTTTTGAATTTGGTTATTTGGGTTCAACATGTCATGCTATAGGATTTTCTTGTGTTTTCACCATGTTGTCATGTGTAGATAGCTATGTATTTTATAGGTTTAGGAATTTTAGAGGAAGGCAAGGTTGAACAAAATGCATAAGGATGAGATGGAGCCTTGTTTACCTTAGGATTTCATTGAGGCTCCCTTTGAGCATAATTGAGGGGTGGTTGGTCCTCTTGTAGACATGACTAATTTAGAAGGTCTTGTCAAGAGAAATTTAGAGGAGATTGGTAGAGACAAGAATCATGTTACAGATGTATTAGTTGGAGTTCATTGCCTCTACCATTCTCTTGAATTGCAACATTCACCTCTTGGTATTTCTTCTAATAATTTAAAAATATGAAGAAGGTTCAAGTTTAGAAGATTATAGGAACCCTTTATTCCCTTTGGTCTCAAGTTTGGAAACTAAAGATCGAAACTTCATTACAAACCTCAACTAGGTTCATTCATGGAAAAGGATAAGGTTGACAATAAGATATAGTTCCTTGAAGAATTTTGGATTCAAGTTGTGAAATGATAGATCTACTAATGTTTTTGGGAAAATGACCCTCTTTATTAGATGCATTTCCACTATTGGTGGAGTATTTCTAATTGGATGTTATTTTTCTAACTTACAACTATATTTTTCTTGTTGTTGTTCCATGCCAATATGATTGATCATTTTTTGTTTCTTTATTGGTCTTTGTAAAAGGGTGGGGCCCTTTCAAAATTTCTATTTCTAATTCATAAATTCAACCAAAAGTATTTACCCTAAAATGAAAATATAAATTTAAACTTTAAAATAGCATTTACTCCAATTAATGGTATTGTCATTTGTTCCAAAATCGACAATTTTTAATGTTTAACAACATTACTATTTGGTTCTCCAAGGTCATGCCCTAAAACCAACAATAAAAGAAATATTTATTAGCGCTTTCTCTTAATATGAATGGTTTTGTTTGTTATACATTGGGCACTATATATTGGATAATAACACTTGCAATGCTTATATTACTAATATATAACAACATTATTATCATTTCATAACATTAATGGTAAATACTATTATTGCAATATTAAAATTTACTCTAAATAATAATATTACTATTTATAATACATACTAACATTTCCCTTGCATGTTCATATGAAATAAGTTTCAATTTATTATGTTTTATTATAATTATTATCCATAATATAATATTTTCATCAATGTTAATATTTGTATTTATGATACATAATGTGATTATAACCCAATTATTAGTGTTAAGTATGTTATTGGAGATGACATTGCTTAATATAAATATTACCTATTAGTATTATTTTATTTTATCTTGTAACCACAATAATTTTTCATTTACAACCTTACTATTAAATATTAATAGAGTTTATTCATCTACTCAAAGGAATAAGTTTTACTTGATTTATATTAAAAAAAAAATCCTAATATGTAGTTCATCCTCTAATATTCAATGCTGATTTGAAAGAGTGTGTATATATATATATATATATATATATATATATATATGTTTAATTTCAAAATTTTAATG
>VDFB02353493.1:376553893-376658595 GCA_007258455.2 Sequoia sempervirens
ACCCTAAACCTTTATACCCCCTACCCTTTATCTCTATCCCACCCCCCCTCTCTCTCCCAAGTCTCTCCCTCCTACCCCCATGCTCCCTTTCTCTCCCACTCCCTCCATATCTCTCTCTCAAGTCAATGATATGGGCCTTCCATAAATTTTGTAGCCATACTTGCCATTCTCTCCAGCTGAAAAAATCCATGTAGGCCCATTAAAAAAAACATAAGAATAGTTAAAGAATACCCATAAGCACAAAGCTAATGAATCTTCAACTTTGTTGCTTAGGTAATTTAAAGCATCAGAATAAAATAACCTTCTGGGTCTCTAAATATTATACAGTATATGATATGAAGCAATTTCATCTTTGTGGGAAAATCACTGCACTAAAAAGTCTCTCCCTCCTCCCCCACGCTCCCTTTCTCTCCCACTCCCTCCATATCTCTCTCTCAAGTCAATGATATGGGCCTTCCATAAATTTTGTAGCCATACTTGCCATTCTCTCCAGCTGAAAAAATCCATGTAGGCCCATTAAAAAAAACATAAGAATAGTTAAAGAATACCCATAAGCACAAAGCTAATGAATCTTCAACTTTGTTGCTTAGGTAATTTAAAGCATCAGAATAAAATAACCTTCTGGGTCTCTAAATATTATACAGTATATGATATGAAGCAATTTCATCTTTGTGGGAAAATCACTGCACTAAAAAGATTTCTAGAGAAAATAAAATCTAGGAGGAACTCGTAGGGTTATAAATACATTAGAATCATAATAGGAACAACTAAAAAAGGAATGACTCATAATCCTTTTAACCATAGTTTACATTTTGAGAACATAAAATTTTGGAATATGCATCATCTAATTAGTTAGGCTGTGCAAACGGACCTCATCTTTCAACCGAATATTCTCAATACACAGTTGTTGCTCTTGAAGACTGACTTCTACAATAACAACAGGTGCTCTACAGTTGGTGCATATGGGATTTCTCATGGCTTCTTTAATTGCCATGTTCTCCAAGCGAAGCTTCTCGTTATCCTACCCAAGGAGAGTGTTTTCATGACACTTGTGTTGAGCCTGAAAATCCAAGATTTGAAAAGCCATGATTAGAAAAAAAAAATATATAGTTTTTAACTATATACTTTTAATATTATAATAATAACATATATAGTTTTTAATTATATACTTTTAATATTATAATAATAGTTATATATTATAATAATAATATAATTATTAAAATATATTACAATAATAAGTATATTATATATTATAATTTAAAAAGAATATAATTTATATTTATATTAATATTAAATATTAATTTTTAATAGAGGGGGTTCGACCGAACAAATTTAGCACGTTTGACCGAACCCCATTTAAATCTAATTTTTTATTGTATGTTAAATGGGTTCGGTCGAACACTAGTTCGGTCGAACCCCCATTCGATCGAACACTTATTTTTTGTTCGACTGAACCCCGTTATCTCACCCACATCCTCTCAAGCACCAAAATTGCTCAGAATTTTGCACTTCGAAGCTCGATTTGAGAATAAAAATGGAGGAGATCTCAAAAACCCAACTGGTATCAAGTTGCCCTCAAAATGAGCTATCCAACGAATATAATTTTAATATGTTTTGATTATATTATCTATTTGTTTTTTGAGTTTTATTAAATATAGGTTTTTCACTAAAAACAAAAATCACGTGGAAAAATAGAAGATTATAAAAAAAAAATGAAAAATATGAGTGCACCAAATATTGGAGTCCTTGATCCAACAAAAAAAATAAAATTGATACATACAGTAAAAGTTATGCATTATACTGTCGCGTTATGTCTAAATTGTAATTGGTTTGACTTTGAAACTTGATTAAAGAAAAATATTCAATAAAAAACTATCTAACCAAGTGGAAGCACTAGATATCAAAGATACAAATCTAAATTCGAAATAATTAGAATTTTATCCTTCAAGGAAAAAAAGTTATGCGTTATACAGTGTGCGTCACTTTTTAAAAATGTTGTTTTTTGAAAAAAACCAATTTTCATGGGAGATGGAAAAAAAAAGTGCAATATGATTCCAAAAAAATTGAATTTTTTTTTAATCAGTGTCCGGTTTGGCCAAAAATTGTAAACCACTATTGTGGGATCACCCATCTTTATCCTAGAACCCTAACCCTAATTCTAAACATCAATTGAATCCTAACCTAACAATAGTTGAATCTTAACTGTAATAAAATCCTAGCCCTAATACTAATTAATCTCCAACCCTAGCCCTAATATTAACCTGTAGCTCCTAATCCAAATTGAACCATAATCCTAACCCTAACCCTAACCCTAAATCCCTAGTTAAACTATTACCTAACCTAAAATTAAGCCTAACCCTAATTGTGTTGAACCCTAATTGAATCGTAACCTAACCCTACTTGAATTCTAACCCTAACCCCAACCCCAACCCTAAACTTTACCCCATGTTTTATCCTATAACCCTAATGTTAACCACAACCCTAATTCAACCCTATTCTAACCCTAACCATAATTGAATTGTAACCCTAATTAAATCCAAACCATAACTCAAACCCTAACCCTAAATCTAACCCTAATATTGACCCCAAGATTCATTTTGAAACCCTAACCGTAACCCCAACCTTCACCCTAATGTTGACTCCAAGATTTATCTTAGAACCCTAATTGAATCCTAACTCCAATTGAACCCTAACCCTAATTAAATTTTAATCCTAACCTTAAACCTAACCCTCATTGAATTCTAACCTGAAATCTTTTCTTAATTATAACCCTAACCCTAATTATAACGCTAATTCTAATTCTAACCCTAGCTATAATTCAAACTCTATTCATAATTATAATTTTAATACTAACCCTAATTCTAATGGTGACCCTTATTCTAATTGTAATACTAATTGAATCCTAAACCTTATTAAAACCTAGCACTAATTGAACCCTTACCCTAGCCTAAAATTAATTGTAGCCAAGTAAGCCTAATTGAACCCTAACCCTAGTTGAGTCCTAATCTCCCAACCCTAATCCTAACCTTTATCCAAAGCTTTATCCTATAATTCTAACCTTAACCCTAATTGAACCCTTTTGAACACTAACCCTAATTGAATCCTAATCTTAATTGAACCCTAACCTTAATTGAACATCAATTGAATTCTAATCCTAATTGAACCCTAACCCTAATTGAACATCAATTGATTCCTAACCCTAACCATAGTTGAATCTTAACCATAATCAAACCCTAAGACTAATTAATCTCTAACCCTAACCCTAACCCTTTTTCCAACCCTAACCCTAATATTAATTTTAAAACTTATTTTTGTGTAATAATAAATTTATTATAGTTTCTTTGTATTTAATTTTATAATTTTAATTTGATTTTATATTTGCATTTATTATGAAAAACCTATCTTATTTAAGTGTAATATTTTTGTACAATAAAATCTTTAGTAAAACCTTGAACTAATAATATTTCTTTTCATATATGTAGGTTAATTTTGAATAATATCTACAATATTAATGATGTTTTCTTTTTCAAATGTTATCAATTTTTCAAAAAATATTGAATATTGAATACTAATTGAGCCCTAGCCCTAATCTTAGGGTTTAACCCCAAGCTTTATCCTCAACCCTAACCCTTTCCCTAATTGAACTCAACCCCTAATTAAATTCATATATTAGTTTTAAAACTTATTTTTAATTTGTAATAATAAATTTATTACATTTTCTTTGTGTTTAATTTTGTAATTTGAAATTGATTTTAGATGTGCACTTATTATGAAAAGTTTTTATATTAGACTTTAATTTACAATATTTCTTTACACATATATATTAATTTTGAATAAAATATAATATTAACAATTTTTTCCTTTTTGAAAGGTTTGCAATTTTTTTTAAAGTATTGAATATTTTTTATGTTTTAAATATACTAATTTAGAAACATATTTTATGTGTAATAGTAAATTGAGGATATTTCCTTTTTATTTAACTTTCAAATGTTCTAAGTTTAAATGGATTAATTTAGAATTTTTAGAAAGTATACTTTTGTTTCCATTCTAATGTTAAAAATATATTTTACAATTAATCAAAGAATATGTTTTTTTTTTTAAGATTTTCAATATTTTTTAAGTTTAAGTATATTAATATGAAAACTTACTTTTTTTTGCAATATAGAAAAGTTCTTTCAAACTTAATTTTCTAAGTTTTAGAAACTTTTTTAGATGTAATAATTTAAAAATTCTTTGTATATATAAATAATAATAATTTTTTATTGAAAAAGATTACTTAACCAAATCTAATTTCTAAAATTCATAAAATATTTATTAATCTGGATGTAATAAGGAAACTCCCAATGCAAGAACAATATGGAACGCTCACCATTCTAGGCGATGGCAGTGGACTATTTTATTTTAGTTGGAATTCGAAACATAATGGTTGCCAACTATTCCACTACACTGCCTCATCTTCTGACACCATTTAATTACATTGGGCAGCCACCTGCATTTCCACAACTACCTGCATTGGTCTGCAATGTATAATGTCTCTGCATTAGCGGCGGAGGGTTTTAACTTTTAAATATTGGCAGCAAGTGGAAAAAGTCTTCCATTTTCTATAATTGGGTTTTTCTTGGCTTGGACTAGCAGTTGGCTGTCAAATTTTTCAAAAAAGTCTAAAATATTAACTAAGATTTTGATGTGACTTAGATTGCCTCTCGACGAAATAATTCTGAGAGATCATTTTCATCGCGTATTTTTTTCACTTTTTTGCTTTTTAAATTTAAAAAATACGCCTCGAAAATGATATGTCTTGGCGTATAATATACAGATTAATATATTAAGATAGATAAGCTAGTAGCATCCGTAACGCGCAATGTAAAATATTAATTTATCACTTATTTTATTTTAAATAAAGAATTATAATACTTTACAAATCATGATTCATATCATATTTATTCAAATGCACAAAGAGATGTGTACAATAGGAATTCATAATGAATGAGAGAATTCATCTTTTATACCAAAAATTTAATATCAATATTAATAGAAGAATTCACTTGAAAAATATATACATCACTTAAAAATGTTATGTTTCCAAAGATTTTAGTCTTTCTTCTTCTGATTTTCTTTTGGCGAGTTGCTTTCCTGTCTTCATTTTTTCATAACGATCATATGTAAATGGTGGTGAGATTCTAATTCCATCCAAAGACTTAACACTTGATATAGCAACAAATGTTATTCCTGCCCTTTCTCTTGGTCCTATATCAATTGTTGCCTTGGAAAGAGTTAACCCTTGTGATTTGTGGATCGTTAGTGCCCAAGCCAATCGTAGGGGCAATTGACGTGTGCGGCCCCTTTGTATTGGTGAGATTGGAATTAAATTTGGAGATGCATCTCCAAAAGGAATTCCAGAGTAATTATCAAATTCAACCATAACATATGTAGGTGGATCTGGTGGGCCACATCCAGGTTTGTATATGATATTTATGATGTATCTACATTAGGGTTATTTACCCATGCATGAATTAGTTCCATCTCTCTTTGAGCATTTGGTGGTTTAGAGGCCATTGATGTAGTGTGATTAATAATGTTTCCTTCATCTATCTCTAATAATGGACCCGCAAATACATACTCATCTACATTTGAATCAAACTCCATATAAACAGAATTCAGTTTGTCAAAAATGTTTTGATCTGAATTGCATGTAAGTTCACTAAGCGCATTTTCATCAATTTGAACATCTTTATAGAACCTATCATGTTCTATTTTATATTTAAGTGCTCTATATACCCTTTCTCTATTAACTGTAAAATTATAAGTTGTTCCACACTGATCCTTTTTTCGAACAATAATGACTGGTAAATTTTTTATTTGATGTGGTAAAATTTTAGCTATTTCTCACTTCTTGTGGAAAACTTATGGTATGTCCTTTATATTTGTATTTCCCTCCAGTTGCATGTGTTACTTGAAGTATTGGGTTGACACGTGTTATTAACATTTCCTCTATTTGCGTTAAATTTGCAAGTTCCAATGGTTGTGGACTAGGATCCATATTGTTTAATGCTTAAAATCGATGTTCATTCCTCTCTTGTCGACATCGATTGCAAATAGGGCCCTCAGGTACCCGTACAACCCTCATTGCAAGATAACTCTCTTCACAAATATAACACATACTTGGTGTAGAAAGTTTATCTAATCCATGTCGAAATATCATTTGTAGACTTTTCAAATCAATCTCAGTAGTTGTATTATTATTAATTACTTCTTTATCTCTTCTATTATCAACATTCATTACATTTTGAATTCTATCATTTGGTGTTTATAGCACACGATTTATTGTAACAAAATTCACCCCTTCAGAACTAACCTCAACATTCCCATGAGATTGACGATGTCTTTTAATTGATTCACGATTGCGCACTTGTATTTGTTGTCTTTCTATCTCATTCAATTGATCAAAATGCATAGCTCTTTGACTTCGTGAACAATGTGTTATCATTCTATCTGCATGTTGCCTCATTTCTGCTTCAATCTCTTCCATTGTCATATCTACCCTACGTTTAAGGCTTCTTTCTCTATCATTTTGGTTTTGACGGATCCTTTCTTCTTGTTTTTGTACATCATTCATTTGTTCACGTCGTTGTCTCATATAGTTCTAAGCATGTTCTCTCCTTTGTTCTGTTTGTTGCTCTTCAATTGTGAAACTCCTTGCTTCCTCTCTTTGTGCATTAGCCATTTGTTCACGTCGTTGTCTCATATAATTTTGAGCATATTCTCTTCGATGCTCTCTTCGTTGCTCTTCATTTTGAAAACTTGTCCTTGGACGACGAGGCATCCTACAAATTTTAATAAAAATTATTAAATCTATAAAAAATTTAATAATTCGTAAAGGCACTTAATGGTTCATAGGTATATAAATAATTTTATCAACCAAATACAATAAAAAAGGACATTGTTAAAAACACATAATTACATATTGCCTTGGCCATTGTTATTTTTAAAGTAGTGATATTTGTTTATTTTCTACACATACCATTTCATAGTAATATTCACTTTTAATTGAAAAATATATTAACTTTTGAGTCCAAATGAGAGTTGAACCCACAACCTTACTATTATAAACAAAACACACTAATCCATTGCACTACATGTTTATTTTGATTTTTTTATGATTACAATTATGTTAATTAATAACTTTTTCAATAACATTAGTAATAAATAAATTAATTAAAAAATATATTAATTTTTAAACCCACAATGAGAGTTGAACCCATAACCCTTCAATTACAAATCAAATATATTAATCCATTGCACTATTTGCTTGTTTTTGTATGTGATATATTAATCACATAATAGATATTTTATTAAAAAATATTTACTTGCTTATAAATAAATATTATAATGTAAGCATTAAAAACATTTTAATGCAATTAACTTTTTTACCCTAAAAGAATAAAACTAAAAACAATTAATAATACATTTATATTTTACATTAAATTACTTTCTTATTTGTAATTGAAAAGCATTATAATAGAATTACTTTTTTACCCTAAAAAGAATAAAACTAAAAAAATATTTACTTTCTTATAATAGATATTTTATTAAAAATTATTTACTTGCTTATAAAAAAATATTATAATATAAGCATTAAAAACATTTTAATGAAATTAACTTTTTTACCCTAAAAGAATAAAACTAAAAACAATTAATAATACATTTATATTTTACATTCGCACTATTCCGAATAATAATCTATTTTGTATTCCCACTATTTACTTTTTATAAGTTAACATTTTTTTAACATTTTTTTTTACACGGTCATGCTCCACCCGTGTTGTCACTGTAGTAATAAAAAAATCGAGATATCCTTCTTGAGGCACCTATTTTTTAATCAATTTGTCACATCAATTTGCATGTTGGTTACATTTATTTTATTTGCATATTGGTTACATTTATTTTATATACATGTCGGTTACATTTCTTTTGTAATATATATAACCGTTGCCAGTCAGGAGAACATCAAATTAAACATAGATTCAAAAAATGTACATGCATCTTGTGCTTTCATTGTAGAAGCCTCTCGACTTAAAGAATTGATTTATTTACTTTGATTCCCAAATAGATGGCTACATTCATTTATTCCTCTACAATTAGGGGAGAGGGGCTCGTAATGGAGCAGGGTCCAATACTGGGGATAGAAGTAGTCCTCAGTGGGTCTTATAGCAAAGCACCTTAATATCCAATTGTAAAACACTTTTTATCCATTAAGTGCACAAACTGACAAATCATGTAATGCCACATCAGCGCACCAATAAAGCATGACTTAGTGCACCACTATCGATCTCACTTTTGTTTGGGCCTTTTTGGATACCTCAACAAAAAGCATGTTGATGTGGCATCATATTTGATGATGTGGCCCTAAAACAAAATATAGAAGCACGTAAGTTGCCAAATAAACTGTTGTACAAAATTGGGAGTGATTTGAAATTTCCACATAGGATTTTGAGAAATGCGAAGTTAGGGTGCTCCATTATAGGCCCCTCTCCCCTAGATAGGTTACATTTTAAGCATGGAAAGATAAGTTGGTTAGGAATACACCTCTTCCAAATTTGAATTATCATGTGTTAAACCTTTTAAAATAATTCGTTTCATAAATACTCTTTTCATTGTACTACACAAATTGCAAGTTATCAATACACTTAGACTACTAAGAGACTTTAAATATATTTTAAGGAACTTAGATTGACCTATTAATTAATTGATTTAAATACTCCGTTGACACCCTTTTATGCAAAGAGTTTAACCTGCATTGTTTTAATTTTACATGCATTTTTATCCCTCAATATGAACTTATCTTGCATGGCAACTTAAAGAACTATTTTCTTTCATGAAAGACAATATAAGTAACACATTATCTTGAACCCCTCTTTTGGTACAAATCTGTAATATCTATTTGCAAATAAAATGAAAAGGAGTAGACAAATGGTGAGGTTGAATAAGGTTTACTTACATATATGTTTGCTTCTTTACAAATGACTCATTCAACACATTTTGATTCTTTATACATGTCTAATTCACAATACTCCTATCTTCTTTTTGCCACTCAATGAGCATACTATTGTTTTTTTCAAATATAAAAGAGAATATAAACTAGCTTATACAATATTTCCTTCAAATAACAAATGAAACTCTTTCTTTTTACCCCAAAACCTTATTTTACTACAAACTCAGAGAGTATTTTCTCTTCCTAATTACAATAAGACAAAAAAATTCCTTAAACTTTTCATATTACAAATAATACATGGAAATGAAACATTTAACATGCCAATGAATAAAGGCTTTCTCTTTTCATTCTTTCATCTTAAATAATATACTAACCTTCAAAATCATAATAATAATTAGGAATGCAATGAGTCACACCCTAATAAGTAAAGCTTGCTCTCCACCCTACCTTAATGGTATCATGAAGCCTCATAGGCTCTAGCCATACCTCTGAGCAAGAACATTCATTTGGACCCAAGATGAAGGGGTCTCCACATACACCTCAAGATATTTTAAATATTATACAACAAAATCACTTCTATCAACATATTAATCCTACTTCAAGGAAATGAACTCTCATATCCTATTTTTTTTCACTCAAACACAAGGAGATACATAAACAACATCACACAGTGAAAATAACCAAGTATTTGTAAGGAGAAGAAGATTTATTTTTCCACATTGCTACTAGGGATGAGTCTTATTCCCTCCAACATGAACCAAAGCTTGAATCCTTCAACCCCAATATGCAAGACATTTCTCATTTCCTTCTTTTTCCTCTCTCTTCTTCTTTGCTTCTCAATACTTAACTAAAAATTTCCCCAAAAGGAGAAGTGGGTAACAACCTTATCTTCTCTTCTCAACAAAATATAAAGAAGAATCTTCTTGGATGAGGGAGTGATATTTGTCACTCTCTCATTCAATCCTCAAGCACAATCTTCCACAAATGCTCACACATGTGTGAGCAAATTTGGGGAGATGGGAAAGGAAGCAGTGTATTCCACTCCATCCCAAAAGTCTCCATTCTCATTAAGAGAAGGGTGAAGTACTTGTCCACCTTGTTGGTTGGTGAAGCCCGACCATTACTCTGCCAATCCATTTTATTTATTATGACTGTTATGATTCCTTTGCTATTCTTGGCTGGGAGTTGGTTGAGGGGTCGCTGAATATTAAATACATTAAATTGTCAAAGGTGTATAAATATATATTGTTGTGCATTGTAATGTGATGAGAAAAAGATAATAAAAGAATTCCCTGCTTGAGAGTGGATGTAGGCTAATTTCCAAACCACTCTAAATTTGGTGTCTCTATCTTATTCTTGAATTTTTTGTTTTCTGTTTTATTTCTTTGCTTGTTTTTAATATTTAACAATTGGTATTAGAGCCTGAAGCTCGATGTTGGAAATCGGTGAAGAATTTCCTAAGCTATGGAAAAGTATTGAGCGGAGATGGAAGACTATTGGGTGTTAGATCCTGGAGCTGGATGCTTTTATATTGTGAAGAGACGAGATGAAGTGGGAGTTTCAGATGATGAAGATGATAAAGCTGATTTTATTATTGAAGAATTTATTTTAAATTTAGATTTACCAGAGAGTGAAGTCTCTTGTTGCTTATTCGATTGTGATAAATGTTCTTCTAGCCATGATTCAGATCCTGACATGGGAGTGAGTGATGTCGTGCAATTGCAACCTGAACCAAGGCACCATGTTCATTGGTGGGATGGTTGGATAAATGAGGAGATTTCAGCTGAAGGGACTGTGGAGTTTTCCTTCTGAGATGAGGAGGATGCAGTCTAGACCCAGGCGAGTGAAGATGATGATGAACCTGAGGAAGAGGCCGAAGAAGAGGCTGAAAATCGAGAGGTAGAAATAATGGTTTATGGTAATTTATTATTTGAACCAGAAGCAGTACTGGTTTATGATAATCCATTATTTGAATCCTAGGTGGATGGTATAGAAGTAGAGTGGAATGCATTGATTGCAAGTAAAGAAAAAGTTGCAGCAGTGGAGGTAAAATTTAATTTTGATAAATGTTGTTATGAAGATGCACGTGAGTATAATGCAATTGCAGCAAAAGAGTGTCCATTGAAGGACATAGAAGAAAGTAAAGAGGATGATTTATTGTTGTGGATGGAAGCAATTGAAAAAAAGTGGGATGAGTTAATCTCAAGTGAGATGAAGGCTACAACAGAAGGTGAGGTAAAATCATATTTTGATGTTTGCTTTGATGAAAAATTTATTGCTGCAATCGATCAATTTGATAAAGTTGAATTTGAAGAATTTTCTACTGATGATTGGTATGAAGAGAAGGATTTGTATTGGTCATGTAAAGAAAGGTTTTTAGATTGGTGCCATGGTGAAGGTCCATATTTTATTTTGGTTGTGGAGGAGGAAATGGAAAGCTTAAAATCCATGGAGGTTATTAAATTTGACGTGCTTTGGAGGAGACTCATTCGAAGCGTTCTTGAACAGAATTTGGCAAAGCTAAAATCTTTGTTGGGGCTGATGTAAAAGCCTGCAATAGGGGATATCTCTAAGCATTCTTCTTTCCAGTATGACTTGTCTTCAAGTGGGAGATTGTTGGCTACGTGTGAAGCAAAGTCTGTAGTAATGGTTGGAACCACTGTCTAAGTTTAGTAAACAATAGCCTTTTTCTGTAACCGACATTCTCCTTCTCCTGTGCATGTCTTGCATTTGGGGAATCTTCTAGAAAAAGATATTATGAAGCTTTATGTTGTACAAAGATGTGATATATACTGGTGAAGAGTGTTGTATGTGTATGTAGATGACTGTTATGAAATATATTGAGAATCCCCTGAAAGTGGATGTAGGCAATTGTCGAACCACTATAAATTTCTATGTTATTTGTCTTGTCTTTTGTTTTATGTTTTCTCTACTTGTTTGAAGAATTTCTTGACAATTTAGATATAGCAGAGAGTAATGTTGTGCATGTGGAAAACTCTGCAAAAGTCTATTGTTGTTTATTTGGTTATGATTGATGGTCTTGTGGAGGGCAAGACCTTGTTGAATCCATGAGCCATGATTCTGACATGGGAGTGAGTGATGTCGTACAAGTGAAAGCTGAAATGAAATGCCATGTTCATTGGTGGGATGGTTGGGAAAATGAGAAGGATTCGACTAAATAAGAGGTTTTGAAGCCTTCACTGGTTGAAGGAGAGACTATGGAGTTTTTTTTCTGAGATGAGGAGGATGCCTCCCTGGGAGAGGAGGATGTAGTTTGGGAGACTGTGGAGTTTTTCTTTTGAGATGAGGAGGATGCCTCCCTGGGAGAGAAGGATGCAGTTTGGTACCAGGAGAGTGAAGATGAACTTGAAGAAGAGGCTGAGAACTGGGAGGAACATCTAAACAAAGAATTTTTTTTTCTAAAAGAAGAGATTGTGATGCTAAGAGAGTGAATCATCTAAATGGAGAAGGAAAAATAAAAATTTACGAAAGAGTGGGAGTTTTTTGGAAAGAAAAGAAATGAAGAGCTGAAAGAGGAATTAGTTGAGCTCCATTCTTTTTTTACCGATTTGGGCATCGATGATTGCCAAGAAGTGGACTCAGTGAATATGGTGGCCATTTTGGAGGATTGTGAGAAGAAAGCCCTGTAAGCTAGTAGTAGCAGGATAGGCCCAAATAGTGAGTTTGTTAGCAGTTGTGGTATGGTTGAAGTGCCTTCTACCAGTCAAATGCAGCCTGATCATATTCCAAGGCAGCCATCACATATTGGTTCACCACCTGTAGCTGCTCCTATGCCACCTTCAAATACTTTTACACAACCTTCATTAGGAATAGGTGTGCAGCCTCCTATAGATAAGTCGTTGCCCTTACAACTTCACAAGAAGCCTTCATATTCAAGGTGGTTCAGCCCAATGGAGGAGAATAGAACCATATTTTTGAATGATGGTGAAGAAGATGAAGAGAACCAACCACATGATGAAATACCAGCCCCTATGAAGGAGCAAAGGAAACAAAAAGAATTTGAAGTTTTTCTAGGAGCGTTTGACTACCTGCTATCCCTCGATGCGGTGAACATCTCCAATAATCAGCTGAAGGGATGCCTATCCAATTCATGGTTGAAGTTATGGAATTCATCCCCAAGCTCATTCACTGGCAATCTAGATTTGTGTGCAACAGATAACTAGGGGATCATTAATCAATTAACTACTGATGGTGGCCCTACAGAGTGGACGGCCCACTTGTTCGACAGAAAAAAGAGGGAGAAGCTCATTAAGGTTTTACAAGGAGCTCATGTGAAGCAGTTCCCTTTCGAGAGGGGGAAATATGAGGGTGAGTGGGACAAATCCAAGCTATTCAAGAAGCATCCAAGTTTTTCCATCAAACACGGGCACGGGAACAATGGCAATGTCCTGCCCACTCTTCATGGCGTTTTATTACCTAAGAAAATGTGTTCTACAGGAGGTAGAGGTCGAGGGAAGATCAAAGCTTCCAAGAGATCTATGGGATTTGGCTCTAGCTTCCAAGTCCTTAGATTAGATTCTAACCACTAGGGAAAAAGTGAGTGTTTTAGTGATGATCAGACTCAGAAGTATATTGATGCTGCGAGAACTCAGGAAGCCCTTGATGTTTTTGAGTTAGTGCTTGAGATTAGTGAGCCAATTTTTTGTAATTTTATCAAGGGTTATATTGCTGAAAGGAGGGAGAAAATGGCGAGCTTAAAATCTTTGCCAGTTATTAAATCCAACTTGGCCTGGAGACGACTAATCCGGTGTGTTCGTGAGCAAAGTTTGGTAAAGTTAAAATCTTCACTTGGTCTGGTTATAATGTAAAGAAGTGGAAATGCAGGGAATGTTACAGTGCATGGCTTACTAGTTGGCCTTCAAGGGGGAGATTGTTGGGTGGTGAAACCCAATTGTTACTCTGCCACTCCATTTTATTTATTATGACCGTCATGATTCTTTTGCTATTCTTGGCTGGGAGTTGGCTGAGTGGTTGTTGAATATTAAATACATTAAATTGCTGAAGGTGTATAAATATATATTGTTGTGCATTGTAATGTGATGAGAAAAATATAATAAAAGAATTCCCTACTTGAGAGTGGATGTAGGCTAATTACCAAACCACTATAAATTTGGTGTCTCAGTCTTATTCTTGAATTTTCTATTTTTTGTTTTATTTCTTTGCTCGTTTTTAATATTTAACACACCCATCCCTAAAGTCCCATCTCATAAATGAGTTCAGGAGCCAAGACACCCTTCCCTTACCCCAAGGTCCCCCAAATTCGTTACTTCCCAAAAGGGGCATTAAATAAGGGTCATATATTGGATATGGCCCAAGATATAGTCATAAATAAACACCTAACACATAGGTACTTACCTTAGGGTATTAGAAAAGGTGAAAATACACAAAATAAACATTTTTATGACCTCTTAAAAGCTCATGAAAAGAGGAATTCGAATTTTAACTTAACTAAGGGTGTCCAACCTTAATTCCCTGCTTAGAATTTTAGCCACATGGTATAACATCTAGTTATCCCCACATAAATTACCATTACACATAGGCTTTAATCTTCAAAAGTATTTTCTCGATTATAAGGTTCTATCTAGATATTTAATATAACTAAACCACAACCAAAATACTTACTCGACCTTTAATATTAATCCCACATCGACTCACTTAATTTCCTACACAACATAATTAAGCACAGTTAGACATAAAAATAAACCACATTAATTGTAACTCAAATCTTCATAACTTTATTCACGAATCATTTACATAGCTAATTACTCATTCAATATAATACAACATAACAATTATTTTATTTCAAATTTGTCTTATAATTTCAAGTCATATTCAATAACTCACATGCAAATACATCATAATCAAGTAAAATAATAATATAACATAAGGTAAACATAACTACAAGGTTACTTTCAGACAATCACCTTATTTATCACCTCCAATGTATCTAACCATCTATTTAGGAGAAATATTTAACAATTTAAGGTTGTATTAGTCACATGCAAGGAGAGGTCTTACACATCTTAAGGGGGGTTATTAGAGTAATCATGCATTAATTATTAGTCTAATTTATTCCCATGCACTTAACCTAAACATAGGAGTGATTTACTATGTTAACTAGAGAGTTATTATTAGATCATTATATCTCATTTCATGAGGCATTGACAATTGTTATGATCTAATCCCTTTCTCATAGGGTTGCTCCTATATAGCACACATCCCTCATTGTATTATTCATTCCTTTTGAATACCTTTGAGGACTCTTGTTTTCTTTGAAGATTCTTGAGGTTCATTCTGTAGCTTTTTCTTGTTGAGGAATATAGCAACTCTTTGTTTGTAGATCTCTTGCATGGAAGTTGTCTTTGTTCATTGTTTGATCTTGTGGCTCATGCTTTTCACAATTCTAAAAAATTTAAATATTTTGTCTAGGTTGGAAAAGATCCAAGGTTGTATTCAAGAGCAGGGATTAAATAAGAATATTTAAATTAAGCATTCTAAACTCTAGAATGAATTAGAAAAAAGTGAGCTTAAGGAGGAAATCATGTGGTGACAACAATCTCATGCTAAATGGTTAGAGGTATGCAATATTAGTTCTTTTTTTCGTCACTTTGTTGTGGTACAAAAACATGTTAATGCTTTTAAGGAGATTCAAAGAGAGGATGGTCTAGGATTGAATCCACTCAAGATATCTAATTAGAGGTTATTTCTCAATTTCATGAGTTGTTCAAAGCCCCCATTGATTTCTTTGTTGATTATAGACATATAATTTTGAAATGTGTTCCTAAACTTATCCCCCCTCATGATAATTCTTTTCTCAATGATCTTATTTCCATGGATGAGCTAGAGTAGGTTGATTTATAATGAAAAGAGATAAAACCCATGTTCAAATAGATTTCCTATTGAGTTCTTTCAAGATTTATGGGATGTTGTCAAATATGACTTTTATAGGCTTCTAAGTAACTAGACACCTCAAAATGAATGATAAAATATCTATATATTTTTTCTTTTGATTCCTAATAAGATTGGGTTCAATTTTTTAAGTGTTTGATCTATAACTCTTTCTATAACATTTTTTCCAAAATGATTGTTGAGTTGTTGAAATGACTCCTAATTTCTCCAAACCATCAAGGTTTGTTCAATGTCACCAAATCCTTTACTGTATTTTTATTGTCTAATAAGATTTTCACTCTATGCATGTTAATAATAAAAGTTATAGGTTCAGAGAATGATCTTATTTATCTAAATTGCTAATTTCCACTTTAAAACTCTCCAAATTTGTGTGAATATAAAATATTCCTATTGAGGAAATGGCAGAGCACAGGAGACACCAGAGCCCTCAACGAGATAAGGGGTTTTGGAGAAGAGATCCAAGTAGGTGGCCCTTCAACCAGTGAAATGGGAGGTCACGGAACACACAATGGCGAGCACCGCAGCAAGCAGGGAAGGCTCCAACAAAAAATGGTCCTAGTACCAACACATCAAAAAATGCAAATCTAGTATCTCAAGACCAAGATTCAAGAAACAAATGGGGGTATGCCAGTATGCAGTTGACTAGTCTGGTAGACATGAGGAGACTCGAAAATAAGTTTTGGAGACCAAAACATCAGGCGAAGCAATAGGCATCAGAATAGGTAAACCCTAACATCAAACATACCAAAGTTGTTTCCTTAATGATTGATGGTAAGGCTTGGAGTGATTTAGTGAGCTACTTTAAGGAAAGAGCCTTTTTTATGAAGTGGAGTGGGCCTTGGTTGGCCTTTAAATGAGTTAGAAACTAGTATAATGAGCATTGGGGTGAAGCTGTGATGTTGAAATCCCTACCAAATGGCTTTTATCTGGTTATTTGTCCATAGGCTAGGGACAAGGAATGGATTCTAAATAGTGGACCATTCTTAATGGGGGGTAAGGGTTTCTTTATAAAAGATTGGACCCCAAACTTCAACCCATAGTTGGAAGCCATTATAGAGGTGCCAATATGGATAAGACTTTATAACCTACCTCATGAGTACTGGGATGAGGAAACCCTAAGGGTAATAGGAAACAAACTAGGAACTTTTGTAAAAGAAGATGAAGCAGTTACAAACAAAGACTATAGATGTATGCAAGAATATGTATTCTTTAGCAGGCATCGCATCCTCTTCCCAGGATGGTGGAGCTCAAATCAAGTGAGGACACTTGGAAGCAAGAGATTGAGGTTGAAGAAATGATTGAAATGTGCTCTGTCTGCAAAGGATTTGGACACCCTATTGGAGAATTTAATCATTTGGAAAAATGGAAAGGACTAGGGCTTAATGCTTTAAGTGATATTTTGGTTTTGAAGGAAAATATCTTTCAAGAAGAAAACATTGATTTCCTGGAAGCAATGTCGGTTCGTTGGGATCTCTCTGCCAAGGTTCAATGGAGCTTGCTTAAACTAGATTTCTTTTGGATATGTGGGTTGACGGGAAAGACAATGACTCTAGAAGGGAATTGGATTGGAGGCTTGAAGTGGTGGCAAGGATTCTTGAGGGCTCCTAGATGGACACAGTTCCCATTTTGGAAAATAGTGAGCCGCCCACAATCGACATTGAAGAGGTAAGGAGCGATTGGGATGCTCAGGTCCTAGATATATTGGGTTCTTCCCCAAAGGAATGACTTAAAAGCCCTTGTAAGGAGGATCCCAGTGGTGAACAGGGTAGAAGGGAAAAAAATATGATAGACTCTGAAAGGAATCATTCTAACAGAGAGAACACTCTAGCACAAGGAACTAAGAATGGTGAGTTATAGACTACACTGATAGCTTTCAGAAGGGGCAATAATAACCCTCAAATGGATCAAAGGGGGGAAAACCTAGGAGATGAAATAGAAAACAGATAGATCTAAAATTCAACATTTATGGAGGAGAAAGCTTTTCAAGCAAATGGTAACTATGAAATAGAAGAACACTTTTTCAGAGACATTCAAATCTCCCCAATTCACAACTTGGAAAGCTCCTTTGAGGAAGCCAGAGAGGAGGGGACCTTATATGATGATCTGGATTACAAGTTCCCAACTGATGAGGAAGGGGATGGTGGGGATGAATTAGGCCTAAGATCTGAATTGGGCATCATAGAGAAGAGAACTCTTTCTCAAACCCTTGCTAAGCAAGTTAGAGTAAAGGTAGGGGAGAAGAACAAGCGAGGACCAAAATTTGCAAAAGAAAAATTAGAAATAGTTGGAAGTGTGATGGGTCAAAAAAATTTGAGATTGGGAAAAGGCTATGCCTTTTCCCAGGAGCCATGAAGGTCCTATCATGGAATGCCAGGGGCTGCAATGCCCCTAACAAGATTCATTTGATCAAGAGATGTTTTGATCAAACGAGACTAGATATAGTTCTTTTGCAAGAATTAAAGTTTAGTGGGGAGGATTTAAACTTGTTCAGGAGGCATTTTGGCTCTTGAAAGTGTTGTTTAGTTGAAGCAGAGGGTGTGTCTAGAGGTATTGGTATACTGTCCAGAGAGGCGGTTGTGGAAATTGAAGAAGTCAGATCAGGTAAATCTTGGCAATGGGTCAATGTTTTCTCTAGACAATTGATTGCAAATTTAAATATCATAAATGTTTATGGGCCAAACAATTGTTCGGAGATGAAAAGAGTTTGGCATGAAATTTTGGTGGTGCTCCTAAATAATGGTGATCTTTTGTTCCTCTTGGGGGGAAAATTCAATGCAATCTTACGACCATCTGAAAAGAATGGTGAGATTGGGTGGGCTAATAAAAAATAGAAAGATTTCAACAACTTTGTCACAAATAATGGTCTCTTTGATATTCAGTTCAAATTTGGCAATTTCACTTGGACAAATAGAAGAAGCAATTTTTTGAATATAGCTAAGAAACTTGATAGGTTCTTTTTAGCTAGAAATTGGGCTAACTTCCATTGGACAGTTCAAGCGAAAATTCTTCCCATTACAGGTTCTGATCACTATCCCATTAGTGTTAGAATTCAAGAAGATGCAGTTCCAGATAGGTGCCCATTTAAGTTTGAGAAAATGTGGTTAAGAACATATGGGTTTGTGGATTTAGTTGTTGATTGGTGGTCTAATGCTCCAGTGAAGGAGGGAAATAAGGGTTTCATTTTCTTCAAAAAAACTTCAATATGTAAAGAAGCAGTTAAAGCAATGGAATTGTGAAGTTTTCAAAAATATTTTTTCAGAGAAGCTTAAGTTAGAACAAGAGTTGGGGGTGTTGCATTCAAAATTAATTGAAGGAGGTATGTTGTAGGATGACTTTTTGAAGGAGAAAGATCTTAATAAGCATATGTTGAGATTTTGGCTAGAGAAGAAACCTTTTAGAGGTAGAAATCAAGAGAGACGTGGCTAAAGGAGGGAGATCGAAATACAAATTTTTTTCATAATTCGACCAAGGTAAGCAGTGCTATTAATAAAATTCTCTCAATTCAAGATATGAATGGTAATACCCTCATGGAAAAGGAAGAAATTTTTCAAGAAGTTGTTCATTTCTTCTATGAGGCATTTAGAGCTCCTCAAAATGTAACATCCCAGGCAAATGATCTTCTGGATGTAATCCCATAGTGTGTCTCTAATGCACAAAAAGTTGCTTTGACAAAGGTTGTAACTTTGGAAGAAGTAATGTTTGCTCTCTTTAGTTTGCGAAGTAATAAAGCGTCGGGACCATATGGCTTTCCAGCTTTGTTTTATCAGAAATGGTGGGATGTTCTAGCTAATGACATATGGGAAGTTGTTGAGGAATCAAGAAGGGTGGTTTTGTTTTAAAAGATTTCAATAATACTTTTATTGCTCTTGTTCCTAAGAAAGAGGAAGTTGTAACTTTCAATGACTTTAGGCCCATCTCTTTATGTAATACGATTTACAAGGTAATATCGAAGGTAATGGCCAATAGATTGAAGGATGTTCTTGATTTTGTTATTTCCTCGAAGCAAAGTGGCTTCTCTCCAAATCGTTCTATTTATGAAGGCATAATTGTTGCTCATGAAGGATCCATTCCATCAAGCTAAAACATTTGGAAAAAATGTTGATAAAATTAGATATTAGGAAAGTGTATGATGAAGTGAATAGGGACTTCTTATTAAAATTTCTCATGAAGTTTGGTTTTAGTGAGGATTGGATAAAATGGGTTGAAAGCTGCATTAAAACTCCTTGATTTTCAATTTTGGTGAATGGAATTCCTCAAGGTTTTTTTGACTCGGGAAAAGGCTTAAGACAAGGTGGCCCAATCTCACCTTTTTTGTTCATCATAATGGTCAAGCCTCTAGGTCGACTGATTGTTAAGAAAATGAATGATGGGTCTTGGAAATGTGTTTAGGTTGCTGAAGGTTTTGATCCAGTTGCTCATTGCAATTTGCAGATGACACTCTACTATCAAGCGAAGCCTCTTTCAAGGAAGCCAAGGTGATTAAAGGTGTTCTGGATAAATACAATGCAGCCTCGGGACAGTGTATTAACTGGAGAAAATCAAAAAAAATCTTCTTCAATACTAAGGGGCAGAAATAGAGGGAGATTTGTTCCATCTTGGGGATAAAGATGGGTACTCTACCAGGGAAATACTTGGGCATTCCTCTATTTGGGGGAGCCAGTAAATCAGCTATATGGAAGGACCTTGTGGATTGTTGCTTGAAACAAATGGATGGTTGGAAGAGTAGATGGCTGACCTTTGCAGGTAGAATTCTGATGTTAAAGTCAGTAGTCTCTACTATCCCTGTTTTCTCGATGATGTGTTTAAAAATTCCAAAGAAGGTTATAAAGGTAATAGGTCAAAGGATGCAAATTTTTTTCTTGAATGGTGCAAATGAGCAGGATAAAATCCCTCTTCTTTCATGGGAAAAGATTTGTAACTCAAAGGATGTGGGTGGGGCTGGTCTGAGAGATTGGAACTTAATGAATGAAGCTTTGGGCACAAAACTAGTTTGGAATATCTATTCTCAACCCTCTCAGTTGTGGGTACGATCTTAAAAGCTAAATATCTAGATTCAATGGAAGATAATAGGATCCTAACCATGCGGAATCCCCCAACTAGTTCTGCCATATGGAATTTTATCATTTCTTGTAGGCAAGTAGTTATTGATCATGTGACATGGTAGATTGGAAATGGTATGAGGGAGAAATTTTGGGAGGATTCGTGAGTTGGCTTCCTAGTGTTGCAAGAAAATGAAAACCTCTTCGAAATTTGAAACTAGTTCATTGAGCATTGGGGTGAAAAGGTCAATGATTATCTAAAGTTCAAAGATGATGGTCTAGGAGGAGATTGGAGATGGAAATCTCTCAAAAATGTTAATTTATCAGAGATGCAGTGTGATACCATGCAAGAGATTCTAAGCACCTGTAAAATTGTGAGGACAAACTTTGAAGATAAAGTAGTTTGGTGTGGAGTTGTGGATGGAAAATATTCAGTTAAATTGGGTTACTATCTTTTGGATGTTGGTGAAAGGGGTGAAGTGTGGCTGGTTGATTTATTTCGGGGAAAGGAGTGCCTACCTAAAGCGAAACTTTTGCTTGTTTGGCAGTTAGTGGGTGAATTTTAACAATTGAAAGAAGAAGGCGTATGGGTTTAAGTGGGCCCTCAAGATGTGTTATGTGTGAAAAAGTGGAGGAAACAATTGATCATCTTTTGCTTCATTGTAGAATGGTTGCATCATGTTGGGATATGTTACTGAAGTCTTTAGGATGGCACGAACCACTACCTGATACTCGAAAGAAAGTTTTTGAAGGGTGGTCGATGCGGAAGTTGAAATCAACCTTCTCAAGTGTATGGAAGGTAAGCACCTCTATAGTAATTTGGGAAGTCTGGAAAGAGAGGAATCAAAAAAATTTCCTAGAAAAAGGTGAGTGCTTGGATAGATTAAAGTACATAATCAATCATTCTTTGGAGGAAGTAGTAGGAGTAGCAACCTCAACTTTTTATAATCCAAAGACCCCCTTTACTTTGGAGGATAAGCGTATTTAGGCCATTTGGCCTGGAATTCGACTAAGGCCCGTTAAGGGGATTGGTTGGGTTAATCCGACTAATTCGTCTTTAGAGGTGGAAAAATGGGAGAAACCAATGGAAGGATGGTGGAAGGTAAACTTTGATGGGGAAGGTAAACTTTGATGGGGCATCAAAAGGAAATCTAGGACCATCAGGGGCTGGTAGCATTGTTCAAGATTGGGATGGGAATGTGTTGGCCATTGGGGCAATGAGACTAAAGGATCCAATAATGTGGCTGAAGCAGCAGCAACTTTAATGGCAATTAAGTTAGTCAGGAAGTTAGGGGCCACAAGGATTCATGTGGAGGGTGATTCCTTGATAATCATCCAAGCAATAATAAAAGGAGGAATTGATGCTTGGAATTTGCAGGGAGTGATTAGGAAAATTATTGAAGAATTAGCTCTTTTTTAGGATTATAAGATTAGTCATGTTAGGAGAACTGGGAATATGGAAGCAAATACCTCTTGAAATGGGCTTTAACATTTGCAAAGGTGGATGAATTCATAATTGAAGATTTTAGAGAGTTTTCTTTGGAGTAATTTTTGTCTGTTGCATTTAATGCAAGTTGGTGTTAGTTAGTAAGTAGAGGAATTTTTTTCAAAATTCTTGAAGGACATGAAGCATTGATGAAGGTTTTGTTGCCGAAACTAGACGTATATTCGACATTAATGGTGATGGTCGGAAACTTGCTATGTATTGAAGATTTTCCTTGCATTTCCTTCGATGCTTCTTGGTTTGTGGGAGTAAGGAGAGTGTTAGGATGGCAGTGTGAAGGAGTCTAGTGGCTAATGTACCAGAGAAGAAATGGAGGCCAACTTCACTCTAAAAGTGAGGAAATTGGATCCTTTTGTTGGAAAAGTGATGGTGAAGAGACTGCATGGTTTGTTCCTATACAAGGATGTGAGGGTGGTGCAATCTGTGCAAATCATTTTGGGCAATGGCTTCGAAGATTTAAAGCACAAATATCAAACTAATATGGATATATACTCTCTGATCATGGCGTGGGGGTTGGACTTAGGAGAGTCGATGGAGGTTGTAAGGAAAGTGATGAAAGCATTGGTGCATAGGGATTTCTTAGTGAACATGGAGAGTATTGTGGAATGGGCTATACCAGGACAAGGCTTTGATGTGAGCGAAGGCATGGAAGGTGTGGACCCGGAAGTAGCAAAGATAAATCACCCTTTCATTAGGTGGCCAGAAGGAAGAACCAAATCCATGTGGAGAGAGGGTGTGGAACAGGGGTGGCATGCATTGAAACTGTGCATCAAATTAATGGAGACTGAGGAGATCATAGCAGGACTCAAAGCCATCACCAAAGAGGAGTTGTGTGAGAAGAAGGGTTTGCATCCAAGAAAGAAGGTGAAGCCACTCACGAAATTATGCCCTTTGCATTTGGGAAACACTTCTAGAACTTCTGCATAAACACAATGCTCATTTTTTGAATAGTTTACTATGTTTAAGCTAGATGTTGTTGTATATGCTTTTAGGGTTAAGCCTTGTTTTTGGTTTTCGATACTGCAATTAGCTGGGGTATGAATAGTAGTTGGTTGGATAGTTTTCAGGCGGATGTGGTAGGGCTTTTTGCTTCGTAGGTTATTATATTGTTTTAGCAAACATGATGTGATGGTGCTGGAAGGACTTTTTATTTGGAGCTTTTTAAATTTTTTTTATCATAAATAAAATAAAATATTATCACCAATAAAAAAAAAAAGTTACAGGTTCATGAAGCTTGATCTTTCTAGGGCTTATGACAAGGTTGATTCAATGGGTTGTGCCTTGTTATTACTCTCCTTCCTTTTTCGTGATTGTAAATGGTTATCCTTCTATTATGTTTCATTAAAAAAGAGGCCTACATCAAGGAGATCCTCTCTACTTTACTCTCTCATTTTGGCAAAAGGACTTGGCATTTTTTTAAAGCACCTCAAGTATTTTAGCTATTTCTCTAGCTTTCACATTGTGGAAGGTCTGGATCCACTTTCCCATCTTCAGTTTGTGGATGACACTTGTTTGATAGACAATATCACTTTTAAGGAAGCTATTGCTCTTATGTGAGCTCTAATCATTTATATCAATGTGTGTGGTCAACTCTTGAATGAAAAAAAAAAGTCTCAAGTTTTATTCTTCCATAAAGACTCTCATCTTTAAGAATAGATTACTAACATTCTTCATTTCTAGGTTGCTTCTCCTCCTTTCAAATATTTGGGTATCCCTATTTCTCTTACTTGCCTTGGAAAAATACCAAAATATTATGTTGGATTCTATTTAGCATCAAATCAATCATTAGACACATAAATACTTCTTTTTGACTAGTTATATTGTCCTTAAAAGTTGTGATTTAAGCTCTACCGATTTATATATTTATGACTCTTGTGGCTCCAAAAGGCATCCTTCATGATTTGGACTGAGAGATGAGAAAGTTTCCTTAAAAGAGAAATTTGAAGAAAAAGAAATGACATTTGGTCAACTAAGATAAAATTTGTCAACCTAAAGAGAGAGGTGATTTAGATATGAGATCTTCCCTCTTTAACAATATAGCTTTTCCTACCAAATTATATTAGAGATGGTGTGTGGAGAAGTTGACTTTATGGGGGATCATTCTTAAGATCACTTATATGAATCTAGAGAATCATTATTTTGTTCCTAGGATGTTGACCCTTGGTAGGGGTTCTTAGATATGGAAAATAATGAAATCGGGGAGTAGTCTTATAAGTTAGCATTTTTGGATTGTGGAGAAGAGTGACCTTGCTCTTTTATGTGATGTGTGGAACAAACATAGTTCTCTTTGTGTGGAATTATCTAATCTATTTTAATTAAAATATGAATGTTTTGAAGTTGGTTGGAGTTATGTTTCTAATTTTTGGTATGTGATCATGCAAGATGGTGTGAAGATTTAGGAATGGAAACCTAAAGATCTTTGGCTAGGTCAACAAGTCCCTCTTCTCATTAGCTAATTAGCTTATATTTTGGCTTCCCAAAAGCTCTCTTTAGATAGAAATCTTGATTTCCTTGGATGGGGTTTAAAAGGTTGTATTAATTATAAAACTCTTTTGGTAGAAAACCTAAAAATTAAGAACTCCAAGCTTTAGAAAACAATCTAGCATCCCATATGTTGGCCAAAGGTGAATGCTTTCATGCGGCTTGCAACTTAAGATAAATTTATTCATCATGATAATCTTTAAATGTGCAAGGTTGTTGGTCTAAATAAATGTATCCTTTGCCTTCAAGATGAAGAATTTGGAAGACATAATCTTTTAGCCTACCATTTTTCCTCTTTCCTTCATCATTTATGTTGTGATTTATTAGGAACTTCATGAAATAGTCATGATTCTATCCAGGACTATCTTGTGAATTAGCCACAACACTTTTTGAATGTAAAAACCCTTTATCTATTTAGTCCTTGTCAAGCTATTAGAATATTTGGTTGGAATACAATCAAAAGATTTTTAATGGTACTAGGCATTAAGCCAAGTTTAGGGTAGAACTTTAGCCAATCTAAAAGAAACCTATCAAGTTTAGATTCAATATTATCAAGAAAATTCTAGTGGGAACTTCAAGTTTTGATGAGTCTTGGTATTCATGTGGTTTCTTCCTCTCCTACTTCCTCCAACAATAATCATTATGAATATCAACTTAATAAATAGGAATGTCCTCTTGGCTTGGTTCAAATTAATATTAGAGATTCAAATGATAATTTTAAAAATGTTGGTATAGAAGGTGTTTGTTATGACCATAATAGCAAGTTTAAGTTCTAGTTTGCTAGTAGGCTTGATGTTGGTTCTAATATTTTTTGTTGAGGCTATGGTCATTCGCCAAGATCTTTTAAAAGCTAAGCTAAAAAATCGTACCAATATTATTTTGGAATCTAGTTTTAAAATCTTGGTTGAACATTATAAAAGAAAATATTCCTCACTTTCAAGAGTGGTAGTTAAACAAATGTAAAAAAGGCATCCCCATGCGTGGCTTCAATATTGTTAAGAGGAACCATACTAGAAGGAAAGAAAATTAAGTTATTGATTTTTTGGCTAAATTAACTTCTAAATAAAATGGCATTAAAAGTTGATATAAAAAATAATCAAGATTGTCCTATTGGGGACTTGAGCAAAGACTTTAGTGTTTTTGTGAAAGTTGACTTCAATGCCTCTTCAAATTCTTGATTCATGTTGGTGTGTTGGTTCTAGTGGTGTTCTTGTTTATTCAACTATAATTAACTTTAATATTAATTTTTGTTTTTAAGTTGTTGTCTTGCTGGTTCAATTTTTTAACATAAAGGTAAACATTATTTCTAATATGCAGAGCATGTACAATCTTCATGAGAACAAGTGCTTATGTCCTGTCTATGGGGTTGGGAGGGTTTTTCCTCTCTTGCTAATTGTATATTTTTTAGAATTGGTGCATTAGGGCTCTTTTTAAGAGTAGTAGACCTACATTATAATAAATTGTTGTTTTAATATATTTTTTTTCTTTATGTTGAAAAAATCTCCATCAATACAACTATCTCTCAATAAATTTTATTTAGTAACCTCTAGAAAGTCACCCATGTAAACCAATTTTCAAGTTTTAATCCAAAAACTATAAACATTTTTTTGTCTATCGATTTCTACATTTTCAAACTTTCAAATTGTCTCTTTGAGTGACTTTTAATCTCATATCAAAAGAGTTTGTAAGAGGAAATAGTCTAAGATACTATGCATATAACAAAGTGGTCTTATGCAACTACTTAACTAAATTTGTTGCTTGATTTTTAGCATGACAATCTCATAATGAAAAATAATCACATGACTATGCATACTTCCTTCCCTCCTTTAGTACATTTCCCTTTGAATTTTGCATAAACAAAGATTACTAAACAAAATTAGCTCACATATGACCACTCAATTAAAAATAAATAAACACTACGTTTTACCATTCATATAATTTTTTTGTACAACATCCCACATAAACACATTAAACTCTAATAATAAAAACTAATTAATTTTTTTTTATTATATATTTTCTACACAAATTAAATATTTTTAAAAAGAAAGTTTGTGCAAGTACAAGAAAGTAGTAGCTGTAACTCGCAGGAGATTAATTAAGAGCATTGTTGAGATATTAAAGGAAGAAGTTTCCAGATTTTTTGTTGGACTGATTGTAACCTGCATTTCAACATCTCATAGTTGTATTACCTTAAATATCAGCTAGTTAAATTTACACTAGGATCGTTCAGTCACTTGATATACGTATAACAGCCTTTCCAGGAAGGGGAAAAACACATTTATTTTTATTTTTAAGTATATATATCTATGTACTTAAAAATTCCTTTGGTTCCTCTAATTGCTCTTTTCTTTTAAGACGTTGAACTGTAGTGGAAATTCTCTGAAATTGAGATCTGTTACTGAACAATTTAGTATTTGTCCCAAGGATGCATTATTAAGTTCCAAAATGCTAGAAATTTGCGTATATTTGAATGTATTTCTCCCTAAAATGGAATGTTTAAGTCACAGAAACAATTCCAAGACACAGTTTTATAGTAGCTTTGTCTTAGAAGGTTGTGTTCACATACAAGTCCAAGAGCACAGAGAGGAAGATAGTCTAATTATCTTAAACATTCACTCCATTCCCTAAGCCGATCCTTTTTCCACTTTGAAGACTTCCCTAACAAACTTTTGCAGGTTCACCTTTCCTCTTTCCAATGCAACAAGCCAAATCACTAAGCCATTCTCTAATTCTATTCTATTCCAGTGCTTTCAGTACATCAAAAATCGACCTACAGCTCTCGCTTTGAAAATTATGTTATAGAATGCCACTCAAGAGACAAGGTAATGGCAGAGATGGATGTATACATTATTGTAAAACAAGGATTTCAATTTAGTTCTGAAATTATTTATGTTCATAGAATAATGAAAATATGTCGAGAATGCTACTTAAGAGATAAGGAAATGGCAGAAATTGATGAATTCCAATCTAATTCTCAAATTATTTATGTTTATTGGAAAATTTAATAACCACAAATACAGTGCTAAAAAATTCATTAGTTTACAAGATTTCCTCAACAACAATCCACCAGCCTGCTTAACATAGAATATGGAATTATAAATAGCAAATTTGGGAAAATTAAAATTTGTAGAAGTCCCATCTAGAGAACCAGAATCTGAACATTAGAAATTATTTAACAATTGAATCGTGGAATTATACAGAATAAATATTTGCTATTTACAAAGTCTCATTTAAGAGAAGCCTTTTCTCCACTATTCCTAGAAACTTTTGCATGTATAAAAGGAAAATATTTTGCCATGACTTTGGATTACAGCAATGGATCCCGATTAATTTGGGATTTGAATTTCAATTTTCAATTAGCTTTCTTGTAACTATACCTATACACACAAGCAATATACACCAACATATTCAAGAAGCTGAGACAAGCTAAAACCCAAAAGAAGTAATCCAAGTGACCTTCATTTAGATTGTCCGGTATCCATCCTAGCTTCTCCCCTTTAGTAGTGACAGAAGTCACGATGGTTAGAATTAGAGTACTCAAATAATTCCCTAACGATATTGTAAGAAGAGAAAGTGCACTGCACAAACTACGCATGGCATCAGGTGACTGCTCATAGAAAAACTCCAGCTGTCCTATAAAGTAAAAGACTTCTGCAGCACCTATTAAGAAGTATTGGGGGATCTGCCACAAGATGCTCATTGGAACCGGCGTGACTGTGTCATGTTCCAAGTGATGAGTTCTGACTATATCCAGACGCTCGATTTCAACCAAAGCAGCTGCTACCATAGACAATATTGATACCACCAATCCAATGCCCATGCGCTGCAGCTGAGTAAAACCCCTTTCATTACCAGTGTACTTGCGAACAATGGGCACAATCAGGCGATCATAAATGGGAACCCATATCATGACACTCAGTATATCAAATAAAGACAATGATGCTGGAGGAATTTTGAAAGAACCAATTCTGGTGTCCATGGTCATGCCCTGTTCCACAAACATTGTTGACATTTGGGCAAAAACAGCAGAAAACACAATACCAGTAACCCAGACGGGAAACATTCGGATCAAAATCTTCAGCTCCTCCACTTGGGTCACAGTACATAGTTTCCAAGGATTTGAAAAACCACCATTCTGAACATCTTCATCTGTTATACAAGCCGATTTGTCCAGAAAACTGCAAATATTTTATGCCAACTATAAATCAAGGTATATTTTTTAATTGCTGCCAAAATTTTAACTTCAGTTATGAACAATAAATAATCACATATCGAGCTAAACTTTTTGTTCTAGGCAAAAGAAACTATATATTATTGGATGGCCAGTGCCAAAAAGTTGTACAGAGATATACAATAGCACCAGTTGTGGATACATCTTATAGGAAATGTGGGACAGGGACAAACTGAATTTAAGATAAGAAACAGCTTGTGTCTAGGGCAACTCATAAACCATACTGTTTGTTGAAGAGAATGTGATTCAACAAAGAGGACAAGTTGGACAAGTTGGACAAGTTGAGGCTGATAAACAACATATACTGAAAATCTAGAAAACTCTCGATGATTTTTTTCTGCCTAAGTCATTTTTAATGCAGTATTAAGTGAGAAAAATATAAAGTAGAAAGAAATATTAATTGATTCTTTAGAACGTTTCACAAACACAAAGGATAATGGCATACAAAAGCTGTGGTAACTTGGATGAGGGGCGTACTGGAATCCGTTAGTATGTTCCAGCTTTCGACTTCCTTGAATTGCAGAATACTTGTCTTTTACCTCGTAGAGAAGTGTACTTTCTTGAGGAACTTTATTTTGCAATTTGTGAAATGATGCAACCACGACTTGGCATACGCGTGTCAACGGGCTGCCTCCAGGTTTTTGGAATCGATACAGTAGTGTCCCAGAAAAGAAACTCCCTATCGCTAATGCCATAAATACTGTAGGAATCCCAAATCCCCATCCCCATCCAACATTGTCTTGGACCCATACAAGAATACTGCTTGAAACAAATGCACCAACACTGACTGAGAAATAAAACCAATTGAAGAAAGACCCCTTTTTCTTCCTTTCGGTTGGATTGGTATCATCAAATTGGTCTGCCCCAAAAATAGAAACACAGGGCTTGATGCCTCCAGTTCCTAGTGCAATCAGGTAAAGCCCAAGAAAAAACACAGCATATTGAAGTGTAGTTGCTGTTGGGCATACATCGCCTGTACAGGAGGAAGGTTGTAAGGCAGGAACCGACGCTGAAACAGTTAAAGTAGCCATTCCCTACAAAAAAATGTGTTACAATTGTCGGTGGCTTATTCTGAATAATAGTTCGAGCAATAAGAAATGGCCAAGGAGATGAAAATAGCCATTAAAAGATTTAAAAATACAGAATTAAAAGAGTCAGACTTTCTAAAAAAACATTAAAATTGCCTTTGGTTCACTAGTGGATTCAACTGAGTTCATTGTTATCTATCAATGGTTCACTTCTATATGTATTTTGCATACCACAAAATAAATTGATGAGAAAACAGCAATAGTCCAATATCGTCCCCAGTATGCATCAGCTAAAACTGCTCCCAAAAGTGCTGTCAGATAGCATGTGCCTGACCAGGTAGTGACAGTTTTGGCCGCAGTTGCATTCCCCTGATGTAAAATTGTTGTCAAATAAGTCACCAAATTTGCATTGATTCCATAGAATGCCAGTCGCTCGCAACATTCATTTCCTGTAAATTATTCGAAATAAAATTAACTGTTAAATATAGGCAGTCCAAAATGCTGGCACCCACAAACCAAATTAAAGTACAATCTAAAGTTGATAGCAGCATGCTTTAAAAGATGGACAGAGGTTGCTGCTTATTGGTAATCAACAGTTTGGTTCTCTTCTCCATTTTCCTCCTAAAGAGGTCTGCATATTCATTTCCTTCAATGCATTTCTTAATCTTTTACATGTGAGAAGTTCAGGCCAGCAAGATCCGTTTGTATTCCTCAGTTCCTCACCATGGTCCAAGTTAGTTCCTTGCAGGTTTGATTATTTGATTCAATCAAGCTATTTGTGGATTATTTTGTTCAGTTATGTTCATTTAAATACATTTGAATTAATGATCTTGCCAAGGGATTTCTGAACAATGCAGTCATTGGATATTCATATATCCATTTAATTTACTCCTGCTTTACTATTACCATGTGATGAACTCTACTCTTATTTTTCTAATGTCATCTAAAACAGATAGATTTTTGATTCATCAGTGTTCTACTAGGGGAGAGGGCCCAATAGTGGTGCACCTTAATTTTATGGGTCGACATAGCAATGAACATGTAATATTGACATTAAAAAATTATATCCTCCAGTGGTCAGGGACATGGACAATTCAAATATTTCATTTCACCTGCATAGACCGAGAAAAAAGGTGTCATCAACATGCTTTTTGTTGAGGGGTCATAATAGACCCCCAAAAAAGTTAGACCAATAGTGGTGCATTAAGTCATGTTTTTTAGTGTGTCAATGTTGCATCATATGATTTGTTGCTTTTTGAATATAATGGACATATTTTGTTCAACTCTTGGATCCTCTCTTACAATTACTAGTTCCATACTTTTAAAATATTGGGCTTTGAATGTACATGTATTATGACAACTATTGGTACCCGCACCACTATTGGGCCCTCTCCCCTATTGTGTGTGATTCTATTCATATTATCTAAATGCATTTCTAGTTTAGTGGAAACTAGTGAAACACTTCTGTATGTATTCCTTAACAGTGATGGTGGTGCTCATTGTCTGAATAATAAATAGTTGGCAACTTTGTTACTGGTAGACCTAATGGAGGATGGTGTCACTATCACCTCAGCTAAGCAGGTTCAATGCAGTTGGGTTAAGCCACTGTTGCTTTCTGCACTCTGTCTACCTATCGTTTGATTTCCTCAACCAAAAGGGCATTATTTAGGTTGAGCTCGATCGGTCAACCCCCCTCCCCCCCTCACAACCTTGCAAAATGAACAGGGGAGTGCACTCTATATCCAGTGGCGGACAGCTTTTGGGCATTGTTTCTTATGGGAATCATTTCTTGCTAATTTTCAGTGTTTTTACACCATGACAAGTCAATTGCAAGCCCATCTGTACTAGGAAAGTAGGTACCTTGCTTAAGACTTTGATTTGTTCTATTGGTAAAGGGACTATATTCACAAGAACAAAGTTATATGTTCCATTATGTAACAGATGTACCACCATGTTTTAAATAGTCAAATGAAGTTACGCCTCAAGGGGACAAAAGAAAAAGATCCAAGTACCAACTAATGCCATAATTCCAAAACTTCAGGCCATAAGCATTCTATAATTATCAGAAACCAGCTAGACACATTTGAATTTCACATGGGCATGAGAACAAACCTAAAATAAAGGGACATGCCCTCCATCCCCCTGTATTTTGCCTTAGGGAGGGCTTTCCATGAATATCCGTAGATCCATCTCCAGTGTTCAGACTCTCCTGAAATACACCATACATAATATAGTCCCTCAAGATCAAAAGTTCCATAAGATCAAGTGGGTTCCATTAACTATTTATAAGGTTTATAGAATCTCCATCACAATCTTTCAAAAATTCAAACTTGCTTCATTGCAATATAACACCTATTTTTTAACAATGCACCATGAAACCTACTTGTTTAGCAGGTAGACAAACCCATCCCACTCTTTCAAAGATTCACTCTTTTTCCTGTATTGCAATATAACACCAAATGTTCAACTTGCAATCACATACCCTAAAAATTCAGTCCTGCTTATGATATCTAATAAACTATTTATCAGGTCTACAGGCTCATCCCAATCCTTCAAAGATCCAATCTTTCTGTACTGGCATTGGCATATAACATCTAATTGTAAGCTGCAATATGACACCTATTTCTTTAAAGATTCGTTCTGTATTGCAATATGACACCAAAGAAAACAATTTAGGAGGTATTCAAAATCCTCATCCCAATTCTTTAAAGATTCAATCTTTCTAAATTGCATTGTAAAACCTAATAAACTATCTGGCAGCTTTAAAAACCCATCCCAATCCTTCAAAGATTGAGTCTTTCTGTAGTGTCCTCTAAATCATTTTAACAGTCTAATCAGATATATCAAAAGACGGGTGTTAGAAAAAAGGGAGTTTTGAGGGTGCAGGAATTGGTGGACCTCTTCTTGTGGGTGTAGGATCTGCTCCTGTTCTCCTTCTAACAGGCCGACTTCCAGTGATTGTTTCCCATCAATGCCCATTACTACAATTTTTCGAAATGAAAGAATAATCTGCAAAATACAGAATCAAATCAAAGCACACCATCAACTAAGAAATATCTCAAAATCTGTCTGTTCTTTAACGCGCCCAAGAAACCAGCGGAGCATTTTGTCCTTCACGAATGTCAAATATCTAAAGAATGACCAATGGGGCGAAAGCCGCTTTGTTGGGTAGGATACGAATAAGGAATCTATTATTATTATTATTATAAAAAACAAGGATTCTTAGGTGTGCATATGTCGTTAGGGGAGAGGGCCCAATAGTCGTGCGGGGTCCAATAGTCGTGCACCCAATCGTACATATAATACTCAATAGTCGTTTATATAATGTCCAATAGTTGTGATTTGACTACCCATAATTAAACAAAATGTATGCTTTTGATCTAAAAAGCAACCAATCATGTGATACCACATCAGCGCTCATCTACTCATGATGTAATGCACGAGAATTGGTCTCACTATTTTTTGGGGCCTTTTTCGACACCTTGACAAAAACGCATGCTGATGTGGCATCATATTTGATGATGTGGCCCTGAAACCTTAGTTATAAGCAGAGCACTTGCCAAGTAAGCCGCTGTAAAAAATTGGGAGTGATTTGAAATTTCCACGTAGGATAATTAGAAGCGCGAAGTTAGGGTGCACGACTACTGGACCCTCTCCCCTATATGTTCGGTAGGGTAGGCATAAGGAATCTGTTATTTTTAATTTTTTTAATTTTATCTCATACTTGGTAGTATGTGATTGGGTCTCTTTTAGTTAGCTACAATATCAAATTTTTTAAATAGTCAAAATATGTTTCAATATTATTATAGTCTTGATCAAGGTTATAAGCTTAGTCTTAGGTCTTTCACCAAGTTCCATCATTTAAGCGTTAAAATTAATTACATTAGAGATGTAATTTTTGTGAGAGTAAAGGATGGAGTGTGATGTAGTGAATGTGAAAAAAATATTAAAAAGTCTAGATATATATTATTTAAATTATAAATTAGAAACTAAATCTTAAGTAAAATATCTATAAAATAATGTTAGTAATATTATTCATATATAACAAAAGAAGTTGTATTGTGGAAATAGAATATGATGGAATACAGAAAGGCAAAAATACAATATGCAAGGATAAGAAGAGAAGAAACAAGAATTAGAGAACAAGAATTAGGGAAGGAAAAAAAGAAAGAACTTCAATAGGTCAATGTAACAATGGACTATAAAACAAAGAAAGATGGAAGAACAAATGTACATAGGAGGATTGAAGCAAAATAATCAACAAATGCAATTCACAGAAAATAAAAATCAAATAATACCCTACTAGGGTTAGACTAAAGAACCCTTCTTTGGAAAACTTTAGATTGTGGAGATCAAAAGATGTAGATAAGAAAACCCTTCCAAACATGATACAAACTCAATCTCAAAAGGAACCAAGGGGTATTGGTGTTATTTAGAAGAGAACTCTAGCATGTTGCTACTAGCGTGGATAAGATCCCTCTAGAGAAACAAAGAATAAAAGAAAAATCTCAAAACATCCTTTTGATTTTGAATAAATAAGAATTACAAAGATTAAAAATCCATTTAAAAGTGACGAATTTCTTTATAAAATGGGAAAATTGTTAGACTACTTGAGATGCACTTAAAACTAGGGAAAGGAAAATAAATATTTACAATCTACTAAGAGGTTTCTTCCAAATTGTATGTGAATCAAAAGAGAAAAAAGAAGAAATAATGAAAGGAGGCCCATGGTTAATGGATGTCGTTGGGCTCTACATAAAATATTGGGAGCCAAATTGTGATCCTCTAAATCATAGAATAATGGAAACCTCAATGTAGATAAAATTATATTATCTTCTCTCAAAATACTAGAATCCAAGTACCTTAAAGGAAATAGGAAATCACATTGGATCCTTCATTTTGTTTGATGACTATTTAAAGAGGAGAGAATTTGGCATATATGCACCTATTTGCATGTACCTAATTATAGCAGAAAGGCTTCCAAGAGTAAAAAATACTAAAAAGAAGAGAAAGGAATAAACAAAGCAATAAAAAGAAAAAGGAGAAAACAAAAAAGCAAAAAAAATCATCCAAAATGAAGAATCAAATACTAGAGAAAATGAAGAAAATAAAAAAGTGAATTAGACAAAGGTAGTAATCTGGCAAGTAATGATGTGGGAAGCCATTGTAAGGAGGAGGAATCGAGGCATTTAGTGGAAAAGAGCAACTTTAAAATAGTGCTTGATCTATTCAATACTACTAATGAAATTAGAAAATATGATCTAAATGGGGAGCAAATAAAGAATTAATATTGTATATATAAAAATTGGAGCATATAAGAATGAAGTAAAATAACATTAGCCTATTCTACTCTCAATCTACACAACACTCATATTAAACAAAAGAGTTAGTAAACATTGATGAAAACATAATAAAAGCTCGCCCAATACCAACCCTTTTTGCACCAAGTCACGATGGTTGTGCTCAAGGATTATGGATGTGAGTGTTATGTAAGTGCCTTCAACAACAACATAACAATTCATTCCTAGATGAGATGATAATGGCTTGTGGTAGCATCCCATTTATATATTTTTGTGGTGATATTGAATGACTAGGGTCAAAAGTAGAGATCAAGGGCTCAAATTGGTTGAGACCCTTGAAGAGATAAGAGGAGGAAAAGTGTCAATGATTGGTGAATGGGGAAGAGCCCAAGATCAAGGGGGAATCTATGGTGGAGAATCCTCTTGGAGAAAGTTAAGAGATGAGATGGAAAAATGGTACTTTTGAGTAACCTAGGGGGATTGGCAACTCTTTTGTCCCATGTGAACATCTAGTGTCAAGGCCCATATCACATGTGCAAAGGGGTAATGCCTTGTGTTCAAACGCCATACTTATGTACACATTTAGGGATTATTTGAGGGAATTCACCCAAGGTTAGTGTGTGCAAGTGGAAGGTTAGTGAGTTAATTAATTTTATCTCACTAACAAAAAGTGTATGGAAAAAAGAAATTAAATAAATAGGTATATTTATTTAATTTTTGGAAAGGGGATGGAGAATTTAGGTTATATTTATTTACCTAAGTTAGACATTAGAAGAAAGATGATTAAGTGGTTTTAGACTAAAAACAAGATTGGATGAATAGTGATAAATAGTGGATGAATAATGATTAATTAATAAGGGGATATAAATTGGATAATTAATTAGATAAATAGAGATTTATTCAATCAATCATTAAAAAAATGGTCAATTAATTAGTTAATAGATGATGTGTTAATTTTAGGTGTCTATATTTTTCCCCTCTTTGAAATGGTGTTATGAAGTAGCATCAATTCAAAGAAAATAAATACTAGTTGAAAGAAAAAGGTTAGATTAAGAAAGATGTCCCTATAATTTGGAGTAACTAGGATGAAGGATAATGGGAATGATGATTCCCCTTCAAGAAGATAGGTAGGCTTGGAGAACATGGGTATGCTCTCAAAATGGATGAAAAGAGGCAAGATAGATGAAATAAAAGAGGTTAGGGGATGAAGGGTGGAGAGATAATGGATTATGGAAGGAAGGGATGAAGGAGAATGGAATGTGTTATGTTGCATTAGATTGAACACTTTTTATTTGATATTGCACCAAATATCATGCACTAAAATATAAAAGACTAGTGACAATGTGTCTCGTGTATAAGAAAATAAGTGACAAGCAACCCTATGTCATATATCACGATGATATGAAAGACCATGATACCACTATGGTAGGTAGGTTGTAAGAATCAATACTAATGCAAGCAAATGATAATGCACACAAAAAAAGAGCAAGCATGTGCACAAATTGATAGAAAAGAAAATATGATGTTGCCTCAATCAAGCCAAAAAGCCAATATTGATCAATTAATGCGAATAGTGTTGATGTAAAAATTATATATCTCAAAGCAACACAAGGATTAGGAAAGATACATCCCAATGATTATGATGATTGGTTTTTTATCAAGGCTTATAATGAGGCTAAGAACAAAACTAAGGATGTGATTTAAGCTCTAACGATTTATATATTTATGACTCTTGTGGCTCCAAAAGGCATCCTTCATGATTTGGATTGAGAAATGAGAAAGTTTCCTTAAAAGGGAAATTCGAAGAAAAAGAAATGACATTTGATCAACTAAGATAAAATTTGCCAACCTAAAGAGAGAGGTGATTTAGATATGAGATCTTCCCTCCTTAAGAATATAGCTTTTGCTACCAAATTATATTAGAGATGGTGTGTGGAGAAGTTGACTTTATGGGGGATAATTCTTAAGATCACTTATATGAATCTAGAGAATTATTATTTCGTTCCTAGGATGTTGACTCTTGTTAGGGCTTCTTAGATATGGAAAATAATGAAATCAGGGAGTAGTCTTATAAGTTAGCATTTTTGGATTGTGGGGAAGAGTGACCTTGCTCTTTTATGTGATGTGTGGAACAAACATACTTCTCTTTGTATGGAATTATCTAATCTATTTCAATTAAAATATGAATGTTTTGAAGTTGGTTGGAGTTATGTTTCTAATTTTTGGTATGAGGTCATGCAAGATGGTGTGAAGATTTAGAAATGGAAGCCTAAAGATCTTTGGCTAGGTCAACAAGTCCCTCTTCTCATTAGCTAATTAGCTTATATTTTGGCTTCCCAAAAGCTCTCTTTAGATAGAAATATTGATTTCCTTGGATGGAGTTTAAAAGGTTGTATTAATTATAAAACTCTTTTGGTAGAAAACCTAAAAATTAAGAACTCCAAGCTTTAGAAAACAATCTAGCATCCCATATGTTGGCCATGGGTGAATGCTTTCATGCGGCTTGCAACTTAAAATAAATTTATTCATCATGATAATATTTGAATGTGCAAGGTTGTTGGTCTCAATAAATGTATCCTTTGCCTTCAAGATGAAGAATTTGGAAGACATAATATTTTAGCCTACCATTTTTCCTCTTTTCTTCATCATTTATGTTGTGATTTATTAGGAACTTCATGAAATAGTCATGATTCTATCCAGGACTATCTTGTGAATTAGCCACAATAATTTTTTAATGTAAAAACCCTTTATCTATTTAGTCCTTGTCGAGCTATTAGAATATTTGGTTGGAATACAATCAAAAGATTTTTAATGGTACTAGGCATTAAGCCAAGTTTAGGGTAGAACTTTATCCAATCTAAAAGAAACTATCAAGTTTAGATTCAATATTATCAAGAAAATTCTAGTGGGAACTTCAAGTTTTGATGAGACTTGGTATTCAAGTGGTTTCTTCCTCTCCTACTTCTTCCAACAATAATCATTACGAACATCAACTTAATAAATAGGAATGTCCTCTTTGCTTGGTTCAAATTAATATTAGAGATTCAAATGATAATTTCAAAAATGTTGGTATAGAAGGTGTTTGTTATGACCATAATAGTAAGTTTAAGTTCTAGTTTGCTAGTATGCTTGATGTTGGTTCTAATAATTTTTGTTAAGGCTATGGTCATTCACCAAGATCTTTTAGAAGCTAAGCTAAAAAATTGTACCAATATTATTTTGGAATCTAGCTTTAAAATCTTGATTGAACATTATAAAAGAAAATATTCCTCACTTTCAAAGAGTGGTAGTTGAACAAATGTAAAAAAGGCATACCCATGTATGGCTTCGATATTGTTAAGAGGAACCATACTAGAAGGAAAGAAAATTAAGTTATTGATTTTTTGGCTAAATCAACTTCTAAATAAAATGGCATTAAAGGTTGATATAAAAAATAATCAAGATTGTCCTATTGGGGACTTGAGTAAAGACTTTAGTGTTTTTGTGAAAGTTGACTTCAATGCCTCTTCAAATTCTTGATTCATGTTGGTGTGTTGGTTCTAGTGGTGTTCTTCTTGTTTATTCCCCTATGATTAGCTTTAATATTAATTTTTGTTTTAAGTTGTTGTCTTGCTGGTCCAATTTTTAACATAAAGGTAAACATTATTTCTAATATGCAGAGCATGTACAATCTTCATGAGAACAAGTGCTTATGTCCTGTCTATGGGGTTGGGAGGGTTTTTCCTCTCTTGCTAATTGTATATTTTTTAGAATTGGTGCATTAGGGCTCTTTTTAAGAGTGGTAGACCTACATTATAATAAATTGTTGTTTTAATATTTTATTTTATTTTATGTTGAAAAAATCTCCATCAATACAACTATCTCTCAATAAATTTTATTTAGCAACCTCTAGAAAGTCACCCGTGTAAACCAATTTTCAAGTTTTAATCCAAAAACTATAAACATTTTTTTGTTTATCGATTTCTACATTTTCAAACTTTCAAATTGTCTCTTTGAGTGACTTTTAATCTCATATCAAAAGAGTTTGTAAGGGGAAATAGTCTAAGATACTATGCATATAACAAAGTGGTCTTATGCAACTACTTAACAAAATTTGTTGCTTGATTTTTACCATCACAATCTCATAATGAAAAAAAATCACATGACTATGCATACTTCCTTCCCTCCTTTAGTACATTTCCCTTTGAATTTTGCATAAACAAAGATTACTAAACAAAATTAGCTCACATATGACCACTCAATTAAAAATAAATAAACACTACATTTTACCATTCATATAATTTCTTTGTACAACATCCCACATAAACACATTAAACTCTAATTATAAAAACTAATTAATTTTTTTTTATTATATATTTTCTACACAAATTAAATATTTTTAAAGGGTCGGCCTCACTAATTATTCCTCAAACAATCCTACAAAAATTTAATGGCAATTAGAATGTATGCTTCCTTCATATATTTGAGATCTTTTTAGATAAGGGATAAATAATTTTAGAGAGTATTCTATAAGTTTCAAAAAACTCACCCAAGTTCTATGCTAAATCAGTCAAGCAACCTTCAATGCCAACTAAGTCTAAGAGTGGTCATTTTGATCTGAAACTAATTCTCTATTATATTCACTGTTAGAGCATAACTAGCATAAGCTTTTTACAGTAACAAACAAGTGCAGACTTTAAATATCCCACGATACAAATAATGAATAGAAAGTTCGCTTTCACGTACATGTCATTCAATGTCACTGGGAAAAGAGTAGGTAGTTAACTTCAGAAAATACAACTGTGCAAGTTTGCTTACCGTTCAATGTCCAGCAAGAGCAGGTCAGATTATATACCGTCTGATGGAGTGGACGGGCAAATTGCTTTAACTGAAGCTTAGCTGCACACATTGACATACATTTGATCCGACAGTGGATTTAAAAAGAAAGTAGGAGCTTTAATTGGCAGGAGATTAATTAAGAGCATTAGTGAGATATTACAGTAAGAAGTTTCCAGATTTTTTTTCAACATCTCATAGCTGTATTACCTTAAACATCATTACATTTACACTAGGATCGATCAGTCACTTGATATACGTGTATCAGGAAGGGGAAAAACACATTTAATTTTTTTTTAAGTATATATATTCTATGTACTTAAAAATTCCTTTGGTTCCTCTAATGGCTCTTTTCTTTTAAGACGTTGAACTGTAGTGGAAATTCTCTGAAATTGAGATCTGAACACTGAACAATTTAGTATTTGTCAAAATGCTAGAAATTTTTAATTTGCGTATATTTGGATATATTTCTCCCTAAAATGGAATTTTTAGTCATAGAAACAATTCCGAGAAACAGTTCTCTAGTAGCTGTCTTAGAAGTTTCTATTCACATACAAGTCCAAGAGCACACAGAGGAAGATAGTCTAATCTTAAACATTCACTCCATTCCCTAAGCCGATCCTTTTTCCACTTTGAAGACTTTCCTAACAAACTTTTGCAGGTTCACCTTTCCTCTTTCCAAAGCAACAAACCAACCACTAAGCCATTCTCCAATTCTATTCTATTCCAGTGCTTTCGGTACATCAAAAATCCACCTACAGCTCTTGCTTTGAAAAAATATGTTAAAGAATGCCACTCAAGAGACAAGGTAAAGGCAGAGATGGATGTAAACATTATTATAAAACAAGGATTCCAATCTAGTTCTAAAATTATTTATGTTCATAGAATAATGAAAATACGTTGAGAATGCCACTCAAGAGACAAGGAAATGGCAGAAATCGATGAATTCCAATCTAGTTCTCAAATTATTTATGTTTATTGAAAAATTTACTAACCACAAATGCAGTGCTAAAAAATCCATTAGTTTACAAGACTTCCTCAATAACAATCCACCAACCAGCTTAACATAGAATATAGAATTATAAATAGAAAATTTGGGAAAACGAAAATTTGCAGAAGTTCCATCTAGGAAACCAGGATCTGAACATTAGAAATTATTTAACAATTTTGGAAATCATGGAATTACACAAGAATAAATATTTGCTATTTACAAAGTCTCATTTTCCAGTGAAGGTTTTTAAGAGAAGCCTTTTCTCCACTATTCCTAGAAACTTTTGCATGTATAATAGGAAAATATTTTGCCGTGACTTAGGATTACAGCAATGGATCCCGATTAATTTGGGATTTGAATTTCAATTTTCAATTAGCTTTCTTGTAACTATACCTATGTACACAAGCAATATACACCAACATATTCAAGAAGCTGAGACAAGCTAAAACCCAAAAGAAGTAATCCAAGTGACCTTCATTTAGATTGTCCGGTATCCATCCTAGCTTCCCCCCTTTTGTAGTGACAGAAGTCACAATGGTAAGAATTAGAGTACTCAAATAATTCCCTAACGATGTCGTAAGCAGAGAAAGTGCACTGCACAAACTACGCATGGCATCAGGTGACTGCTCATAGAAAAACTCCAGCTGTCCTATAAAGTAAAAGACTTCTGCAGCACCTATCAAGAAGTATTGGGGGATCTGCCACAAGATGCTCATTGGAACCGCTGTGACTGTGTCATGTTCCAAGTGATGAGTTCTGACTATATCCAGACGCTCGATTTCAACCAAAGCAGCTGCTACCATAGACAATATTGATACCACCAATCCAATGCCCATGCGCTGCAGCTGAGTAAACCCCCTTTCATTACCAGTGTACTTGCGAACAATGGGTACAATCAGGCGATCATAAATGGGAACCCATATCATGACACTCAGTATATCAAATATAGACAATGATGCTGGAGGAATTTTGAAAGAACCGATGCTGGTGTCCATGGTCATGCCCTGTTCCACAAACATTGTGGACATTTGGGCATAAACAGCCGAGAACACAATACCAGTAACCCAGACGGGAAACATTCGGATCAAAATCTTCAGCTCCTCCACTTGGGTTACAGTACATAGTTTCCAAGGATTTGAAAAACCACCATTCTGAACATCTTCATCTGTTATAATAGCCGCTTTGTCCAGAAAACTGCAAATATTTTATGTCGACTATAAATCAAGGTATATTTTTGAATTGCTGCCAAAATTTTCACTTCAGTTTGTGCACAATAAATAATCACATATCGAGCTAAAATTTTTGTTCTAGGCAAAAGAAACTATATATTATTGGATGGCCAGTGCCAAAAAGTTGTACAGAGATATACAATAGCACCAGTTGTGGATACATCTTTTAGGAAATGTGGGACAGAGACAATGACATGTCCCCAATTTGATTTGAAGTTCAACTTTTACAAAGGCAGGAAAAAGCGTTTTTAACACTAGTTTTCGTATTTTAATTAAATATAATAATAATATTTTAAATTAATTAATTTTAAAAATTAAATAAATAATAAATAAAATAAAATAAGAATTATTTTTGGGGTTGGTCTTCTTGAGAAAAAAAAATGAAAAAAAGCCTAGGTCAGCCAGCTTGTGAGGAGAAGGAAAAACTAGTATAAATATAAGGTCTTTGAGGCATTTCAAAGCATCATTCAAGGAATTCATTTTCAGCAGACTTCTTCTCTTTAGGAGCATATTTAGCATATGCTTTAGGACGAAAACCCTATTGCATAAAAGGGAGTTGGATGAAAACCTAACTCACCTTGTGGAGGACCCATAACAGAGTTCTATTTGCACTTCATTGGATACATTTGGGGATTGGAGCATCATTGCATAATTAGATTTGCAAATCAGATTTAGAGCAGAATTATTGTGGCATTTTGTGAACAGATTGCATTAGGGTTTTGCCCTAATTTGGAGAGCCACTTAGAGCAGACCTGAGCGCCCACCTTTGGAGGGAGATTTTGCATTATTTGGAGCAACAAACCCTAAGCACTTACCAAGGAGGAATTTCGCCCATCTAGGGTTTGATATTTGAGGACTATTTTGCATATATTTGGTATGGATAATCATAGTTTCACATCTAATTTGTAAAGCAGAAATTTGAGCATATGTTGGCATGTTTGAGCCCTTGAGTTCTTTGTAAAATCAGTTCAGAATATTCAGTTTTGTAACAGCATAAGTTATCTACAGAAAATCATATTAGTATGTTGCATTTGGATGCCCTATCTTGTGTTTTTCAGGGTGAATCTCATGTTTGATATGAATATCAATTGGTAGTATCATTTGGCATGTATTATTTGTCATGTTTGAGCACTTGTATGTTTGCTATGATTTATTGTTTGAAATCAAAAAAATAAAAATCAGAATTAGGATTTGAGCAGAAATAAAAATCAGAATTTTAGGGCAGATCCCATTGGGTATATTACAGACAAACTGAATTTAAGATGAGAAACAGCTTGTGTCTAGGGCAACTCATAAACCATACTGTTTGTTGAAGAGAATGTGATTTAACAAAGAGGACAAGTTTGACAAGTTGAGGCTGATAAACAACATATACTGAAAATCCAGAAAACTCTCGATGATTTTTTTCGGCCTAGGTCATTTTTAATGCAGTATTAAGTGAGAAAAATATAAAGTAGAAAGAAATATTAATTGATTCTTTAGAACGTTTCACAAACACAAAGGATAATGGCATACAAAAGCTGTGGTAACATGGATGAGGGACATACTGGAATCCATTAGTATGTTCCAGCTTTCGACTTCCTTGAATTGCAGAATACTTGTCTTTTACCTCGTAGAGAAGTGTACTCTCTTGAGGAACTTTGTTTTGAAATTTGTGAAATGATGCAACCACAACTTGGCATACGCGTGTCAACGGACTGCCTCCAGGTTTTTGGAATCGATACAGTGGTGTCCCAGAAAAGAAACTCCCTATCGCTAATGCCATAAATACTGTAGGAATCCCAAATCCCCATCCCCATCCAACATTGTCTTGGACCCATACAAGAATGCTGCTTGAAACAAGTGCACCAAGATTGACTGAGAAATAAAACCAATTGAAGAAAGACCCCTTTTTCTTCCTTTCGGTTGGATTGGTATCATCAAATTGGTCTGCCCCAAAAGAAGAAACGCAGGGCTTGATGCCTCCTGTTCCTAGTGCAATCAGATAAAGCCCAAGAAAAAACACGGCATATTGAAGTGTAGTTGCTGTTGGGCAGACATCGCCGGTACAGGAGGAAGGTTGTAAGGCAGGAACCGACGCTGAAACAGTTAGAGTAGCCATTCCCTACAAAAAAATGTGTTTCAATTGTCTGTGGCTTATTCTGAATAATAGTTCGAGCAATAAGAAATGGCCAAGGAGATGAAAATAGCCATTAAAAGTTTTGAAAACGCAGAATTAAAAGAGTCGGTCTTTCTAAAAGAAATTAAAATTGCCTTTGGTTCACTTGTGGATTCAACTAAGTTCATTGTTATCTATCAATGGTCCACATCTATATGTATTTTGCATACCACAAAATAAATTGATGAGAAAACAGCAATAGTCCAATATCGTCCCCAGTATGCATCGGCTAAAACTGCTCCCAAAAGTGGTGTCAGATAGCATGTGCCTGACCAGGTAGTGACATTTTTGGCCGCAGTTGCATTCCCCTGATGTAAAATTGTTGTCAAATAAGTCACCAAATTTGTATTGATTCCATAGTATGCCAGTCGCTCGCAACATTCATTTCCTGTAAATTATTTGAAATAAAATCAACTGTTAAATATAGGCAGTCCAAAATGCTGGCACCCACAAACAAAATTAAAGTACAATCTAAAGTTGATAGCAGCATGCTTAAGATGGACAGAGGTTGCTGCTTATTGGCAATCAACAGTTTGGTTCTCGTCTCCATTTTCCTCCTAAAGAGGACTGCATCTTCATTTCCTTTAATGCATTTCTTAATCTTTGACTTTTACATGTGAGAAGTTCAGGCCAGCAAGATCCGTTTGTATTCCTCAGTTCCTCACCATGGTCCAAGTTAGTTCCTTGCAGGCTTGATTATTTGATTTAATTAAGCTATTTGTGGATTATTTTGTTCAGTTTGTTCATTTAAATGCATTTGAATTAATGATCTTGCCAAGGGTTTTCTGAACAATGCAGTCATTGGATATTCATATAACCATTTAATTTACTCCTGCTTACTATTACCATGTGATGAACTCTACTCTTATTTTCCTGATGTCAAGTAATACAGATAGATGTTTGATTCATCCGTGTTCTACTATTGTGTGTGATTCTATTCATATTTTATCTAAATGCATTTCTAGTTTAGTGGAAACAAATGAAACAATTCTGCATGTATTCCTTAACAGTGATGGTGGTGCTCATTGTCTGAATAATAAATAGTTGGCAACTTTGTTACTGGTAGACGTAATGGAGGATGGTGTCACTATCACCTCCGCTAAGCAGGTTCATTGCAGTTGGGTTAAGCCACTGTTGCTTTCTGCACTTTGTCCACCTATCGTTTGATTTCCTCAACCAAAAGGACATTATTTAGGTTGAGCTCGATCGGTTAATCCCCCTCCCCCCCTCACAACCTTGCAAAATGAACAGGGGAGTGCACTCTATATCCAGTGGCGGACAGCTTTTGGGCATTGTTTCTTATGAGAATCATTTCTTGCTAATTTTCAGTGTTTCCAGACCATGACAAGTCAATTGCAAGCCCATCTGTACTAGGAAAGTAGGTACCTTGCTTAAGACTTTGATTTGTTCTATTGGTTAAGGGACTATATTCACAAGTACAAAGTTATATGTTCCATTATGTAACAGATGTACCACCATGTTTTAAATAGTCAAATGAAGTTACGCCTCAAGGGGACAAAAGAAAAAGATCCAAGTACCAACTAATGCCATAATTCCAAAAATTCAGGCCATAAGCACTCTATAATTATCAGAAACCAGCTAGACACATTTGAATTTCACATGGGTATGAAAGCAAACCTAAAATGAAAGGACAAGCCCTCCATCCCCCTGTATTTTGCCTTACAGAGGGCTTTCCATGAAAATCCGTAGATCCATCTCCAGTGTTCAGACTCTCCTGAAATACACCATACATAATATAGTCCCTCAAGATCAAAAGTTCCATAAGATCAAGTGGGTTCCATTAACTACTTAGAAGGTTTATAGAATTCCCATCACAATCTTTCAAAAATTCAAACTTGCTTCGTTGCAATATAACACCTATTTTTTAACAATGCACCATGAAACCTACTTATTTAAAGATTTGATCTTGTTTAGTAGGTATACAAACCCATCCCACTCTTTCAAAGATTCACTATTTCTGTACTGCAATATAACACCAAATGTTCAACTTGCAATCACATACCCTAAAGATTCAGTCCTGCTTATGAAATCTAATAACCTATTTAGCAGGTCTACAGGCTCACCCCAATCCTTCAGAGATCCAATCTTTCTGTACTGGCATTGGCATATAACATCTAATTTTAAGCTGCAATGTGAGACCTATTTCTTTAAAGATTCATTCTGTATTGCAATATGACACCAAAGAAATCAATTGAGAAGGTATACAAAATCCTCATCCCAATTCTTTAAAGATTCAATCTTTCTAAATTGCGTTGTAAAACCTAATAAACTATCTGGCAGCTTCAAAAACCCATCCCAATCCTTCAAAGATTGAGTCTTTCTGTAGCGTGCATTATGACCTCTAAATCATTTTAACAGTCTAATAAGATATATCAAAAGACAGGTGTTAGAAAAAAGGGAGTTTTGAGGGTGCAGGAATTGGTGGACCTCTTCTTGTGGGTGTAGGATCTGCTCATTTCCTCCTAACAGGCCTACTTCCAGTGATTGTTCCCCATCAATGCCCATGACTACAATTTTTCGAAATGAAAGAATAATCTGCAAAATACAGAATTAAATCAAAGCACACCATCAACTAGGAAATATCTCAAAATCTGTCTGTTCTTTAACGCGCCCAATAGATCAGCGAAGCATTTTGTCCTTCACGAATGTCAAATATCTAAAGAATAACCAATGAGGGGAAATCCGCTTGGTTATCGTTTCTATATAAAAACAAGAATTCTTCGGTGTGAATGTGTGTACTAATTTGTTCGGTAGGGTACGGATAAGGAATCTATTATTATTTTAAGAAACAACGATTCTTAGATATCCTATGTAGTAATGTGTTAGGTAGGGTTGGCAAACGGAATCTATTAAAGATATCAAGCTTCCACAATCCATTAAGTAGTGCTAAAATTTTCTGGATTTGATTGGCATACGGAATCTATTATTTTTAATTTTTTAAATTTTATCTTATACTTTGCACCATGTGATTGGGTCTCTTTTGGTTAGCTACAATTTCAACTTCTTAAATAGTCAATATATATTTCAATATTATTATAGTCTTCAAATGATACAACAAAAGCTTTCGACCAAGGTTTCATCATTTAAGCATTTGAAATTAATTACATCAACACGGAATTTTTGTAGTGAATGTGAAAAAAAATATTAGAGAGTCTAGAAATATGTTTTTTAAATTTTAAATTATAAATTATAAATTATAAATTAAATCTTAAGTAAAATAACTATAAAATAATGTTAGTAATATTACTCATATATAGCAAAAGAAGTTTTATTGTGCAAATAGAATATGATGGAATGCAAAAAGGTAGAAATACAAGGTGCAAGGATAAGAAGAGAAGAAATAAGATTTAGAGAACAAGAACTAGGGTAGAAACAAAGGAAGAATTTCAATAGATCAATTCAACAATGCAACAATGCAATAATGGACTACAGAACAAAGAAAGATGGAAGAACAAATGTACTTAGGAGGATTCAAGCAACATAATCAACAAATGCAATTCACAAAAAATAAAAACCAAAAAATACCCTACTAGGGTTAGACCAAAGAACCTTTCGTTGTCAAACTTCAGATTGTGGAGATCAAAAGACATAGATAAGAAAACCCTACCAAACATGATACAAACTCAATCTCAAAAGTAACCAAGAGTTATTGGCGTTATTTAGAAGAGAACTCTAGCATGGTGTTGCTAGAATGGATAAGATCCCTCTAGAGAAACAAAAAATAAAAGAAAAATCTCATAACATCCTTTCGATTTTGAATAAATAAGAATTACAAAGATTAAAAATCCATTTAAAAGGGACAAATTTCTTTATAAAATGGGAAAATCGTTAGCCTTCTTGAGATGTTGCACATAAAATTAGGGAAAGAAAAATAAATATTTACAATCTGCTAAGAGGTTTCTTCCAAATTGTATGTGAATCAAAAGAGAAAAAAGAAGAAATAATGAAAGGAGACCCATGGTTAATGGATGTTGTTGGGCTCTACATAAAATATTGGGAGCCAATTTTGATCCTCTAAATTATAGAATAAAGGAAACCTCAATGTGGATATAAAATTGTATTATCTTCTCTCAAAATACTAGAATCCAAGTACCCTAAAAATAGGAAATCACATTGGATCCTTCATTTTGTTTGATGAATATTTAAAAGGAGAGAATTTGGCATATATGCACCTATTTGCATGTACCTAATTATAGCATAAAGGCTTCCATTTTCAACTAAAATTCAACAAGGGGAAGAGGTATGGGATCAAAAATTGAAATTGAGGAACCAAGAGTAAAAAATACTAACAAGAAGAGAAAGGAATAAATAGAGCAATACAAAGAAAGAGGGGAAAACAAAAAAGCAAAAAAAAAATCACCCAAAATGAAGAATCAAATAATAGAAAAAATGAAGAAAAACAAAAAGTGAATTAGACAAAGGTAGTAATCTAGGAAGTAACAATGTGGGAAGCCATTGTAAGGAGGAGGAATCGAGGTATTTAGTGGAAAAGAGCAACTTTTAAATAGTGCTTAATCTATTCAATATTAATAATAAAATTATAAAATACGATCTAAATGGGGAGCAAATAAAGAATTAATATTTTATATATAAAAAATTGGAGCATATAAGAATGAAGAAAAATAACATTAGCCTATTCTACTCTCAATCTACACAACACTCATATTAAACAAAAGAGTTAGTAAACATTGATGAAAACATAATAAAAGCTCACCCAATACCAACCCTTGTTGCACCAAGTCATGATGGTTGTGTTGAAGGATTATGGATGTGAGTGGTATGTCAGTGCCTTCAACAACATAGCAATGTATTCCTAGATGAGATGATAATGGCTTGGGATACCATCCCATTTATATATTTTTATAGTAAGATTGAATGACTAGGATCAAAAGTAGAGATCAAGGGCTCAAATTGGTTGAGACCCTCAGAGAGATAAGAGGAGGAAAAATGTCAATGATTGGTGAATGGGGAAGAGCCCAAGATCAAAGGGGAATCTATGGTGGAGAATCCCCTTGGAGAAAGTGAAGAGATGAGATGGAAAAAGGGTACTTTTGAGTAACCTAGGGAGATGAGCAAGTCTTTTGTCCAATGTGAACATCTAGTACCAAGGCTCATATCACATGTGCAAATGGGTAATGCCTTGTGTACAAAGGCCATACTTACGTACACATTTAGGGATGTACAATATTTGAGGGAATTCGACCAAGATTAGTGTGTGCAAGTGGAGGGTTAGTGAGTTAATTAATTTTAACTCACTGACAAAAAGTGTATGGAAAAAGGAAATTAAATAAATAGGTATATTTATTTAATTTTTGGAAAAGGGGTGAAGAATTTAGGTTATATTTATTTACCTAAGTTAGACATTAGAAGAAAGATGATTAAGTGATTTTATACTAAAAACGAGATTGGGTGAATAGTGATATATAGTGGATGAATAGTGATTAATTAATAAGGGGATATAAATTGGACAATTAATTAGATAAATAGAGATTTATTTAATCAAACATAGAAAAATGGTCAATTAATTAGGTAATTGATGATGTGTTAATTTTAGGTGTCTATATTTTTCCCCTCTTTGAAATGGTGTTATGAAGTAGCATAATTTCAGAGAAAATAAATTCTAGTTGGAAGAAAAAGGTTAGATTAAGAAAGATGCCGCTATCATTCGAAGGAGAAGTAACTAGGAGGAAGGATGATGAGACTATGCCCCTTGAAGAGGATAGGTAGGTTTGGAGAACATGAGTGTGCTCTCGAAATGGATGAAAAGAGGCAAGATAGATGAAATAAAAGAGGTTAGGGGATGAAGGATGGAGAGACAATGGATTATGGAAGGAAGGGATGAAGGAGAATGGAATGTGTTATGTTGCATTAGATTGAACACTCTTTATTTGATATCACACCAAATATCATGCACTAAGATATAAAAGACTAGTGACAATGTGTCTCATGTATAATAAAATAAGACATAAGCAACCCTATGTCATATATCATGATGATATGAAAGACCGTGATACCACTATGGTAGGTAGGTTGTAAGAATCAATACTAATGCAATCAAATGATAATGAACACAAAAAAAAAAAAAGCATGCACACAAAATGATACAAAAGAAAATATGATGTTGCCTTGATCAAGCCAAAAAGCCAATATTGATTGAATAATGACAAAGAGTGTTGATGTAAAAATGATATATCTCAAAGCAACACAATGATTAGGAAAGATACATCCCAATGATGATGATGATTGGTTTTTTATCAAGGCTTATAATGAGGCTAAGAATAAAACCAAGGATGTGATTGGATGATTTTATTATATTGCATAGCTAGGTTGCATGGATTATGATTAGCTTACAATTTTGGATTGTTGGGAGCATTGATTGAAGGGAGGGACAAAATTGCATTGCATGGAGGTATCATGTAGCTAGATACCAATGACAAGGGAGAATCCAAGTCTAGGGACAAGGGATTATGGGATGAGGGGAGATGGTGGGAGATAAGGTAATTGATGGGAGGTAATTGGATAGAAGGAGATGTAGGATTCATGATGGATGGTTGGAGGATGGGGCAGTAATATGTAATTACTAAGATGATGGAGATGATGGATGATAGGTAGTGTCAGTATTTTTGGATAGATATGATGGGGGAGGAGAGATGGAGATAAATATTTTGGAGGAGGAATGGGAGGCACCTATTGTGGGTTTTGGAAGAAGCTTCCTTTGGAGGAACAAAGGTTGTAGCAATATTTTTGGATTTGGTATATTGGGATGTGTATCCAAGACCCAACAATCATGAATTTTCTTCTATATGGATAGGCTCCAATATGTCTTTCTCATGAAGGCCTAAGCATTTACCTTGATAATTCATGTTGTTGATAATTTGTTTGGCAACAAGATGATTGTTTCATAAATAAGATGCAAATCTATTTTGAGGTGGAGGGGGAAAGGGTGGTGAATCTTTTTGTTCCTTTATGGCAAGAGAACTACTATGGGTAAAGGTAATGGAGCCAAGAGGATAAGGTGGTTGTTAAAGGATGGCTTAAATGAGAGGTGGTAAGAGATCATGAGGGGGATTAGTTGAGGGGAGAAGGATGGTAGTATCTTGGTTTGGAAGGAGGGACATTTAGGTATGCTTTGGAATAATTTCATTGCATGGTTTAGTTTGGGAAAATGGTTTAATGGGGGAGGAGGGTTAAACATGGCTTGACTTCTCAAATTGTGTGGGAAGAAGAATGGTGGAGGAGGTTTTAACATGAATTGGCCCTTAGATTAGATGGGAAGATGAGGTTTCAACATGGCTTGACTCCTTAGGTTAGGTGGGAAGAGGGATGGTGAATTTACAATGTTCATGGGATTGAGATTGGATGATGTTAATGGGTTATATGGTGTTAGGATTTTGGAATGGAATGATAGCTGTTAGATGGGTGAAAACCTCATTAATCATGCACTAAGATGGTTTCAAATTAGTGGGTTGGATGACTCCACAACTTTACGATCTTGGATTAGCCATTGGAGAAACCATGAAAATAAGAATTTGGTGTTGGAAATATGTGCCTCAATCCCACAGGCTGAAACCTCTGAAAGGGCCAAGTCGGTGTGACATCTTTTGTGTCTGGCCGACTAGCAGCTTGAATCTTGTTGAACAATTCAGGTCACTGTGACCTTGCTTTAATCTCATCGAATGATCCTATCACTATGACATGTTGTGTTCAGTATGTTCTCTTACCGTGTGGAGATATTTGGCTGACAGGCCATTCTATCGTATATTGGGGAGACCCTTGGCCAAAAGGCTAAGTTCAGGGTGAAGTCCCAGTGATAGCTAATGTCTCACCGACAATATTCACTCAGGGTAACCTAAAGGTCTCGGGGAGAAGTCTTGGTGAGAATGGAATGTCACGCCAACGGGGATACAACTGTAGTCATCGGAGTAGCTCAAGGCGATCGGTATGAAGTCTTGGCAACTCGCGGGGTCTTGCCGACTGTTGATGGCTTCAAAGTAACATAAGAGATCTTGATGAAACCTCTTGGCGAGCGGTAAGTCTTGCTGATAGCAATGTTGAGATCGGTGTGACTTGTGAATAGCGATATGAGTCTTGCTGATGAGGAAACTCTTGGCGATATCGGATGCTAAGCTGTGTGGCATCGAGGAGACACGGTCAGTGTCTCACCGACATGCCAACACAACTTGATTGCCTCTTGACCGTGTGAAGACTATCCTATGTGGCTTGTAGTCGACCAATCAAAGAAGCCAAATGGGAACTGTTGGAAGATAGTTCGTTATGGCAATTCTGAGAAGAAGCTCGACAAACAGGGGCGACATGAATATAGTCTGGAATAGGAGATGATGCTCGGTTGGATTGTTAGTAGATGATTCAAAGGATCTACGGATTGCTGTGTGGTTGTATAATCAAAGTAATTTCTATTCTATAAAGATTGTAACTTGAAGGTTCTTGTACAAGTTTGATCATTGTGAAAGCTGTTGAAATATGACATCAAAAAGATAAGTTTGCTATTTGTATGTAATCTCTATTACTATACTACAAAGTGATCTCTCTTGGTGTGGTGGGTTTTTCTCCCGTAAGGGTTTTCCCACGTAAATCTAGTGTCCATATGTGTGTGTCAAATACTTTGTTTCTGTTATCTCTTTCATGTGCATCTTAATTAGACTATAATTGTAATTTTAAAAGGTATCTCTGCATTCTTCCCTAAGGTTTTGACGTTAGGAGAGTTATTTTTGCATCTAATTTTCCTTACAAGTGGTATCAAAGCCTGGCCAGTTGTGTTATCCTTGTGGGTACGTTGGGTTTTTTGTGTCAATTTTCGTTCAGTGGGAGTCTTGTAGAAGTTTGTCAATTTCTAATTACAGATTGAAATGGCGAGCACGTCAGGAAAGATTGAAATAGAGAAGTTCAATGGTAGCAATTTTGAGTTGTGGAAACTCAAAATGGAGGATCTTTTAGTGGATCGTGATCTGTGGCTTGTTGTGTCTGGAACTAAACCTACAGGCATGAAGCAAGAAGATTGGGACCTTGCAGATAGAAAGTCTAAGGGGTTGATAAGGCTCTATTTGGAAAACTTCGTTCTTCTGAATGTGCATGAAGAGAAGACTGCCTCTTCCTTGTGGAAGAGACTGGCATCTATTTATCAAGGGAAGTCCTTGGTGAATAAACTATTCCTGAGGAAGAAGTTGTACACTTTGAGAATGCAGGAAGGAGGTTTTATAGCTAATCATTTGAACGCATTCAATATGTTGATTACACAATTAACATCTGTTGGTGTGAAAATTGATGAAGAGGATCGATGTATGCTGATATTGTGTTCTTTGCCAGATTCATGGGATCACCTTGTGATGGCTATTGGGAGTACAACATCCAGTTTCAAGATGGAAGATGTTGTTGCTTCTTTATTATCAGAAGAAATGAGAAGGAAATCTTTTGAGATGGCGAAGGATGTCCTTGCTGTTAGAAGAAGGTCGAAAGAGAAAGGCAAGAAGAAGGACAAGAAATCTAAATCAAAATCAGAGAGGAGATCAAAGTCTCCTGGTAAGAAGTCCAAGGTGAAGTGTTGGAACTGTGGGCAACCTGGTCATGTCCAAAAGGATTGTAAAGAGGAGAAGGAGAAGAAGAAGAAGAAGTATTCTTCTGACAATGAGTCTTCTCATAGTGTTGCAGACGCCTTCATTGCAGTGCAGCGTTGGCTACACAAGCATCAAATGATGTCTGGCTGATTGATTCTAGAGCATCTTTCCACATGACATCTCATAGAGACTGGTTTACGAAGTATGAAGAATACGATGGTGGAAAGGTGTACTTGGCAAATGATTCAACTTTGGAAATTGTTGGCTGTGGAAGAGTCAGAATTCAGTTCCCTGATGGAAGAGTGAAGGGAATTAAAAATGTAATGCATATACCAGGTCTAGCTCAAAACTTACTTTTAGTAAGTATGCTAAATGATATTGGAGTGCAAGTCACGTTCTCTGGAAATGGCTGCAAGATGACTACAGGCTCAATGGTGCTAGCAAGGGGTGCTTGTATTGGCACCTTGTACAAGCTGGATGCATATGTTGTTCAATATAATAATGTCTCTGTAAAGTCACATAAAGCTACTCATGGAGGAAAAGAGGGAAATGTTCCTAATTGTGTAAACTCTATGGAAGTTAAACTTCCAACAGAAAAGACTATGCTTTGGCATCATAGGCTAGGCCACATTGGAGAGAAAGGTTTAAAAACCTTGAAGAACAAAAACCTAGTTGAGGGGCTTGAAGATTGTAACCTTGAATTTGAATTCTGTGAACACTGTATATATGGAAAGCGGCACCATGTTTCTTTTTATTCCAGTCCTCATAAATCTTTTGGTTTGCTAGATTATATTCATTTTGATGTATGTGGTCCAGTGAATGTTCCTTCTTTGTTTAAGTCAAGGTACTATGTATCATTCATTGATGATTATTCGATAAAAATATTTGTTTATTTTTTGAAAAGTAAATCAGAAGTGTTCAGTCGATTTAAGGAATTTAAAAACCTTGTAGAAAATTAGACTGGAAGAAAAATTAAATGCTTAAGGAATGATAATGGTGGTGATTTTTGTTCTGATGATTTCGAGAGGTATTGTAAAGACCATGGGATTAAAAGGCATAAGACTACAACTTATACTCCACAGCAAAATGGAGTTACAGAAAGGTTCAATAGGACAGTGATGGAGAGAGCACGAAGTATATTGAGTAGTGTTGGCTTGGAGGAGAAGTTATAGGCTGAGGCTATTGCTACTGCATGTTATTTGATTAATCGTTCTCCAAATTCTGCTCTTGTTGAGAAAACGCCTTTGGAAGTTTGGTCTGGTAAGAAGCCCTCTTTAAGACATATTTGTGTTTTTGGCTGTGAGGCATATGCTCATGTGTCGTATGAGAAAAGATCTAAATTGGAGAACAAGGCTGTCAAATGTATTTTTATTAGTTATAGTGCTGGCCTAAAAGGATACAAGCTTTGGAATCCTGATACGGAGAAGGTTGTATACAGTAGAAATGTAATCTTTCGTGAGCTGAAGCCTTCTACCTTGGATCTGCAGTCAAAGACAAAGTCAAAAAACAATAAGGATGTAGTTGGAATTCCTCCTACACCAAATAAAGAGGAATTCAAAATTCAAAATGTACCTAAAACTGAGAGCTCAAGCAATTCTGAAAGTTCTGAAGAAGAAGAACCTCAGCCTCAGCAAGTGAGGAGGTCAACCCGTGAAAGAAAACAACTTGATAGGTATGGGTTCTCTTTGATAGATTCTACTTGTGCCTATGTTTTAATTTCTAGCACCGATGAGCCTAGGACTGTAAAAGAGGCATTTAAAATGTCTGATTCAAACTCTTGGTTGGAAGCCATGAATGAAGAAATGGCATCATTAGAAAATAATGAAACTTGGAGTTTGGTGCCCTTGCCTAAAGGCAGAAAAGCTATGGGCTGCAAATGGGTATTTAAAAAGAAGATTGGTCTGGATGGTAGTGTGGAAAAATATAAGGCGAGATTGGTTGCAAAGAGTTATTCCCAGGTAGAGGGAATTGATTGTGGGGAAATTTTTTCTCTGTAGCTAAGCTAACATCTATCAAATTTCTTTTGTCACTTGCAGCAGTGTATGACTTAGAGGTCGAACAAATGGATGTGAAGACAACATTTCTTCATGGTGATCTTGAAGAAGAAATCTACATGTCCTAGCTTGAGCACTTTGTTGAAAAAGGTAAAGAGAAACTAGTTTGCAAGTTGAAAAAGTCTCTGTATGGGTTAAAGCAGTCACCTAGAATGTGGTATCAGAAATTTGATACTTTTGTATTGTCTTTGGGATTTGTGAGATCAAAACTTGATCATTGTGTCTATTACAAAGCTAAAAGTGAACAAGTTCTTATTATTGCTCTCTATGTTGATGATATGTTGTTCATAGGCAATAGTAAGCTAATGATTTCTGATCTTAAGTCTCAGTTGTCTGCTAAGTTCGAAATGAAAGATCTTAGTGCAACAAGGTATATTCTGGGGATGGAGATAACCAGGGACAGGAATAGTAGAAAACTTTGGCTCAGTCAGAGTAAGTATATCAAGACTGTTCTAGAGAGATTTTGCATGAATGATTGCAAGCATCTAGTTGTTCCAGTCTTGCATGGAACAAAGCTATTTGTTGAAGACTGTCCAAAATTTCCTAATGAGATGGAGGACATGACCAGTGTACCCTATGCTAGTGTGGTTGGCAATCTTATGTATGCAATGGTCTGTACAAGGCCAAACATTGCCCAAGTAGTGGGAGTTCTTAGTTGGTTTATGGCTAATCCTGGAAGGACACATTGGGATGCTATGAAAAGAGTTTTCAAATATTTGAAGGGCACTTTAGATTTTGCTTTATGTTACCATGGGAACCTGGTTGAATCACATAGGACTCTCAGTATTTGAGGCTATGTGGATTCTAATTGGGTAGGGGACATTAACAGCAGGAGGTCCACCAGTGGATATACTTTCATGTTGAATGGTGGTGCAGTGAGTTGGATGAGTAAGCGGCAGGCTGTAGTTGCTTTGTCCACTACAGAGGCTGAATACATGGCAACTACTCATGTTTGTAAAGAAGCAGTTTGGTTAAAACGTTTGTGTTCTAACATTGGTTTTGATGCAGGGCAAATAACTATTTATTGTGACAGTCAGAGTGCAATTTGTCTGGCAAAGAATCCTACTTTCCATGCCAGAACGAAACATATAGATGTACAGTACCACTTTGTACGAGATATGGTGGAGGATGGAAAGGTCAATTTGGAAAAAATTGATACTCTAAAGAATGTTGTAGATGCATTGACGAAGCCAGTGAGCACAGACAAGTTTAGGTGGTGTGCCAGTTCAATGGGCCTTAGTGCCCATGATTTTCGGTAAGTTTTGTTGTGCTCTAGAGGTGCTTGTGTGATCTTCGTCAAGTGGGAGATTGTTGGAAATATGTGCCTCAATCCCATAGGCTGAAACCTCTAAAAGGGCCAAGTCGGTGTGACATCTTTTGTGTCTGGCCGACTAGAAGCTTGAATCTTGTTGAACAGTTCAATTCGTTGTGACCTTGCTTTAGTCTCACTGAATGATCCTATCGCTATGACATGTTGTGTTCGGTATGTTCTCTTACCGCGTGGAGATCTCTGGCCGACAGGCCATTCTATCGTATATCGAGGAGACCCTTGGTCAAAAGGCTTACATCGGGGTGAAATCCCAGCGATAGCTAATGTCTCACCGACAGTATTCACTCGGGGTAACCCAAAGGTCTCAGGGAGAAGTCTCAGCAAGAATGGAATGTCACACCGATGGGGATACAACTGAAGTCATCGGAGTAGCTCAAGGCGATTGGTATGAAGTCTTAGTGACTCGTGGGGTCTTGTCAACTGTTGATGACTTTGGAGTAACATAATAGATCTCGGTGAAACCTCTTGGAGAGCGATAAGTCTTGCCAATAGCAATGTTGAGATCGGTGTGACTTGTGAATAGCGATACGAGTCTTGTCGATGAGGAAACTCTTGGCGATATCGGATGCTAAGCTGTGTGGCATTGGGGAGACATGGTCAGTGTCTCACCGACATGCCAACACAACTTGATTGCCTTTTGACCGTGTGAAGACTATCCTATGTGGCTTGTAGTCGACCAATCAGAGAAGCTGAATGGGAACCATTGGAAGACAGTTCGTTGTGGCAGTTCTGAGAAGAAGCTCGACATATAGGGGTGACATGAATATAGTATGGAATAGAAGATGATGCTCGGTTGGATTGTTAGTAGATGATTCAAAGGATCTACAGATTGTTGCGTGGTTGTATAATCAGATTAATTTCTATTCTATAAAGATTGTAACTTGAAGGTTCCTATACAAGTTTGATCATTGTGAAAGCTGCTGAAATATGACATCAGAAAGATAAGTCTGATATTTGTATGTAATCTCTATTACTATAATACAAAGCGATTTCTCTTGGTGTGGTGGGTTTTTCTCCCGTAAGGGTTTTCCCACGTAAATCTGGTGTCCATATGTGTGTGTCAAATACTTTGTTTTTGTTATCTCTTTCATGTGCATCTTAATTAGACTATAATTGTAATTTTAAAAGGTATCTCTGCATTCTTCCCTGAGGTTTTGACGTTAGGAGAGTTGTTTCCGCATTTAATTTTCCTTACATTTGGATGGTTTAGGATTAAGGGGAGGATTAGGATTCAATGAAGGCTTAGGATTAGAAGGAGAGTTAGGTGTGTGGATTAGTAGATAATGGGAAACAGGAGGTGGAGGAAATGAGGATTTCATCAAAGGATGGATGTTGAGATATGGATGGGGCATGTGTGCAGTGAAATCATGCTATGAATGGATAACTTAAAACACTAAATTTAACAACACACTTAGCTACAAACATTCAAATTAGGAATTGATAAATCTAATAAACATAAATTATGCAATATAATCCATGTTAAGATTCCTTAGTTTTACATTAAGTGGTTTTTCCCAATTGTTGTTTGGATGTGTGCTTACAAATTTTGCAACATAATATTGCATTCAATTTTGTTGTTAAAATGGCTTGGATGAGGTTGCATTTATAGAGGTTTTGCATAATTGATAAAGGGATAGGATGAACTTGAGAGATCAATGGGTAATATTGCTTGAGATCTTTCAGGAAAGGAGAGGGTGACAAGTGGCAAGTAGTGTTTGGGTGAGAGTGGAGGCTCCAAGATTAGTGGAGAATCAATGGATGGGATTGTGCATGGGAGTCAATGGATGGGTGAGATTGGATAGGGTACTTAGAGGTACCTCCAAGTACCATGGAAGGTTCCCATAAAGGTGGATTTTTTCACCACCCATGCTTTGGGGTACAAAGGGGAGATTTAAAATTGCCTTTCATAAAGAAGAGGAAGATATGCCCATGCTCCCAAGGTCCATGGGAGAGTTAAAAATTGGGGGCATTTAAGGTTTACCCATACCTTGAGGGTACTTAGGAGGATGAGTAGATTTTATGGGATTTGAGATGGTCAAATCCTCACTAAATCATTGATTTAGCCATGTGCACTTGATTAGATGGAGATTATGGGGTAATGATGGATTAGGGAAAGATTATGGAGAATACCTAAAAAGGAAAATTATATTATATTTTTTTGGGGAGAAGGGGACATTAGGGTAGACAAAAATTATCAAATAATTATTTGCTAAGGTTTGGTCTTAGGGGGAATGAATAAATGTTTCTTAGATGAAGAATAGGATGAAAAAAATATTACAATAATATTATTTAATTAATATGTGAGTTGAAAATGGAGAGAATTGAGGTAAATTGATTAAATATAAATAATCAATTTTAGGTGTCTATAGGGGATAAAATAGAGATATGGATGGGGGATAATATTGAGGTTGAGATTTGGATGGAAGATAAGATAGAGAGATGGATGGGGGGATAGGATGAATTTCTCTTGTCAAAGGTATCATAAGGGTGACCAATAGGTATGCAAGGAGGAGAGATGTAGTAGCTTGTGCTAGTCATTTTTTTCACTAGGTGGTTGATTATAGGTGGATGAGTGATGAAAGCTTGGAGAAATATTGTTAGTGATGGTGGCATCAAGGGGGTTGATTTTGTACTCATATCGATCAACAAGGCTATCATCATTAACATGACAGTGTGCATTTGGAGGATGGTTATGATGAGGGGAATCATCAAAATGAAATATATTCATGATGATCATTTGATAAGTTGAAATGAGAATAAAAGAGTAAATTGGATGGGAACATATGATTGGAGGATATATATAATATATTAGAAGAAAATGGAAGAAAATATCTTAAGGTTTGTTTCAATAATAAAATATATAAAGGTTTTTTATAAAATCTCAAATTAGATTTGCATTAAGCTTAGGTTTGCAATAAGGTTTGTTGATTTCCAATTATTATAGGAATGGCTTATAGAGAAGATGCACCATAGGATGGAGTAAATGTGTTGAAAAAAGGTGTGGATGTGTTAAAGGATGAAGGAGATGATTAGGATATAATACATGAATGATTAAATGTACAAGGTGGAATAACTGTGATTAGGTTTGATGACTTGGATTAGAATAATTAGGATCTTAGACCTGGATTTGGATTAGATTGGATTTGAGGTTAATTGGATTGAATGAGAAAGATTGAACTTTGAAAATATTTGAAAACAAACAATTTCACACAATCACTCAGAGGCATGAAAAAGATATTGGATTTTGAGGATTTCAATTGAAGGGTTTATGTAATTTGTGATGATAAAGACATGTAAAGTGCATTAACAACTTATGGTTATTCAAGTGGGAGTGTCAATCTATATAGGCCCACAAATATATTATCTATCGAATGATTGGTAGCTAGGGAGTTACAAATTCATGGGATCCCTTAATATTGGAGGTACCAAGGCCTTAATTAAGGTAAATTATATCTATCACCACTTGAAAGTATGTTGTGAGTAACTTATTAGGGATAGCCTCTTATCGGTGCACTATAAGAAAGGATGGTTGCTAGGTGTGTCCTAAATATACCCCAAGGGTATGTGATGAAAAATCTATAGATGAAAGGGAGATATGTCAAACAATTAAGAGAAGAGGGTAACCCACCCTTCTCCTTCACTTTCACAGAGAGTAAAGTTCTTGAGGGCTTAGCTTGAGTGACAAGATTTTGCTTCCAAGAGGCATGTATTTTAATACACTGCCCGCTTTTTACACTCCATCAAAATGTTGGAGTTGGGGTCATCCCCTAGGGTGATGAAATCCCTAGGCAAGTCCTCTAGAAGGATGATCCAATCACTTTTGATCAACCAAGATTGCAAGAAGTGCAAGGGGAAAGTTACATGGTTGGAGTCCTTAAGATGAAAAAGGAAAGAAAAGAGTAAAATGTTTTTTTTAATCCTCAATCTCACACAAAGGCACAAGAGGATAGCATACACACCACTAATCTAAAGACATGGAAAACAATGTTCATTAACCTTTAGAAATAAAATGTGCAACTAGGATTATAAATCAAATGCCAAGGCATTGGAGAAACATAGCTACAAAATAATGATGCTAATAATTTGGAGAATAATTTATTTGTCCAATGATTACAAGCTACACAAACAAGGGATTAAATATAAAAAATAATCAAATAAAATGATTAGAAAGACCAAAAATAATGAACAAAAGTTTGATAAAGTAGAGATGATGAAGGATATAGCATTTGTGATGAGAAGTAGAGGTGATGACATCTACAAGTTGAGAAATAACAAAACTACCAAAGCATGGTGTGGATCCATCAAATAACAAAAAATGGAAAATTATACCTGAGAGTAGAACTACCAAAATATGTAGCGCATCTAGTAAAACAATTATCACATACGTGAAATATGGTACCTACATAGAAAATTATTGACATTAGGTAAAAACCAATTCAAATAGGTTGTTTGGATTCCAAATATAGGTAGAGAGTAAATTTTGAAATCTCCCCCATCAAACTAGTTTTTGACCCAAAAAATTGAGAGCCAAGTTAGTAAAAATTGGTGAAAGTATATTATAAGATGATAAAAGTGTATATATCGATTTAAAGCAGAACCACCAAACACAACATGGATATGATGATGTATGTTGATGTTGTAAAATTCATAAAAACATATACTAAAATATAGGCCTAAAAAGTAGAGATGATGAGTTCAATTAAACAATATGATGGTCTATACAAGTCGATTGTAAGATGACTATCAATCCATGTAACACTCATATTAAGTTAAAGAGTTAGTAAATATTGATGTAAACATATTAAAATCTCACAAATACCAACACTTTTGTACCAAACCATGGTGGTTGAGTTCAATTATGATGGATGTGAGTGGTATGTGAGTGCCTTTACCAGTAGCATAACAATGCATTCCTAATGAGATGATAATGACTTAGGATAGCATCCTAGTTGCAGATTTTTTTTTAATATTGGATAGCTAGGATTAAAAGTAGAGATAAAGGGCTCAAATTGGCTGAGAGATTTGGAGAGATGAGAGGAGGACAAGTGTCCTCACTTGGTTGGTGGATGAGAAAGAGCCCGAGATCAAAGGGAAATCTATGGTGGAGAATCCCCTTGGATAAAGTGGATGGATGAGATGGAAAGGGGTACTTTGGATTACCCTAGGGGGATGGGAAAGTCCTTTGTCCCATGTGACATGGTTCCAAGGCACATGCCACATGTAAAAAAAGGGTCATATGATGTGTATGAAGGTCATACTTATATACACATTTGGGTATGTGTAAGGTTAGTGTTACCCGATTTTCACCTGCGGGCTCAATCAGGCAGGGCAATCTATGTCTTCAAGTGTTCATGAAGGCCAAATGGAAGAAAATTTGCATCAAGGTTACATATTTTCTAACTTGTTTGCTTCTTGTGCAGTTGCAGGGGAAAATTATGCTTTAAATTTGGCACGTGGATTAAATGTGGCTCCCATAAGGGTTGAGCCGAGCGTGTAGGTGTTTGATGTTATTGAGGGTCTTCATCTTATGTCTTTGACTTGCTTTCCCCCCTTTTTGTTTTCTTTTCTTTGTGCCCTTTTCTTTTTCTTTTGTCAGAGGCGGAGTCAGAACCGAAACCGAACATTGAAACTTTTCCAAAGTTCTGGTTTCGGTTCCGTGCTTTGTGCATTTCTTTTCTTTTGACCTTTCATTTGACCATGGGGTGGTTTTTCCCTTTGTTTCTTTTCTTGCCTTTTTCCCATTTTCACTTTGAGTTCTATCAGAGGTGGAACCAGAACCAAAACTGAACATCAAAAAAAATTCCAAAGTTATAGTTTTCGTTTCTGTTCCGGTCCCGATCCCGGTTCTGCCCATTCTTCTTTTCTTTGATTTTTTTGTTGCCAGCGATCGAGGGAGGTTTCTTTCTCTTTGATCTTCTTTGTGTTTTTCTTTCTTCCCTTTTTCTTTGTGTGTTTTTGGAGGCAGATTTGAAACTGTAACCGAACCTGAACTTGGAAAATTTTCATGGTCTCATTTCCGTTCTATTTCTGCCCCCTGTTATGTTTCACTTGGGATCGGTTTTGGTTCTAATCCCACTTTGCTTTCTTTTGTTTGGGGGTTCTTTACTTTGGCGGAGGCAAAATCAGAACAGAGGATGGACTTGGAAATGTTGATTAGTTTTGGTTTTAGTTTCCATCTCGACTCTGACTCTACCTTTTCTTTTTGAAATGCTCAGGTCACTAAGATATTTCGATTGCTGTGAGTTTTCTATTTCTCTCTGCTTGGGGAGAACTCTCGTCGACAATTGTTCACAAGGTTGTAAGCATCGGGGAGACTCTTGGCCAAAAAAGTTACACTCACTATGATGTCTTGCCAATGACTGGAGGTCTCGCCGACAAAAGGTGCTCTCGCTATGACCTCTTGCCGATGGATGTGTTCATGCTGAGCATCGCTGAGACTCTTGGTCGAAAGCTTTGCTCTCGGTATGATGTCTTTTCGAATGCGATTGTCTCGCCGAAAAAGGAACACAACAGTATAACTCTTAAGGGCTCGATATGATGTCTTGTCAAATGTGATTGTCTCACCGACAGAGGAATGTTGCGATATAACTCTTGCCACTCACTATGAAGTCTCACCAACAGTTGTGTGTTATGTCAATGGCTGTTGTGGAGCATTGTAAGCATCAGGGAGACATGACTAGTGTCTCACCAACATGTGATTCTATTTGAACAACTTTTGATCACCTGAAAATCTTATGTGGTGTCTATTCAACCAATCGGAGGAAGCTGAAGGCGAACTGTTGGTGGTTTGACTGTTGTGACCATTCATGTGAAGATTATCAACAGACTGTGAGAGGTATGAATCTACTCTGTGATCGAGGGTGATGATCGGTTCGGTGACTAAGTGGTGTTCGTCTATAAGGATCTAGACAAGAATGTCATATGCTGCTTCTCGAGGGGGGTCAACTTGCAGAAAGATCTAGAACAAGAGGAGAGCAGAAAGGAAGAAGTCGTGAGTCTCAATGACAGATGGGATGTCTACTGGAAAAAGTGGATCAACATTAATGACTATACTTTAGAACATTCAAAGCAGCTCTGCAAAGAAGTTTTGAGGGCGGACACGAGGACTGTGAGTTAATGCGATGGTTGCAAAAGATCTGAAGGCCATGCCTGGGAGCGGTCTTTCACCGACATGAACAGGGTATGCACATTTAATGCCTCATTGACTTTATTCCAAAATGCTTCTAGGGTCGACGTGTTCAGGAACTGACTCTTTTTTTTTGTAAACCCTAAGGCAGGGGCCGTCACTTTTGGTTTTTGTTATATATATGGCATTTTTTCCTCTTTTAAAAGGAGAGAGTTCTTGGTTAAGATATTGCTGAAAGAGCATCATTCAGACTTTGTAACTCATTTTTATGAATACTACAGATTTGTAATACAGAGATTCCTTATTTTTCTCAATAGAAAGTCATTTCCTTCACCTATTTTCTTTATTGTTTTAGTGTTGGTTGTGAGTTGCATGATAAAATTTTGTGTAATCCTTTATTTATCAGATTCCTTCAATATTGAATGTAAAGAATATTATGTCATAGTGCAGGTTCATGTTAGTGATCTCTTTATATTGCCCTTATATATGTGAAAACATCATTGTTTTCCTTGTGTTTAAGCATTAGAACAGTCAGAACCTTACATAGAATCACTTTTGCATACATAAATCTCTGTGTTGTGAGATTGTTTAGCTTTATTGAGATTTTATGTGAGTTTCAACAGTCTTGTCAGATTTTATCTGTCGTGTATCCCCTGTTAGTGATAGGTTTTAAATTTCAAGCATATCCTTCTTACTCTTTTCCTTGTCATTTTTTAGTATTTCCAAGTTATCTTAAGGGGAACCAACCCATAATCTAGAGGTCCGCTTCATTCCCAGGTCACCCACAACCTCGAAGTGTTCCCATGTGTCAATAGGTTGCTACAATTCATAGCTTAGCAAGGGTGCAAACCTTATTTGACAATAGTTTTTGGCACGCCCGTTGGGACTAAGAACTGATTTTCAGTCTCTCTTGTCCTTATGTTACTGCTATTTGGTGTGTACAGCGGTAGTTTCAACCTTTTGGAGGCAAGTTCAATCACATACCTGGTGACTCTGAGTGTGGAAATTTTCTGGTTTCAATAGTTCAAGTGCTAACATGTTTAAGTTTTTTGGAAGGAAATCTAATTTGAATGGAAAAGAGATGTCAGGTTTTCATGGAAACATGGATTTTCACACTCCATTCCATGAAAATCTTGCATATATGTCCTCTTATTGACCATATTATATAGAACAATCTACTGTCATTATTCCAAATGACCCTGTAGCAACAGAATTCCAGCATTTTTATCTTGCCTCCCACCCTTCCACTCCTACTCAATCTCAATGTCACCCAACATATGCTCAAATTCAACCACAGGAACTCATTTCTATACAAAAGCAACATGGTTGTTTCAATAACTAGCCCCAAAATGCTAATAAGGGAGTTAGCGATATTGATAAGATATTGCTTGATTTCCAAAGGCAGATAGATGATATTAAGAGAGAGCAAGAGTTTGTTGTGCAGGAGGAAGAGCTTGCTCGTCAAGCTTATATTCAACATCAATAGGAAATGGAAGTAGCTATTGAGAAAGATCAATTTACAACTTGGAATAGGGGACTATCTCTATTCTCTCAGCTTGATGAAGAGGAGGTAATTGCTGAGTTTTGCTCAATATTGGAAAATGAGGAATCTAAAATTTTGCAAGAAGGTGAGGAGAATCAGGTTGAGCATCTTGTTGTAATGAACATGGCTGAGAATCAAAAGGCAGAGTTAATCTTCTCATTTGATGATCTGCCTTACTTCATTGACAAGGATGAAGGATTGGACCAACAAGAGGTTAATGGAGGTAATGTTGATTTATTGTCGCATAAAGGTGAAGGTGAGTTTGAAGTCTTTACTCACGAACAAGGACCTATTTAAATAGCAGTGTTCAAGGAGAGCCACATTTTGATGTGCATGAAAATACCCATCAAGTTGAACAAGTCCCTGAACTAGACTTACTATTTTGCAAAGAGGGTGATTTTGATGCTTTATCAAAGCTAGATGAGAACTGCATTAGGCCTTGAATTAGTCTTTTTGTTCAGAAAAGTAAAGAAGACATTGAAGAGGATATTTTTTGGAGCGATTTAAGCTTTCTATACTAATTTGGGTGCTGAACTATTACCTCTTGATGAAGTTAATCATGAACAAATTGAGCTTACTAAAGAAGCTTCTATTTTCTCACCAAGTCAGTCACAGGGGTTAGACCTTTCCAGCCAGCAAGGCCATAAAACAATAGTGAATTGGCAAGAGACCAGCAAGGAGAGCTCAATTTTCATCTTTACAAGGGGCTCTCCAATCAGAGATTTAGCCCAGATGGAGTTTAATAAAGCATCAATGGTTAATCAAGCACTCACACATGGAGCCACAGCTGAAAGTGGCATAAAGGATGTATTTGCAGTTGAAAAAGAGTGTGTTCAATTTACTTATCCTCCTTTGAATACAAATACATATGATTAGTTTAAAGAGGTAAGTGAACTTGTTAACCTCTTTCATGAGACAGTGCATTACATTTTTAAACATTTTTCAGTGTACCATCTTTATTCAGCTGCCATTAAGGTTGACAGTCATTGCATATTGAGGAGAAAGGGCACCTATTTCAGTCATCCTATTTATGGTTTTGTTTGACCAGTTTTTACTGGTTAGTGTAGGGTAGGTTTAGTTCCAGCACATTTTAGTATTTCTCTTCTGTAGATTTCTTGTTTTCAATAAGTTTCCAAGTGACTTGTTATGTTCCAAGAGTCTCAAGTGAGTTACAGCCATGTACAAAACTTCCCTAGGTCTGTTTGTAGGTTCCCAATGACTCCATGCCCAATGGATAGGCCTAGGCTACTGGTTTGCATGTTTAGCAGGCAAACATCCAGCTGAGGTCGCCACAGATCTTATCCAATTTTCACCTGCGGGCTCAATCAAGCAGGGCAATCTATGTCTTCAAGTCTTCATGAAGGCAAAATGGAGGAACATTTACATCAAGGTTACATATTTTCTAACTTGTTTGCTTCTTGTGCAACTGCAGGGGAAAATTATGCTTTAAATTTGGCATGTGGATTAAATGTGGCTCCCATAAGGGTTGAGCCCAGCGTGCAAGTGTTCAGTTTTTATTGAGGGTCTTCATCTTATGTCTTTGCCTTGCTTTCCCCCCTTTCTCTTTTGTTTTCTTTGTGCCCTTTTCTTTTTGTTTTGTTGGAGGCGAAGTTGGAACTAAAACCGAACATCGAAACTTTTCCAAAGTTTCAGTTTCTGTTTTTGTTCCGATTCCGGTTCTGATTCTGCACTTTGTGTGTTTGTTTTCTTTTGACCTTTCGTTTGACCTTGGGGTGGTTTTTCCATTTGTTTCTTTTCTTTCCTTTTCCCCATTTTCTCTTTGAGTTTTGTTGGAGGCAGAACCGGAACTAAAACCGAACATCGAAAACTTTTCCAAAGTTCTAGTTTTCATTTTTGTTCCCGTCCCAGTCTTGGTTCCGCCCGTTCTTCTTTTCTTTGATTTTTTCGTTGCCAGTGATCAAGGGAGGTTTCTTTCTCTTTGATCTTCTTTGTGTTTTTATTTCTTCCATTTTTCTTTGTGTGTTGTTGGAGGCGGATTCAGAACTGTAACCGAACCTGAACTTGGAAAAGTTTCATGGTCTCATTTTTGTTCTGTTTCCATGCCCCAGTTGTGTTTCGCCCGGGATCAGTTTTGGTTCCAATCTCGCTTTGCTTTCTTTTGTTTGGGTGTTCTTTACTTTGGTGGAGGCAGAATCAAAATGGGGGATGGACTTGGAACTATTGGTTAGTTTCGGTTTCAATTTTCATCCCAACTCTGACTCTGCCTTTTCTTTTTGAAATGCTTAGGTCACCAAGATATTTCGGTCGCTGTGAGTTTTCTATTTCTCTCCGCTCGGGGATAACTCTCTCCGATAGTTGTTCACAAGGTTGTAAGCATCGGGGAGACTCTTGGCCAAAAAAGTTACACTCGATATGATGTCTTGCCGATGACTAGAGGTCTCGCTGACAGAAGGTGTTCTCGCTATGACCTCTTGTCGATGAGCGATTGTCTTGCCGATGGATGTGTTCATGCTGAGCATCACCGAGACTCTTGGCCAAAAGGTTTTCTCTCGATATGATGTTTTGTTGAATGCGATTGTCTCACCAACAGAGGAACACAACGGTATAACTCTTAAGGGCTCGGTATGATGTCTTTCTGAATGCGATTGTCTCACCGACGGAGGAATGTTGCGATATAACTCTTGCCACTCGCTATGAAGTCTCACTAACAGTTGTGTGTTATGTCGATGGCTGCTGTGGAGCATTATAAGCATCGGGGAGACACTACTAGTGTCTCACCGACATGTGATTCTGTTTGAACAACTTTTGACGCCTAAAAATCTTACGTGGTGTCTGTTCAACCAATCGAAGGAAGCTGAAGGTGAATTGTTGGCGGTTTGACTATTGTGACCATTCCTGTGAAGAGGATCAATAGACTGTGAGAGGTATGAATCTACTCTATGATCGAGGGTGATGATCGGTTCGGTGACTAAGTGGTGTTCATTTGTAAGGATCTAGACAAGAATGTCAGATGCTACTTCTAGAGGGGGGTCAACTTGCAGAAAGATCTAGAACAAGAGGAGAGCTGAAAGGAAGAAGCCGCGAGTCTCAATGAAAGATGGGATGTCTACTACCAAAAGTGGATTGACATTAATGACTATACTTTAGAACATTCAAAGCAGCTCTGCAAAGAAGTTTAGAGGGCGGACACGAGGACTATGAGTTAATGCGATGGTTGCAAAAGATATGAAGGCCATGCCTAGGAGTGGTCTTTCACCGACATGAACAGGGTATGCACATTTAATGCCTCATTGACTTTATTCCAAAATGCTTCTAGGGCCAACATGTTCAGGAACCGACTCATTTTTTTTGTAAATCCTAAGGCAGGGGTCGACACTTTTGGTTTTTGTTGTATATATGGCATTTTTTCCTCTTTTAAAAGGAGAGAGTTATTGGTTAAGAGATTGTTGAAAGAGCATCATTCAGACTTTGTAACTCATTTTTATGAATACTACAAATTTGTAATACAGAGACTCCTTATTTTTCTCAATAGAAAGTCATTTCCTTCACCTATTTTCTTTATTGTTTTAGTGTTGGTTGTGAGTTGCATGATAAAATTTTGTGTAATCCTTTATTTATCAGATTCCTTCAATATTGAATGTAAAGAATATTATGTCATAGTGCAGGTTCATGTTAGTGATCTCTTTATATTGCCCTTATATATGTGAAAACATCATTGTTTTCCTTGTGTTTAAGCATTAGAACAGTCAGAACCTTACATAGAATCACTTTTGCATACATAAATCTCTGTGTTGTGAGATTGTTTAGCTTTATTGAGATTTTATGTGAGTTTCAACAGTCTTGTCAGATTTTATCTGTCGTGTATCCCCTGTTAGTGATAGGTTTTAAATTTCAAGCATATCCTTCTTACTCTTTTCCTTGTCATTTTTTAGTATTTCCAAGTTATCTTAAGGGGAACCAACCCATAATCTAGAGGTCCGCTTCATTCCCAGGTCACCCACAACCTCAAAGTGTTCCCATGTGTCAATAGGTTGCTACAGTTCATAGCTTAGCAAGGGTGCAAACCTTATTTGACAACAGTTAGTGTGCAAGTGGGGGGTTAGTGAGTAAACTAATTTTAATTTACTAATGAAAAGTGAAGGGAAAAAGAAAATTAAATAAATAGGTATATTTATTTAATTTTTAGAAAGGGGATGGGGAGTTTAGAAAAATAAATATTTAGATTTATTTACCTAAGGGTGGACATTAGAAGAAGGATGAATAAGTTATAAGTGATTTTAGGCTAGAAATGGGATTAGGTGAATAGTCATTAAGAGTGGATGAACCTAGTGATATTATTAATTGAATAATTAAATATTGTTTAATTAATAAAGGGAATAAAATTAGACAATTAATTAGATAAATAGGGATTTATTAAATCAACGATGGAAGAAATGGTCAAATAATTAGGTAATTGAGGATGTGTCAATTTTAGATGTCTACAAATACTAAACACTTAAGAATAAAAATATATAAAATAATAAAGAAACAAAGAAAGACAAAGGGAGATCTCTGAGGTGTATGGAGGATATGAACACTCACAATCAATTAGTGACGTTAGTTTTGTGTCACACACACATGCCTCATTGAATATGAGGACCCCCTTTTTTTCACTTTTGGGTTGTTTCAAGCCTTATTCCTGATATTTTATTTTAAAGGTTAATGTTTTGCATAGGGAAGGTTTCTAAATTTTAATCCTTATAGTTGAGATGAATTTTGGTCATTAGGAGGGTTTAGAAGTTTGTTTTAGGTCAACCTAAATGAATTGCGGAGTTTTCACCCTAGTTTGGATTTTAGAGGTTTTGAGTACTTTAAGATATGATTCATTTTGTATTAGAATTGTGAAAGTTTATTCATTATAGGGAACTACAAAGATTCAACACTATTAGGGATATATCCATTACTAATCAAAAGTATCATCGTATCCTTTTCCACCCAAAAATCACACAACCCTAAGGATCTCACATATGTTAGGACTAGGTGACTTCCACTTTGTCCTACATAGTGGGTCATTAATGGCAATTTTTTGTGGTATTCGGGTCAAATTTGAGGATTTTCTCCTTATTTGTGTTATTTTACCTCAATATTTCAACTAGCGCATCTTGAAAGCTTTTAGTTGTTTGAAGTATTGATCAAGTTAATTGTTCAGGTTATTCTTAAATTTAGGTATTTCAGCTAGTATTTTTTTACAATCATTTTGAAATATTGATGAAATCATAAGTATGCAAGGCATGTCAACCTAAGGTTCTTATGCATTCACTTTAAGAACATTTGATCAAATTCACGAAAACCATGTCAACCCTTGTGAGTATTTCAATTAAAACATGATTTGATGCTCTATAAATTTGGTTTGTGGAATGCCCTAGTTTGAACCATATGCCTACAATGGATAAACAGGTTTGATAAAATAATGGTGTACACAAATTGTGGAATTATTCCCTATATCGAGATTAATTTATTCAGTTGAATTTGTTTCACTTTGGGATAATTAAATATTGTGTTGAGCACTCAAAATGAAGATGATTATGGTTTAGGGTTTCTTGAAATAGTTTGGAGGTCTCTTAGAAATTTTGCACCTACAATGTCAAAACCCTAGTCCTAATAGGTGGGAATTCATTTAAGTCATTCAATTTAGCATAGACCCTTGAGGCTAGAGTGCTTTATGCATTGTTTACTTCTGATCATGGATATATCTACTCCCTTTCAAAAATTGCAATACCAAATATCTTGTGGGAGTTTTGCATATCTAGTTGCACTTTGTTGACTTGCATGTCTTATACCTTGTCAAAAAATTATAAAGTTTAAAAGGGTAGATAATCAAATTATGAAAAGAGGAGAAGCATTAATTAAGCCTGATACAATTGAAATCCTAGATCCATGACCTCATTGCAGTTCCACAATATCTACATTACCTTTGAAACTCTACCAAATTTTAATAGAAGGAAAAAGGATTATTTTATTTGATGATTTTAAACTTTTTGCATCTCAATGATTATAGAGTATTTGCAATAATGGTAATGAAATATTAATCTCAAGGATTTAATTTGTATAAGTTTAGGTTAATGAGTGATCTCTTTCTTTATGCAAGTTTTGGTTTTATGTGTTATGGTTATGAAAATTGATATCATGTGATAGCCTAATTTCCTACATAGTTGCTTCTTGTATGAAAATGTGGTTTATAAGGTTATTCAGTAGGTCTTTTATGCAAGATTAAATTTCAAGGGTTTCTAAAATGAAGGATGAGTTTAAGGGAGTCTTCCTTGAATCAAAGATTACTTTGAGCTAGAATTTTATAAGAGATACTAACCCAGGACATGTGGATATTGAGGCTTTTCATAGAGTGAATGTTTGGAAGAAACTCCTCTCCTAAGGCCAAGAAGTTGGTTAGTAATGGAATTGCATAGGTTGTTGGCTTCCTCACTTCCATCCAAAGTCTAAAATTGATAATGGAGTGTAGAGAATTTTTTTTGTATTTATGAAAAAATGTTGCATTTCATGGAAGGTTCATAACATATATGTCTATTGCAGTAATAATTGAGGTAATTGGATGTTGAAAACCCATAATATTGAGAGGGGGGAGTAAATCAATATTCTACTAAACCATTTAACTGCTAACCATTCAATAATTAAAACATATCTAGTTGCAACTATAAATAAAAACATGAAAGGAATCATAACTTCACATGACACATGAACACTAGAATTTTTACGTGGAAAATAAATAATGGGAAAAACCATGGTGAGGATTATCTCACAATATATTATAACCGATCATAATATATTACAAGGCACACTGCCAAGACACACTGTCCTTGAAAGGCTCACAGCCTAAAATGATTACAAAAGAGTGTGGCTCACTGCCAAAAGGATGAAATGATGAAATACACCTTTTGTGTGCTGAGTTCGGTTCCAATTAAGCTCTGGAAAACAAAATCTTGCACCAGTTTGTAGGTTCACAACAACTGCCAACAACTTCACACAATAACACACTATCGCACATCACTACTTGTAATTTTTGCATAACACACATACATACATCTCTACCTATATGCTTGTATCTCTTTTTTACAAAAATGTTTCATACACACACACACACACATATATACCAACTTACATCAACACACATCAATTAGGTCAACCTAATTAGATGTAAACATACTCAATTCAAATTAATTTGTCGGCTCAAACCAAAACTTCTTTGGCACTCAAAACAAAATGTGCAAGACATAAATTAGGTCAGCCTGGACCTAATAGAGAACTCTTTAAACATCCACAAATTGAACAACACATAACCATGTTGGCCAAGAGAAGACCCATGCCAAAAACTGTAGGCCAAAATTCTGTCATTTATATTTCTCAGCCTATTCAACGAAAATTGTCAAAAAAATTTCCATAGCTGCAAATAATAGCCTTGATTGACATATTAAGACCACATAGGTCAATCTTATGATATGAACAATTATGAACTAGATTACCAAATTAGAGTACCTGAATCAATGTTTACCAGATGGACAAAAATTGTCACAAACCAATGTTGGCATCAATGACAACACACTAGAGGTCGTCTTCTTCATTCTTCCAACAATCTCCCCCTTTGTCATTGATGGAAACATGTGCCACAAATGAAGCAACAAAAATTGTTTTCACACTCCAAACCAAAAAATGTGCGAACACAACTCCCCCTTTCAGATATACACAAAAAAAAATCTTTACAACATTATTTCTCCCTTCTTCATACAGAACCTTCTCCACACAGAAACTTATCCCCCTTTGACATCAAGGACAAAGGGTAAACAAAATCATTTAACAGGAACTAGGGGAACCTTGTGACTCCTTGAGAATAGCTTCCCAAGAAGGCTTTCCATCATCCCAAATCTGCTTTCCTTTGACAAGTGCTTAACGATTCCAATTGTACTAAGCACTCTTCTCCTTCTTCTGGAGTGGATGGATTAAGATTCATCTTATCTAATTTTTTTGCATCCACCAAGGCACTTGATATAGGAATGTGTCTAGACATTACCAAATCTCCAAGTTGTCCAAACCACCTCATAACATCTTCTTTTTTCCTCTGTAGGGTGAAAAAATTTCTCTGCAAATCTACAATAGAAGTCCAGGCAATATAATTTCTATCATCTGCAATCCTGTAGGTTCTAGAGGCATTGGTGATTTCAGAATCTATTGATTCCATTAATTCTTTAGTGGCTTGAGTGGCATTAGGCCATCGCATGCAGTATACAAACAGTATATGGGCTTCCTCTTCACAATCCTTCACCTCTTTTAGACTTTGCAACACCTTGTTGTGTGTGATTGCTTATTTATCCTATAGAACTAGTAACTTGCTTTCTAGAAGTCTTCACTCTGCCTCTTTCTTAGTCTGTATCTTAAGGCTAGAGGTATATTCTTTGACAGAATCAACCAAGAAATTTAAGTTTTTAATAAGCAGCAAGGAATCATCAATTGTGGCATCAAGGGTTGTCTCCTGCAAAGCCTTAATAGCTTCATTTACCAATTCAATCCCTCTTTGATAAGTATGTTCAATTTTTTGTGTTCCAGAGTTAAGAAAATTACCACAAATATTTATCCTTTCTACAAGTGACATCTTTCTTGGATACACATAGCTTGGGTGTGATATAATTTGAATTAACTGAGGTGGTAGCACAGATTGAATCCTTGTTTTCCTTGTCATTAGGCCCTTAAGAGTACTTCTGGATGATTCTCTAGATGGCTTTGATAGCTTGATAGTTTTGGGGGATTCTTCTTCACTTCTTCCAATCTTTGTTTCATCCTTGTTTTCTTCTTTTTTTCCTCTTCTTCTTCTTCTTCTCCATAGGATTTTTCTAATTTTTTGTCTTTCTTTTCTTCCTCCTTGTCTTCATCATCTTTTCTTTCATTACCCTTTCTATCTTTGTCTCTTTCACCTTCATTCTTATCTTCTTCTCCATTATTTCCAATATCCTCATGATGTTCTTTTGGATTGTTACCGATATCATTCTTATGTGATCTTTAGTGTGTTTACTAGTCATTTCCTCTATATCATTCAGAGGATCAGATGTCTCTGAAGCAACATGTGTATCACCAACCATATTCAAAGCATGATGATCGTTTACTTCTATAACTTTAGCGAGCTCCTGTACTTGAGCTATATGAGATGAATAACTGATTCTCATCCCATAATTCTTTACCATTTCCCTAACTATATCAAGATTCTCTTGCCTCAACCTTTCAGTACTAACTTTCTCTTTATTCATTAGAATAGTAACTCTCTGTTTGACCCTGAACAACTTAGAACATTCATTTAACAAGGTAGTAGCATCTTCCTTAGACAAGGAGGATCCATATGTATTCACGACATCGGATTTCATTGTCATCAATAGTTACAACTTCATGCCTTCTTTGTAGACATTGTCAGTCACCTTCTTTCTTAAGTTTCCATATTCTCATTAAAAATAATCATGTATTGAACGAAATCATCTACAATTGTTTCCTTATAATTTTTACTAACTTCATCAAATAAAGTACCAGTAGCTAGAAAATCCTCATATTCTATGATATTATTAACTAAATCTTCCATCTTTAGAGGTGGACGATCACTTACCAGAGGATATCCAAAGCATATCCTCCATGGGTTTTGATGTACCTTCTTCTCTCTTCTTCTCACGCACATGAATTTTAAAAGCTTCCATTTCATCTTTTGTCTCTTCTTCATCGGATAAGATTTCAACATTGTCTCTGGTTTCTAATTTTTCATTGTTGGTAGAGGTACTGCTTCTTCTATTCCTTTTTATTTATTTTTCTTCTTGCAATCCAAGATCAATGTCTTCTTGTATAGCGTCACTTATATCCCTTTTTCTATTTTCCTTTTGCTTTATTCTTCTTCCACGAGTGGCAGATGGTGCAACAGGGGGTACATTTCTCTTTTTAGAAGCTCAGGTGTTGGGTCCAGAGGAAGCAGTTACATCAACTGCTATAGGGGCATTGTGCTCTACCTTCTTTCCTTTACTGTTATTGTTGTTGGAAAAACAAGGATGGACAACTGAGAGGGGGGGTGAATCAATTGTCACATAATATTTTAAACTTTTCAATCTTTACTTAACTTAATCTCAGATGTGATGAATGAATAACAAAACATAAACAATCATTACATCAGAAACATAAAGAACACCAAGATTTTTACGTGGAAACCCTGTCAGGGGAAAAACCACAGTGGATGTTAGTCCACAATATTATACCCTGTTAAAAGTATAAGAATAATGGGAATGCACATGCATTCAGGCACACTGCCTAGAGCTCATTGCTCAAATACAAAAGAGGACTCACTGTCCAAAAAAGTTTGGATTAAACCCATCCAATTTTTGAACTAAGAAAATAGCTTCTACACAAGCCTGATTACAGTTCCAGTTATGCACAAAAAAACCTTCTTCACTCTTTGCTCAAACTTCTTCACACTTTGCTCAATATTCTTCACACTCTACTCTGTAATTGATTGATGATTGATATTTTCACATACACACATAGGAGCACACTGAGCACTATGAGCCTCCTGAGCATAAATTACACCAATGAAACAACCACTCTTATATATCTGCAACATGAGATTACAACAACTTAGTCGGCCAAAAATACAAAACACATTTTCAATATTGACCCAAATTTACAAATAAATTTGCAATGTGAATCCACCAAGGTTGGCCACAACATAGTGGATACCCAAATTAACAACTCCAACACAAAAATAATTCAAATAATTTCACCTTGAAGATCCACAACATGCTACCACCATCATGTCGGCCAAGAACATGAAAAACTGAACATACGGAGAAAAATATTTGACCACGAGCAAATCAATCAATGTGGACGTACCACAAAGATAGAGCATGATCTAGAAGCATCCAAAAATAACAAGAACTAATAGAGAAATATCCGCAACATCAAAAACACATCAACTTCAATCAGGAACACTAACATAACCCACAAAAATAATGTCAGAACACAACAGTTCTCAACATGACCAGATCTTCACGTGAACCTCTAAAAATTTTGAAGGATGGACTATATACACTCAATAGAAAACCCTTTAATACACAACACCTGATCTTTGAGGTACAGAACAAGATACCTTCATGACCTTCATAGTTCCACAGGGAACCAAGAACTCTTCTTTTAATAATTTTCTCAATATCCTCAACATATACAACCTTCAATACACCAAATGCTAATAGTGTTGGCATCAATGAAAACCACATATCAGCAACACATCCACAACATCCAACAGTCTCCCCCTTTGGCATTGATGTCAACATATGATGTGAAAAACACCATTAACCCAACTCTCAATCAACACTTACTCCTCCTTAGATTCTGACTCTTCTTCCTTGACCTCTTCTGCATGAAATTCTCCCTACAAGACTCTTTACTCTAGGTAAGCAATAGTTTTTCACATTACTCTTCTCCCCCTTTGACATCAATGGCAAAGATAAGCATTATCTTTCCACATACAAGCTTTGAACCACATATCCGCACATCTGACTACTCCCCCTCAGTAGTAGCCACGAAAACATCAATCTGGATTAGGAAATATATATGAAGCACATAGATTGATGCAAATTAATGCATCCTATTTCATATCAGGAGGGGTAATCACCCCTAGCATTCCTCCAAGATACTCAAAAGTATCTTTCAGCAATGGCTTAGTGAAAATATCTGCAATTTTCTCTTTGGTAGGCACATACTCTAGTCTGACTTCTTTCTCACTCACTTTCTCCCTCAGAAAGTGGAACTTGATTAATATATGTTTTGTCTTAGAGTGTAGCACCAGATTCTTTGATATGTTTATTACACTTGAGTTTTCACAGCATATGGCAATAGGTTCATCATATACTACTTTGATATATTTTAGCATCTGTTTCATCCACATCACTTTAGTACAGTTGTTTGCAGCAGCAATATTATACTCTGCCTCAGCAGTAGATAGAGAAATGGAATTATGCATTGTACTCGACCAAGACGCCAGCTTCTTCCCTAGGAAGAAGGCACCACCACTAGTACTCTTCCTGTCATCTACATCTCTTGCCCAATCTGCATTAGTATATGCATTTAAAGTAAGATCATCATCCTTAGGATACCAAAGTCCAAAACCAATTATTCCTTTTAGATATCTAAAAATTATCTTAACAACAGTCACATTAGATTCTTTTGGATCAACTTGAAATCTAGCAACCATACACACAACATTCATAATGTCTGGTCTGGTTTGAGTTAAGTAGAGAAATCCACCAATCATTGATTTGTACCTTGTTTGATTTTCCTTAGGAGAATCATCATTCTATGTTAATTTGCATCTAGTTACCATGGGAGTACCAACAGGTCTTAAGTCATCCATGCCAAACTTTTTTAGCAGTTCTCTCACATATTTGGACTGAGATATGAAGATCCCCTTGTCTAACTGAGTAACTTGCAATCCCAAAAAGAACTTCATCTCTCTAATCATACTCATCTCAAATTCATTCTTCATTTCATCATAAAACTTCATACATAGATTATCATCTCCTCCAAAAATAATGTCATCAACAAAGACCTCAATAATCAACTCTTTGTCAAGATCCAACTTGAAATATAAGTTGCTATCAGTAGTACCTTTATTGAATCCAAGCTTTAGTAAATATTTTTCCAGTCTAGCATACTAGGCTCTGGGGGCTTGCTTGAGTCCATATAGAGCTTTCTTCAATTGGTAAACCATATTTTCCTCATCAGTCAGTTGGAATCCATCTAGTTGTTCAATGTATACTTCTTCTTCTAGCTCACCATTCAGAAAAGCAAACTTCACATCCATTTGATAGACTTTATATTTCTTATATGCAACATAAGCAATAAATAAGTACCTTATAGCTTCAATTCTAGATACAGGGTCAAAGGTTTCTTCAAAATCAATACCTTCCATTTGTGAATGCCCTTTACATACCAGTCTTGCTTTACTTTGGACCACTTCACCTTGTTCATTCAACTTATTCTGAAAGACCCATTTAGTACCAATCACATTTTTGTCTTTAGGTCTAGGAACAAGTACCCATGTATTATTCTTTTCAATCTGCATTAATTCTTCCTCCATAGCTTCCATCCAATGTTCATCATTGCAAGCTTCATTGACATCTTTAGGTTCAATCTTCGACATTAGGCAATACTCTTCTACAATATTTCTTCTAGTTTGCACACCTTTGTTTTTGTCTCCTATAATTTGATTTTCAAAGTGATTTAGCTTTACATACCTCAGAGTTTTAGGTTTCTCTAGAACTTCTGATTCTTTTGATCTTTCTTCTACACTTCCACTTGTCTTTGCTTCCTGACTACCTTGATTTACCAGAACACATGGAACATATGGAACATATGGCACAATTTGAAGTTGATTTTGTGTCTGAACATTCTTCCCTTTGTTTGTATTGTTTTCATCTGAATCATATCCACAATCTCTAGATGATTTAGCAGAATCCTCATCAACTCTGACATTTGCACTCTCAACCATTTTCCTCAGTCTTTTGTTATAGCACCAGTAGGCCTTACTTCTAGTAGAGTATCCTAGAAATATTCCTTCATCACTTCTTGCATCAAACTTTCCTATATCATCATATCTCTTGATGTAGCATTTGCTTCCAAATGTCTTGAAGTATTTAATAGTAGGCTTATAACCAAACCATAATTCAAAATGAGTCTTACCAGAATTACCATTTATATTTACCCGATTCAAAGTGTACACAACAGTTCTTACAACTTCACTCCAATAGATGTGAGACACATTTCCTTCAATCATCATTGTTCTAGCAGCATCCAAAACTATTTTGTTCTTTCTCTCTACAACTCCATTCTGATGAGGGGTTCGGGGAGCAGATAATTGTCTTCAAATTCCATGCTCATCACAAAAAGAATTAAATTCCCTGGAGGTGAACTCACCACCTCTGTCTTACCTTAAGCATTTTATTTTCAGACCTTTCTCATTCTCTACCATAGTTTTGAAACTTTTGAACTTTTCTAATGCTTCACATTTTCTCTTAAGAAAGAAACCCATATCATCCTAGAATAATCATCAATAGTCAGCATAAATTACCTTTCACCATGGAGACTTCTAACTCTGGGGGGACCACATAGATCATTATGTATCAACTCCATTAATCCATTTGAATTATGTTGTTTGCTCTGAAAAGAAACTCTAGTTTGTTTTCCCATCTAACACTCCATGCAAATCGTGCTAGCAGGCTTTACTAGCTTAGGTAGATCTCTTACTACTTTAGTGGAGTTTATTTTGACTATGTTATCAAAATTCACATGACATAGCCTTCTATGCCATAACCAACTTTCATCTACTTGAGAATTAAACAACTTTCACTAGCAGCATTCAAGTGAAAATTTTTACCTTTTGTCTGTTTACCTAAAGCAATTACATTTCTAGAGCTTCCATATATCTTGCATCTTCCATCTTCGAATTGAAGATCATAACCCTTGTCCACCATCTATCCAACACTCAACAGGTTGTGCTTCAAGCCTTCAACATAAAGAACATAATCAATCTTATGCTTACCACCAAGACAAATAGATCCTCTACCACGAATCACATAAGCATTGTTATCACCAAACCTCACAACCCCATCGTCATACTTCTCTAGACTTATAAATTTGCTTTTGTCACCAATCATATGATGTGAGCATCCACTGTCAATGACCCACTCATCCTTTTCTTTAATTCGGGTTGCAAGAGCTTTCTCAACTTTAGCAGATTCAGTAGCCTCAGGACTATTTTCTTTGATAGCAATGAAAACCCAATCATCTTCATTTCCATTCTCTTTATTAGACTCATCATCAGTCACTCCTTCAAAAAAATAACATTTCTTTTGAAATATAGGTTTGTAAGGCTTAGATCTAGGGACTCTTTTAGGACACCTTGAAGCAAAATGACCTATTTTACTACAAGAAAAACATTTGATAGGCAACTTTCCTTTATACTTGCCTTATCCTCTACCTTCTTTCTTCACAATCAATGCTTCCAGCTCTTCTACTTCTCTTTCTTCATCTTCAAGCTATTTCATTTCTTCCTCATACTTGAATGTCTTTCTGGAACACTCTCTTGGATCATATCTTTGCTTGTTTCTTCTGGACACAGTAGCCTTAAATGTAGTTTTAGTCTTAGGTGTAGAATCACCAAATTCACTCAGCTCAAAGGCAACAAGTTTACCAATCAGTATGTCCCTTGTCACATTCGTTAATGATCCAGTTTCTTCAATAGCATGAGCCTTAGCTTTGCAGGATGGAGGCAATGATCTGAGCACCTTGGCCACAATTTCTTCCTCTTCCAGAATACCACCAGCACATCTAATACCCATCACTATTTCATTTACTTTCTGCATAAAAGAAGAAATATTTTTATCTTCTCCCATCTTCATATTTTCATACTTTCCTTTCAAACTTTGTAGCTTAGCCATTTTCACATGTACATCTCCTTCATACAAAGTTTCCAACTTGTTCCACATCTCATGAGCTATCTTCAGACCTAACACATTTGTCATTTTTGAATCTGTTAGAGCTCTCAACAAGGCTTCCATAGCTCAGACATTATTCTCAGCTTCTTTAATCTCATCAGCAGTGGAGGGACCAGTCACATGAATAACATATTTGTTCTTTGTAATTTTTCAGAAGGGTTCACCAATACACTTCAAATGACACTCCATTCTAGCTTTCCAAAATGAGTAGTTTGTTCCATCAAATCTAGGACTATCCTTCTTGTATGATGCCATCTCGGATGACCTCAAGCTTTTAAACTTCTTCAGAGGAACCTGCTCTAATACCAATTGTTGGAAAAACTAGGACAAACAACTGAGACAAGGGTGAATTAGTTGTCATAGAATATTTTAAACTTTTCAATCTTTACTTAACTTAATCTCAGATCTGATGAATGAATAATAAACCATAAATAATCAACACATTAGAAACATAGAGAACACCAAGATTTTTATGTGGAAACCCTGTTAGGGGAAAAACCACAGTGGATGTTAGTCCACAATATTATACCCTGTTAAAAGTATAAGAATAATGGGAATGCACATGCATTTAGGCACACTGCCTAGAGCTCACTGCTCAAATACAAAAGAGGACTCACTGTCCAAAGAAAGGTTTGGATTAAAATCATCCAAATTTTGAACTGAGAAAATATCTTCTACACAAGCCTGATTATAGTTCCAGTTATGCACAAAAAAACCTTCTTCACTCTTTACTCAAAATTCTTCACACTTTGCTCAATCTTCTTCACACTCTGCTCTGCAATCAAATGATATTTGCACATACACACATAGGATCACACCGAGTACTTTGAGCCTCCTTAGCATACATTACACCAATAAAACTGTAGACATGTAAAATATACCAATTGACATTGTGCATCTGATCCTGACTACTAACATCGTTTCATCTTGAATCATCCTTTGGTCTAACCATTTAATCAAATTCCCCTATCTGATTAAATTCATCAACTTTCATCCCTTAATTAAATAAATCATTTTGTCTAATTAAGTCACACTTGTTAATTAAATCAATCCATCTGATCTAATTATCCCTATTTAATTAAATAATCAATTTATTTAATTAAATCTCTAAAAGTATATCCATTAAATTAAATAAATTAAAACCTTATTTGATTTAGTCTAACACCATATCTTTTAATTAAATAAATCAAAATCCTTATTTAATTAATCTCTTGTCATATTCCTCTCTTATTTGATTTAAATAAATCCATAAATTTGAGTCAAATAGGTCACATTATCTAACCTCTCTCATTAAATTAATTAACCCTTAATTAGTTTAATCTCATATCATGTCCCATCCTCTAGATAATGCAAGTTGCACATGAAAATAGATTTAATTCATTTATTAAATCTTTATTTTCCTCACAAGGCATCTTTTGGAATATTCTCTCAATTTGAATTCAAAAATTCCAAGTCAACATGTACATCCAACAAAGCAATAACTTCATCTTACATGTCCTTTGCCTTGAGCCAAGTGGCATTTATTGCATTTTCCCTTCCCTCTTACAAGTCATTTCAACAAATTTGAAATTCAAAATTATGCATTTATTGGCACCAATTCCCCCATGGGATCATGTGTTTTCTTTTCTAATTAGGATTTAATCTTTGTTTTGTCATTTTCATTGAGTTATTCACTGTTTTCTTCCTAATTTGAATGTTGTAAATGGATTTCATGGGGAATCCTTGTTTTAGCTTGCAATTCCTTGTTTAACTCATTTATTCATGTTGTTTTGCAGGTACTAGGAAAAGGGTTCTCACAGAAACAAGCACTCTTATATATCTGCAACATGAGATTACAACAACTTAGTCGACTATAAATATAAAACACATTTTCAATGTCGGCCCAAATTTACAAATAAATTTACAATGTGAATCCACCAAGGTCAGCCACAACATAGTGGAGACCCAAATTAACAACTCCAACATAAAAAGACTACAAATAACTCCACCTTAAAGATCCACAACACACTACCACCATCATGTCGGCCAAGAACATGAAAAATTGAGCATACGGAGATAAATCTTCGACCACGAGCACACTGATCAATGGGGACATACCACAAAGATAGAGCACAATCTGGAAGCATCCAAAAACAACAAGAACTAATAGAGAAACATCCGTAGCACCAGAAACACATAAACTTCACTTAGGAACACTAATAGAACCCACAAAAATACTGTCAGAACACAACAGTTCTCAACATGATCAAATCTTCACGCGGACCTCTAAAACTTCTGGAGGATGAACTAGATACACTCAACAAAAAATTGTTTATTCCACAACCCCTAATCTTTGACGTACAAAACAAGACACCTTTATGACCTTCACAATTCCACAGGGAACCAAGAACTCTTCTTTTAACAAATTTTTCAATATCCTCGACATATACAACCTTCAATACACCAAATGCTAATAGTGTTGACATCAATGACAACCATATATCAGCAACACATCCACAACATCCAACAGTTGTTGTACTAGATGTTTTAGGTGATGCAAAGGTAGTGGTGGAAGATGCTCTTCTTGATCTTCAAGGCTTAGAGGGCACTTCAGCTGATTTGGCCCTCTTTTCATCAGCAACTTCCTTTAGCCTATCAACATCATCCTTAGAGAGTGAATGCATTTGAAAGAATGCCTCAATATTTTTATTTACTGTTTTATCCCTTTGATGTGTTGAAGTTTCCAAATGCACTTCAGTAGATTTATCTTCGTATGTACCATGGCAGGGTAGAGTGGGATCCTTAGGATTGCTTAACAACATTTCAATGAGGCCATCAGCTATTTGCTCATCAATCTCATATCCTAGAGGCTCTATCCATAGAATCCTAGCTTCTATCGCCTCTATGATGCACTCATCAGGGGACACATGAAAGGTTATTTCCTTTGCATATTATTTTACTAAGCTCCTTGGAACTCTATCTCTTTCATATATGTTTTAAAAAATTGCAAAGAATGTAGTTAAAGCATCTCTTTGTGCTTTGAAGTCTCCAAGAGTACGTAGATGTTAAAATATTTGGTGTGCCACTCCAATCTGTTGTGATTCCATATAATGTTAGTCCTTCTAGGTAGTTCTCTCAGAAAGTAGAATTGCAGACAAACTACCAAAGTACAAAACTTGAATGCATACTTCTTTGTCTTAGTTTGGTTCAGGTTTTCCATAAGTTGTTGTTGGAGCAACTCACAAAAATCATAATCCTTTCAATTAACCACCATCTCATATGCAACATAAATTGTAGTTGCAAACACTGAATTGCCTATGTTGGTAAAGTAGATTTTCTAACCAATCATTATTGCAGCATATCTCACAACAAGGTTTGTAATGGATTTGGTTTCCAGTGCTCTTCCATCATATGTTGCACCAATTAGTTTCATGACCACATCATTCTTCACAACTTTTAGCACTGGTACAGGTCTGGTGTCACAAAGACCAGTTATAACTTTATCACTTCCTTGGTAATTACTCTAGCTACACTTGTCCATAGAAATTTATCATGTACTGATCTACTAAGTGCCATCCTTATAAACTTTGCATCCATTTCACAACAAAAGTATGGGAACCAATTCCATACATCTAGCTTCTTATGTACAAGGTTTTCATATTCTAGCTTCACCGAGGAATCATCTCCAACTAGCTCCTTAAACCATTGATCCCTGAGCACCTGATGGTAAAATTCTTCCAATTTCATATGAATGTAGGTTCTTGTATCGTCAATGTGTAAAACACTACTCAAAATTTGTGAAAATGCACCCATGGGGTCCATATCATAAACCTTCCATGAAAATCTTTTGAATTTCAGTCGAGGTCTCTCAAAGGTTTCAACCATAGTAGGAGTGGCCATTTTTCCCTCAAATTGCTTGTATATGCTTAAGAAAATTGCTTCTAATCAAAGCCCACAAAGTACAGATGTAAATAATTTTTTCAAGCTTTGATGGAAACTAGGGTTTGATGCTAGACACACTAAATTGCTTCAAATCACTTCAATTCACTCTGCTTTCTTCCAAATATGTAAAAGTGATTTAACTCGACTTGAACTTTTACTTTATATTTTACCAATTTTCCCTAATTCACATTTAATGCATTCCACTTTAAAAAAGTTGATAAACACCTTATGAATACATTATAAACCCTAAAATGCTCCAAAAATTTCCAAAATTGCATATATTCTGCTGAAATCTTTTCCAATACCTTAAGAATGACATCTTATAACACATATCCTAGTGTCACTGCTTGACACCTCTTATATCGAGGGTTTATAAAATTTCTCTGTAATTGCTCCCTCTAAATCCACTACTAGGTTTAGTTTTTAGAAGTATATGCACTAGATTTAGGTACAGATGCATTTGATTCATCCTTATTCTTAGGTTCTTCCTTTTTCTTCCAAATTTTCTCCATTTCCTTTTTAACTTCAGTAGGATCAACTCTATTCACAATTTTATTCCTTTGTTTCGGATTTGATTTCTTCCCATTCTTACTTCTACAGAATTTTGAAATATGTCTTGGTTTTTTGCAGGTGTGGCACACAACATTTTTCTAACCAAACTGATTTGTAATTAACCTTGATCTGCATTGGTTAGCTTATGTCCAAATTCATCACATGTGTAGCAATATCCTTGAAAATATTGAATCATTCTACTAGTATTGAATCTATTCATCATCATTATCTGACTTCTACACTCAGTAGCTCTATGTCCAAATTTATTGCAAGAAAAATATTGTCCAATAAAGAATCCAACATTCTAATTCATTCTATTTCTACATTTTGTTGCTCTATGTCCAGATTTATTACATGAAAAAACAAATACCATTGAAAGATGGGTACCTTTGAGCATTAGGTTGTCTAATGGGAATCCTTCCATAATTGCTTCTTTGATTCTTGAACTTTCTACCATTGCCTTGAGTCTTCCTTTGATTTTCAACCTTGTTAGGAGTTTGATTAGCCTTAGAGCTTTGTCTTTCAAGTCCCAAACCATCTTTGTCCTTAGAGGGTTTCTAGAAATCAATCAACTCATCAAGCATTGTAGTACTTGCTTTGAATTTGTCCTCATGAGCTCTTGCTTTCACCAAGTCATACCTTAGGGTCACCACTTCTTGTTCAAGCTTTGTACATTCATCAATATTTCTCTAGATTTCAACTTTCTAACAATCTTCAATTATTTTCTTTTCTTCCACTTGTACCTTTAGTCTGGTGATGTCCTCATTTGCTTTCTTCAACTAATCACTTACTTCTCTATGCCTTTCTTTGAATTTTTTGTTTTGTTCTCTCAACTTCTTGATGCATTCATTTGCTTCTTTTATGTTTTCCTTCAAAGTTTCTTTCTCATTTCCAATTCTATCTAGATCATCAAGAGCAACTTGGAGTTCTTCAATTGTAGAGATCTCTTCCAGAGAAACATGATATTTTTTTGTTAGCCATGTGTTCAACCTTCAAGTTCTTCCTTAAGCTATTAAACTTTTCAAAAGGAACCAAGCTCTGATACCAATTGTTGAACACCCAAAATACTGAGAGGAGGGGTGAATCAATATTCTACTAAACCATTTAACCGCCAATCTTTAAATAATTAAAACATATCTAGCTGCAACTGTAAAAAATAAAATGAAAAGAATCATAACATCACATGACACATGAACACCAAAATTTTTACGTGGAAAACCCAAAATGGGAAAAACCACAGTGAGGATTAGCTCACAATATATTATAACCAATCATAATATATTACAAGGTGCACTGTCCTTGAAAGGATCACAACCTAAAATGATTATAAAAGAGTGTGGATTGCTGCCAAAAGGATGAACTGATTAAATGCACCTTATGTATGCTGAGTTCAATTCCAATTAAGCTCTAGAAAATAAAATCCTACACCGATTTGCAGGTTCACAACAACTGCCAACAACTTCACATAATAACACACTATTGCACATCACAACTTGTAATTTTTGTATAACACACATACATACATATCTATCTATATCTCTATATCTATTTTTTACAAAAATGTTTCATACATATATATACCAACTTACACTAGCATACATCAATTAGGTCAGCCTAATTAGATGTAAACATACTCAATTCAAAATAACTTGTCGGCTCAAACCAAGCTTCTTTGGCACTCAAAAAAAAATATGCAAGACATAAATTAGGTCAGCCCAGACCTAATAGAGAACTCTTTAAACATCCACGAAGCGAACACCACATAACCATGTCATCTAGGAGAAGACCCATACCAAAAACTGTAAGCCAAATTTTTGTCATTTATATTTCTCAACCTATTCAACCAAAATTGTTGAAAACTTGTCCATAGCTGCAATTAATAGTACTGATTAACATATTAAAATTGCATAGGTTGATCTTATGATATGAACAATTATGAACCAAATTACTAGATTAGAGTACCCGAATCACTATTTATCGGATGAACAAAAACTGTCACAAACCAATGTTGGCATCAATGACAACACACCAAAGGGATTCTTCTTCATTCTTCCAACATTGGAATCCCTTCTTATCCTACCATGATTGATATAACCAAGGAATATGGAAAAATAATTTTATGATCAGGGTCCTAAGAAATGCCTAAATATCATCAATGAGAATTGGATGAAGAGACCAAGAGTGGCATTGTTCAAGATGGCAAAGAATTTATTTAGAAGTGACTTCGTCACAAAGATTAATGATCTGGATACTCTATTAAGAAGAGTGATGGGTTTAGGGTACACCTCTAGAAGATGTCACTCTTCTGTTGGATGCCTTTATGATTTATGCCAAGAAAGAACAATTTCCATTGAACATATTGAATCAAAATAAAAGAGTTTATTTTACAGTATTTTTTGTTAGCCAAAAAGGGTCCACGCTTGGGATATTCTTCTTGGGGTATGTCTCTAATTTCCAACCAAAGATTATTTTATCTTATTCACTTTCAGAATTGTGCCAAATATATATTTCCAACACCAACTATGCAAATTCATTTTGGAGAGTCAACCTTGGAAGTTGTATTTTTGTTTCTTTCTATAAAGATAATTGTAAATATTCAGTTAGTCGAAGATGGATGATGAATATTTAATATTGCTCCAACTATTTAATGATGATGTAATCTCAGTCCTTTTTGATGGATTAATCCTCATATTTCATTGTATTCTAAGTTTCCTTTCCTTAGTTGTAAAAGGAATTCATTTTTCATTGCATAGTTTAGTGTTATAAGCTCAAGAAATATCAAAAGTTAGTAGTTTTTGAGAGAACTAGAGAGAGTCTAGAGAGATTAGGAATTATTGAAATTATACTATTTTTAAATTAATACAAGCAAAAGCATTGTTTTTGATGTTTTATGGGTTGTTCCAATAGTTTTCATAGTTCATCTCAAATATTAGATGAGGTTGAATTCCATTGATGATGAAGTGTTTGGATATTTGATGGATCTCTAGTTCATACCATTTGTAATTTTCTGATTGTAAGTTAATTTGCATGGTTAGTATGAACTTATTTTAAATTCAACTTGACTATGAGAATTTGTTTAAAGTTATACCAAATTTGGGTACTTAATGAATTTATATAGTTTGAAAATATTTATCTCCATTGAAGTTTGCAATATTTTGCATAGCATTGTGATATTTTCTAATTAAAAAAAGATTAGTCATTTGAGGAATAGTATCTAGCTGAATCATTGAGTTATCATTATAGTTATTTATATGAATTCTTCACCCATCTCTATCTCACCTTTCTTTTGAATTTTATTTCATAAAGCAAAAAATCAGTTAGGAACAACATTACTTCATTTTCAAATGAATTGATAAAGATTATTATCAAATATGAGATCTAAAGATACACACAGGGTTTCAAATTTTAAACAAATCAATCTAAAACCATCATTAGATTTTTAGTTTACAATGATAAGTCCCTTGTGAAAACAACAAATATAAATTATACTACTAAATTATTTTGCATAGTTAAGATTTGACATTTGAAGCCTTTAGGTAGTCATTTTATAAGTTATTAGGATTTGATTTCCTTTCAAGAGAGTTAATGTACTCAATATTTTATCTAATTTTACATGCAAAAAAACCCATCAATACTTAGATTAGTTTTCTCTTCTAGAATTGACTTTGATTAGTGCTCTTCACCACATATGATTGATTTATTCTCTTTTTCCTTTTTGTTGTTGGATTATTTTCTTGTGATTGGGTGTCTTAGGGGTGTTACATGTTTCGGAACCTACTTGGTAGTTTAGGTTTTCTTTTCTTCTTTTTTCTTTTTTATGCTTTAATTTGGCCCTTTTTAAATTGATTATTGAGTCCTTCATCCCACCTTTACCCAATTTATATTGCTAGTGTGCTTCTTGGGAGTGGAAAATTGAAGCATGGGAAGTTATGGAGAGTAGAGTGGATAATATGGATGAGGATGAAGTTAATGTTGAGGTTGAGAAAGGAAGAAATCATATAGGGAAGCTCTCAATAGTGACTAGAAGATAGAGATTTTGGTAGAAGCTAAATTTCAAGTGTAGATAGAGAATGATGGAGGAGTCTTTGAAAGTCAATGAGCTAGAGGAGAAATGGGTAAGGTGTCTTCTCCCTCAAGTGTTCTTCTAATAGAACCTAATATAGATATATAATATATTGTTGCCAAAGAAGAAAATAGGTTTAAAAATGTGGCTATTTTTTGCTAGTATGGGCAATGAAAATATTCCTTTGAGAATTTTTTTGATGATTGGCGTTTAATTGTCTAGGAAAATAATTAAGGTTGTATGTCTCATTCTATAGGATGGTGCAAAAAAATTGTTTCTTGTCTTTTCTAAAAATAATAACATGATAAAAAGAGTGTTAAATAAGGAATATTAGATGTGGGTAAATTTATTTTTAAGGAATTGGCATGGTCACCAGAAGTTGCAAATGATGAATTTTTAGCTTGCATTGCACCTAAATGAGTTATAATCAAGAATCTTCCACCTCAAATTTTGGGCCTTTGTTCCTTTATTGTTGCAACCTATAGGTAAGGTAATTCAATTAGAGAAAACTTGGGACACCTTGCTAAACATGGATGCAAGCATTTTGGTCTCTCTCTCACTCATATTCAATATCCTAGAGGAAATAGGAATAAATATGAGAAAATATACGGTTTCTTACAAAATAGATTTCTTAGTATGCTTAAATGTTATTTTTTATGTAAAAGTGAAGGATATTAGAAAATATATTGCTCAAAGATTAAGAGAATTAACAATAACTACAAACCTGAATTTAGAGAAAAGCCTAAAGAACAAAAAGCTCAATCTCGTACCTCTAAAGATAATCAAGAGGAATGAATTTTCATAATTGATGGAGGAGAAAAAATAAAGATAAGATTGAAAGTCTTAACAAATATTTCCATAACTAAGAGGATTCTAACAAGCAAAATGAATCCCTTGAGGTGCTTATCCATAAAAACACTACTCAAGAACTTGTTCTTGAAAAATTAAAGGAAATCATTTTGGTAGAAAAAGAGAGAACTCAAGAATTTTCTAACTAAAGTGAAAATGTTAACTCCATCTCTTTAGAGCTAAAGGAGGGGGATAGGATTTTAATAAATGAAGATACCTTGGAGGGGAACAAAGAGAATATTGTGGTAGAAAACTCCCTATTTCTTAGTGATGATGAGTGAGGTTTGGAAGTTAATAGAAAAAAATATAGGAAAGATGATAAGAAAGGAAGGAAGTAATTGAGTAGGATGATAGTGGGAAAAAATAGAAATAATGGGAAGGATGAAAATATTGCTAAATTGTTACACCCCATATTATTGTTACTGAGTTACTTTTACCTTCACGGGTAAATAGGATAATGGATGCAATCATGATTTTGATATGTTTGTTAAATGAATGAAATACTAAAATAGGCATTAAAGATATTATTGCTTTGAAAGAGTAATTATGTTATATTGATGAAGTACAATGAAAGAATATGTTTTGAACTAGTGGAATGCTATGAATTGCAATATGGACATAATTATGCTTTGTTGATACAAATGTGTTATGATGCAAATGGATTTACTATGAATGTCTAACTATCTTGGTGTTGTACTAAGCTGGTTGCAGGGACAAATTCAATCCTTCAAAAGGGAGGGGAAGTATCCCTCAAGAGAAGTGATTGGTCAGGTAACCCTTAATGAAACCTAACTAAGATTTCACACACACTCACTTCTAAGTATAGTCAACTCTCAGGATATTGGTAAGTCATCCTTTAGTATGATGTGTTTACATCAGGAAGGATCTTGATTTGTGTTAAGAGCATTATTGGTCATGTTAAGTGCTTCATGCATGTGAGTTCTTTTTATTAATATACTTGATTGATGAGATATATATACATCACATGTATATAAACCTATAGATAAGATAGTAATTTTGTATGTGATTGATTGTATAATTGAATGTATATATATATGAAATATATGCATATATACATATATATACGCATGTCAATATATGTTTATGTGTTCACAAATGGGAATGTCCATACGAGTATGTCAATATATGTATATGTATGTATACATGAATATAGATATGTATATACATACGATATTGTATATGTATGCCGACAAGGATATGATCATATGTGTTTGATTGTCAAAGCAATTATTGATATTTGATGTGTGTGTGTGTATACCATTGCATCATTACTATTATTGTGCAAAAAATATGAATGTGAGTACGTGCATTCGATTATCAAATGCTTATATTATATATGTTTGTATATATATTATATATATATATATTATATAATATATAGATGTATATTATATTATATAATGAATAATTAAATGTTTTTTTAAAGAGTTGTAATATTTATACATGGCACATAATGTTCATATTCTAAATGAAAGTTTTTATGAACCAAGTGCATATGTATATAGCGTTGCCAATAAACTATGGAGTTGTAATTACCTACATATGAAAGCTTAAAAACAAGCATTGGTAATGATTGAGCATGCACTGTATCATGTATAATGAATATAACCAATGCATAAGCCCTGTGTATTTGGTCTTAGGATACAAGGCATTGAATACACATAAGCTAAATTGCTACGTGTTGTTACAATGAGTAAAGTGATGCCTTGAAAGATAGTTAATTCATTACTATGTCAAATGCATTGTCATGGACCAAGTCAACATAGTGAAACACAACCAACTAATTATTGACTTATTCTTTTGTACAAATAGCAAGCTTGATAATAGAGAATGAGGTGAATGCTTATGAACTCACTAAGCTGATAGAAGTCTTCTTTGCCTGCAAGTCGATTCTCATTAGAGAACAAATAGTGTGATATTATGAACTCACTAAGTCAATAGAAGTTTTCTTTGCCTGCAAGTCGATTCTCATTAGAGAACATGTGCAAGAATGAAATGGTCAAACCATATCTGGATTTTTAAGAGGTTGATCTGTTGTTATACTAGTTGAGTATTTCCTTGAGTCATTGCCACCTTCTTCCTAGAAGTGCTGAGTTGACTTACATGGCTGTGTGGTGTCGATTAGCTTAGAATTTCTATAGGCATCATTGTCTCATGATTTTGTACAAGTAGATGATTTGTTCTTCTCATTTGGATGCCAATATTTTTTGCATTCTACTACTTATATACCAGAGTTATTCATTTCTAGAGTTGCAATTATTTTGTGAGATCAAAGTGAGGGAAGTTATTGTGAGGTATTTCGTTGATTGGTTAAGAGTTTTGAAGTGAAGATTTGTAAGCTAATATTGAAGAGTAACGAAGTAAGGAACCAATAGGTCAACTGGATTATAGCGTAAAATAGGCATGAGATTCTACTCTCTTAGTCTATCTATTTTTGTGAAAGATTGCATATCTTGATTGTTTTATTTAGGGAATTGCATTAGATTGCTTGAATAGAGAAATGATTTATTTGCTTAGTGAAAAGGAAAATAATCTTGTTGTTATGATTTCCTTGTGAGTGTTTGTACATACTCCTTTTTAAGGATTGAATGTTATCAATAGTATTATATACTAGGATTGATGAAGCGTGAATAACTTGAGAAGTTATTTGATACAAAGTTACTCGCATGATTTGCTTGATACTTGCTTGAGAAACCTATCTTTTAGGATATTACTTTAATATACCCTATATGGGGATTCTGATGATGTTTCTATACATAGATAGTCTACACTACATGTAAAACATGAAATGTACCGATGTCACAAAGTGACTTGACATTGTAGCTTATTATGCTAGGAAACCTTGGGAATGATAAGGTTAGCATTGCAACAAAAGTGATGGTATGAAAGATACATTAGGATGTGATGTCATGCAAACCACATCAATAATCTATACTTGAATGACCACTTGATCATTATCTTACTCTCGAATGAAACCCTAGGTTGAGAATAACCTATTTGGGTCAAGAAGTTTATTTGATTAATGAATGAAACACTAGGTTAGGAATTACCTATTAGGTTGGGATATTTACTTGATTACCCATTAGAACCAATAGGTTGAAAAAAACCTACTTGGTTGTGTTGTTTATTTGATCTTCGCTTGGAACACATAGGTTTAGATTAACCTATATGATTGGACTGATTGATGATTGTTGACTTCATCCTAAGATTAGGATTTACCAAGGTTGAGACTCACCTATGTGATTAAGTTGATCACTTGGGTTTATGAATTAATACTTGATTGGAGCCATAAGTGGAATTACCTATTAAGTTAGAGTTGTTACTTGCTTGGTTGCTTTATACTCTTGATGTGAAGTCATATTGTTGACAAGATTCTACTCTTTTGAATAACCCTTTTTGTTAAGGAGATTACACTCTCGAATAGAATCATTTATTGATATGATTGCTTTTGATTGAGATCATTTACTAATGAAATTATACTCTTGATGAGATTCACTCATTGTTATAATATATTCCCAAATGGAGTCAGTTATTTAAGAGTATTTATTCTATGACAAGTTGAAGCTTAAGTAGCTATAATTTAGAGATTATAATGTTATTCCTAGAATTAGATTTTCCAGTAAAAGGAATAGCTTGTTAAGTTGTTTATGCAAAGTCAATTTGTAGACTAGAAAAGCTCATATGTTATAGTTGGGATTAGAATATCCATTGAAGGGGAGGTAACTTATGCTTATGCTTTATTGGTAGAGATACCATTGTGTTTCGAGAAAAATGGAATAGGTTATTTATGAGGTTAATGATTACCTATGGAAGTAAATTACCTAAGCATAGTATATGAATGGTTATAAACCAAACTAAGCTATGGTAGTGTTTGTGAATAGGATGATTGTCACTCGAAGTACTGGGTGAGAATACTTTTGCCAAATTAGTGTAATTTTCCACTAGTTACACTATCAATTCATTGTGCTCCTTCTATGCATGCTAGTTCAGGATTGTAGTGTCTACAAGTTCTAGTTATGTAGGACACAACACTAAGCTCAAATAGGCTATTTTTTATGGGGTTTTACCAACCAATCTCTTCGTCGAAGGGTAGGCCATCTTACCATATGTGGTAGATGTGTGGGGGACCGCATTTGATTCCATGGTTGGCAAAAAAGTGCTTGAGTGATGTTTCTCCTCATCAGTTGGCGGTTGAGGTTTGCACATGTTTGCACCAGTATTGGGGACAACTAGAGTGTATGCACTAGGGAATGGAGACATCTAGAATGTATACACCAATGCAGTGACATCAAGACCAGTTTGTATATCTATTTCCAAATGAAGCTCAGAAGAGCTATGTATGTATCTTGTACCCATTTATTTGGAGGGTTGTAATCTTGAATGATAAACTTGAGTTTATTCAATATGAAATCTATGTTATGGAAAGATTTTTAAAATTAAAATGAAATGCAATGGAAGTTTGGAATAATGTTTATTTTAAATGTGCATGTAATTTACATTATGGAAAAGAAAAATTTATTACTATGTTATGACATCATTGATCATTCACTCGAGGTGAAAAAATTGAAAATTTATTGAGCATATCACCAAGTTGTTACATAAATGTTTTGATAGAATATATAAAAATAAAAAAGTGTCTAATTCTTATCCAAGTAATAATGAGTCTAAAATGAAATAGTTGGAACATTAGGGGAATAGACTCTCCTAATAGAAAGTATATTCTTAAGATTTTTTGTAATAAGATTAAGCCTTTAGATATTTTATTTCTTCAAGAAGTAAAATCCATAGGTTTTCAATTGGAAATAATTTTAAAAGTAATTTGGAAAGATACCTTATAGTTTTATGGCAATCATAAAAAAGGGAGAGGAATCATGATTTTAATTAACAATAAAAGGGCCAACTATGTTAAAAAGTCAAGTTGCTCTCAATGTAATAGCGGTGTTTGAGTCATCATTGAGAAGGATAAAATTAAGTTTGGTTTATGTTTAATATATGCAACTAATGATTATATAGACAATTGAATTACGGAAGTGGTTAAACATCCTCCCAATAGTCCCTTGTATTGTGAGAGGCTATTTCAATATAATAAATAAAAAAAGAGGATAAATGTGGAGGTAATGAAATGGCCTAGAAAAGAAATGAGTAATTTTTTTGGAAAAAAATGAAAAGAAATCTAAATATTTTTTACCTCTTCAAAATGGGAAAAAAGATATGATGCATACAAGATTGGGGGGTCTTATCAAACTACCCAATCTTGCAGCCTTAACATCTCATCCAACCCACATTCTTGCACATATATCAAGGACAATATATTTTTTTTAACAAAATCTGAAACATATCCTTATTATCACTTTCATATGTACATCCGTACAACAAAAATCCTTAAGAACAATTACATATAGTGAGGATTTCAACAAGAAATAAAATTTAAAAAAATTACAAGGGCTTCTAGACACTTCATGCCTTCAAATCTTTAAAGTCTCTTGCCTTCAACTTTCTTGGCTTCATTCCTCTTTGTAAATATATTTTTTCTCTTCATCCTACAACTCTCATGGCTACCTTGAACACATAAAACACACCTACAACTTTCTTCTTCTCTTCTTTTATTCCACTTCTCTTGGAAAGTTATTTTTTACACTTTCTTTCATGCAATCCTCTAGAGCAACATGCAAATTATTTCCTCAAACTTGTTAGGAATCATTGCTTCCTCTTGAAACCATTAAAGGTTGTATTTATATAGGGTTCTAACTATGTGAAACACCAAAAATTGGTTTCCAAATCTTCTCTTTCATTGACCCGTAAAATTCTTTCAAAAAATGAAATAAAACATAGTTTGTTACTTCCCAAAAGTGCCATCCAAATTTGTTGTACCATATCAAAAATCTTGATGCATTTGAAAAATGAATATAAACAATAACCAAGTTGTGCTCATTCACCCCAAATTGGAAATTGAAGAGTCATTAATTTATTTTTCAAAAATTGCTATTTTTTTCTCCATTTTAGGAACCAAAATTGAAAGAATAAGACCAAAATGGAATGTAAATAGTCACTTGTCTTAGGCACACTTCCCTAGGAATCCAAATTGATAAAAATAATAATATTTTCCTTTAAAATCCCATTCCACCATGGTAAATAGACCATTTCAACCCTTGGAACCTTGAAACTATGCAATTTTGCAAATCACAATTAAACACCCTATTTGATCTGGAAATAAAGTTCTCACAAATAAATAATCATATCCTTACAACACTTCACAATATTCTATTGAAGTTCAAATGTACACAATTTTTTTAAAATACTGAACATGAAAAGAAAATATATTTTTGGTGATGAAGGGTTGCTTGTGAGCCTAGATGCTCTTGCATAAGACACAATAGGTAAGAAGTTTGTGAGCATGGCTTACAAAATTGAGTTGATTGGTTGAACCATGCTTTCAAATAGTAAACTATTTGCAGCATAATCCAATGCTTTCATAGGTACCATAAAAAAATTATTTCTTCTCCTTTTCCAACACACCCATGGTACTCTTCCTATCTTCCTTTGCAAAATATGTTTACCAATCCCTCTTTCACTTGTGGAATTTTGTCCACCATATATGAAGATTCTCCACCAAATATATTTTTATATCTTCTCTTCTCTTGTGGGATTCAACCCACCACAATCTATCCTCCTCCACCAATGTTCATCTACACCATCCCCTGCAACACCTGCATACAAATTAGAAATAACATGGAAATTAAAAATATATATTTGCATTTCCTCTTCACACTCCTTTACATTAGTTTACACCGTTCCATCAATCTCTTCTTCCACTTTCATCATCTCATTTGCACACAACTCAACATCATCTTCATCATCATAAAAACTAAAAATATTAAAAATTGCCTTTGTTTTCACATTTTCTTCTACTATTCTAACATCTTCTTCATTCACATCCTCATTCATCAAAACCTCCATACCTTCACTAAGATATGCCACTACTGTAATATCATCCACTTCCATGCCTTCCAAAATAGATGCTTTGATTACAATCTTACTTTTTTCTTTTTCATCTTCTTTCACAATGTTTTCTTCTTCAGTGCTATCTATTGGACTCTTTACTTCATCTTCTCTTCTACTTGCAAATGAAATAGCATTAGAAAAATTATAGGATTCAAATTCTCCCATCTTCTTTTCTTTTTCTTTCCTCTTTCCTTTCATAATACTTTCCTCCAATATATCTAAACTCCTAGATATTTTTACACACTTATTTCGGAAGCCTAATTCTCTTCCTCTAAAATTCTCTCTCCTCTTAATAAAAGAAATATTTACAGCCCTACCCAAGGCCAACGTCATACTCTTTTTGCTTGACATTTCTATAAATAGTTGCAACCCACTCATAATTTGTAACAAAACTTACACAAAACCACAACTATCCTCTACCCAACAAAGATTATGAAAGATGTACCTCTCAAAACCTCCTCTACCCACTTTCACACAATGGAGGATTTTTGTACACCTTCTACCCAACCTTATCTCTATTGGAGGACAACCCAAAATAACTACATAAAACAAATCGTCATCACTCATCAAACACTATCTCTCTCAAATTTGAAATCCTTCTCCTCACACACATTCTAGCATCATACTTTCTCTTATAGCATTTGATGCAGAAAAGATTAGGGGGTCTTATCCTACCCAATCTTGCAGCCTTAACATCTCATCCAACCCACATTCTTGCACATATATCAAGGATAGCATATATTTTGTAAAAAAATCTGAAACATATATTTATTATCACTTTCATATGTACATCCATATAATAGAACTCCTCAATAACAATTACATATAGTGAGGATTTCAACAAGAAATAAAATTCAGAAATTTTACAACAGTTTCTAGCAACTTCATTCCTTCAAATCTTCAAAGTCTCCTGCCTTCAACTTTCTTTCCTTCACTCCTCTTTGTAAATCTGATTTTTTCATTCATCAGCTCTCATGGCTGCCTTGAACACATAAAAACACCTATTCTTCTCTTCTTTTATTCCTCTCCTCTTGGAAAGCTAATTTTCTACACTTTCCTTCATGCAATCCTCTAAAGCAACTTGCAAATTCTTTCCTAAAAATTTATGATTCTGATTGCTGCATCTTGACACCATTAAAGGTTATATTTATAGAGGGTTTCAACTATGTGAAACACCAAAAATTAGTTTCCAAATCTACTCTTTCGTTGACCCTTAAAATTCATGTAAAAACTTAAATAAAATATAGTTTGTTGCTTCCCAAAAGTGTCATCCAAAGTTATTGTACCATATCAAATATATTGCTACTATATATGCATTTTTAAAATGGATAAAATCAATAATCAAGTCATTCTCATTCACCCCAAATTGGAAATTAAAGAGTCTTTATATTTTTTTCCAAAAATTACTAGTCTTTTTCTCCATTTTAGGAGCCACAATTGAAAGAATAAGACCAAAATGGAATGCCAAGAGTCACTTGTCTTATGCACACTTCCTTCAACATCCAAATTGAGAAAATTAATTAATTTTCTTTCAAAATCCCCTTCCACCATGGTAAATAGACCATTTCAACCCCTATAACCTTGAAATTATGCAATTTTACAATCACATTAAACACCATGCTTGATCTAGAAATAAAGTCCTCATAAATAAATAGTCATATCCTTACGACACTTCACAATATGCTCTTGAATTTCAATCCTACACCAAAAATGTAAAATATTAAACATGAAAAGAAAACATATTTTTGGTGACGTAGGATTGCTTGTGAGCTCGGATGCTCCTGTATCAAGATAGCAAGGACATTTGGTATACCTAGTAAAATTTTCAAAAAGGAGGGAGAAGAATATATTTTAGGCTCAATGAATATTCTATGGTCATATGACCATTTTAGCTTTGAGATTATTGATAATGGAAATGGTGTGAAGATCCTATTAACCTATTTTTTCCAAGTGCTCTAAATAGTTACACTTGATAGATTATTAGGACATAAAAATGGTTAAACTATTTTGAAAGGGAAAAATGCTTAAATAAGGTGTCTTTTGTTTAAAAGTCTTAGCTTACTATGGTTTTAATATGTCTTGACTTTGTCAATTCCATGTTGCATGTGTCTGGAGGGAGTTTTAGCTTGGGAAGAGCTTGAGTCCAATGTTAATAAGTAGACTTTTCTATGGTTTTGTTATGTCTTGAGTTTCTTTTCATGAGATTTTAGGCTTTCATGGTGTAGCTAAGGCTACCGAGGAAAGAACAAGGAGTTACATGGTGAGCCATACTAAGATCTAACATCATCATACCTATTATCAATGATTGAAGATGTATATAATGCCTTTTCTTTACTATTATCAATTTCAAGGAGGAAATTGGGCATGGAAGTGTATCTATTTTGAAATAAAAGGAGCTTGAAATGGTTGCAAGATCCATGAATATCATCATATTATTCCCATGCAAGAACATGCAAGATCATGAACATCAATCCAATCAAGGGGACATGTTTTTTTTTTCTATTTATTATCAAAATCATTTCATTGTTATATGATAGTCATCATGCAAGCATGTTTTGGGACATTGGTCCTGAATTTTTTTTATGATGAAGTACTTGCGAGAGATTTTTTGATGGATTGTATAGTTAGAAGAGGCTTATCTATACATAGATATAAGGTTAGCATGTATCCATTAATGTGTTTGAGGGTTTTTAAATTAGACAAAAATGCTCATAATAGTGATAAACCCTATGTTGGAGCCATGAAGCCTTGTCCATTGTGTATATTCTATTGAATCCTTGTTTAGTATAGCGACAAGGCTAGGGCTTTTGGAACATCCTTTTGCTTATTTTAAATTCACATGATCACAACCAATTTTCTAAGCCCTAGCTAAAACCATTAGTGATAATCCATAGGATTTTTAATGAAAATAAGAGGATAAGGACCTCACAACCAAGTTAAAGACATAAAAAGGTATGAATAAATAGGCTTATAAAGATAAGGAACTTAACATTATGCAAAAATCAACCAAGAGAGAAGGTAGTCCAAGGGTTAAAAATCCAACAAATAATGATAAACCCTTATTTTATCCATGTATAGTGGAAAGGCATGACATGAGTCTCAATAGAAGAGAAATCTTGAAGTCATGGAGCATTCAAAGGAAAATCATGGTATGATGGATTATACATTGTCAAAGAGATAATCTTCTAATAACCAGTGATGATAATGCTAATGTAAAAGATGACAAGTAAGCAATGGCAAAGAAATGGGAGGAATGCATGACAATGCATGGTAGAGATGTATGGTATTGGATAAGTACTAATGGTATGTTCAACATTGTTGAGGGTAAGGAAAAGGTATTAAAATGAAGATTGTAGTGATGGTTCCATTTATTAGCTTATTTTCTATTACTTTCATGCATACTTTTAGACACTTTTAGATATACCTTTCAGACAATGCTCCTATATTATGCTATCTTTTCATACTTATTATGCAAACCTGGACCTAAATCATAGTAATGGAAATATGGTTATGACATAATAGTATTGCATGGTTTATATGTAGGTATGCATGAAATATGGATGGAATTATGTGTTTTAATTATGATAGTTAGTCTTGTGCATATGTTTTGTGAATTAACCTTGGTGTCGGCTGATAGGTCCAAATAATAGCTCATTTTCTGTTGTTTTCATACATATTTTGAGACACGTTTAGATACACTTTCTAGTCAATGCTCCTATATTATACTATCCTTTCATATCTATTATGCAAACTTGAACGTAAAATATAATGACGAAATTGTGGTTATAATATACTAGTATTGTGTTGTTTATATGAAGATATGTATGAAATGTTGATGGAATGCTCTGTTTTGATTGTGATAGTCTTGTGTACATACTTTGCAAAATTAACCTTTTGCAGCCAATGAGGAACTGTGGCACGCAACAGTTGTAGGATAACCCACAACAAAAGGAGTCTGGAATAACAAAACAGGGGAGTTCCAGATTAGAATGAACATGATGATTGTTGATTAAAGGCACTTGATGAAGGTTGAACATGCATTATTATAACTAGATAATAAACGTTGAAGAAGAGGTCTCCTTCATTTATAGTATTTTGACAAATATTTGTATGTTTACATGTAATTATGTTTTGATAGAGTTTTAGTTCTATTAGGATTCCTTTTCCTTTTCAGTTATAGGTTGAATAAATCAGTCTTAACTCTACGCTCTAATATCTGGGAGTGGAGTTAATGATTTCAGTTAATTTGTTGCTTTGAATAATATTCCCTCAAGATTGTATATAGTTGATGGTTGAATCCATAGAAGTTAGTTGGTTTTTTAGTTTTATGTTATCAGTTACTTTCAGTTACAAGACATTAAATATTTAGAATGATTGAATTCGATCTATAAGAGATCTTTTGTAATCTTTCATGATATGCAATGAATGGAGTTAATTTCATGGGATGCATAAAATTTGTTAGTTAGATCTGGGTTCAGTTAAATTGAGAACAAATACTTGATCGGGCCACTCAAGGTACTATTCCTCACTTCATTTTTCAATTATTCATTTATGTTTAATAGCTATTTTTCATTTATCATTACTTTATGAACTATATGCAAGTTAACTAGAATCTCATATCTTGCTTATTGTGAATGAATGCTTATGAATATGCATGCAGTGGTTAACCAGTAGTACTCCAAAGGTTAATTTAGTTGAGTAATTAGTTTTTATCATTTTCAAGTTGTCAGTATAATTCTATTAGTAACAATTTAGTTACAGTCTAGGCTGTAGGTACCCATAGCCACTAGTTTTGGTTATGTCTTTTACTAATTTGTAATTATGTGAGTTTCCAACAAGTAGAATAACTTGAATAGGGTAGCTTAAGTAGTTTTGAGTCTCTAAAGGCATATATAATGTTGCACCATCACAAGCTTACAAACCTTGGGTTGACAATTTAATGTAGTCTTGCAATGTTCAGTGGACTGTTTAGTAAGTTAAACCTCTGAATTATGTAGGTATTACCAAGTTTACAACACATTAGTTAAGACTATACATAGCCAGGGAGGGATTTTAGCATGTAGCAACTGAAATTTGTAACCCACAACAAAAGGAAGACTAGGACAATAAAACAAGGGAGTTCTAGATTAAGTTGAATACAATAACTATGGTTGAAGACACCTAATGGAGATTGAACATGCATCATTATAGCAAGTTAATAAGCATTGGAGAAGAAGAAATCTTTTGCTGATAGGATTCTGAAGATTTTTTGTGTGCTTTACATGCAATTCTATTTTATAGAGTTTTAGTTCTATTAAGATTATTCTTTCTTTTTAGTTATGGTTTGAACAATTCAATCTTAACTATATGATCTGATATTTAGGAGTGGAAGTTAATGATTGTGTGGTTATTTTTTGCTTAGAATAAGATTTCCCCATGCTTGTATATAGCCATGGGTTGAGTCCTTAAATCAATTAGTTAGTTTTTCAGTCTTTCATTATCAGATATTTTTAGTTTCAAGACATAATGGATACTTAGAATGATTTTTATTGAATACAATCTATGAAGAAGATCTTATGTAATCTTTCATAATATGCAATGAATGAATTCAATTTCACATGAATGCATATAATATTTTAGTTAGAATTGGTTCCATTTAAATGAGAACAACCACTTGAGCAAGCCACTCAAGGTAACTATTCTTCACTTCATTTTCTAGTTGTTTATTTTTGTTTAAATAAGTTGCTTTTGTTTATCAGTACTTCATGAACTACATGCAAGTTAAACTAGAATTCCATATTTTTTTTATTGGAAATGAATGCTCATGAGTATGCATATAATGGTTGACCAGTAGTACTCCAGAGGTTAAATTAGCTGAGTTGTTAGTTTTGATCAATTTTGAGTTAATACAGTAATCTTTTATTAGCAGCAGTTTAGTTATAGGTTAAGTTGTAGGCACTCGTAGCCATTAGTTCTAGTTTATATCTTTCACTGTTATAAAATTTTGTAAATTCTAGAAAGTAGAATAACTTGAATAGGATAACTCAAGTAGTTTTAGGTCTCTTAAGGCACATACAGTGCAACACAATCACAAGTTTACAAACCTTGGGTTGACATTTTAATGTAGTTTTTACAATGTTGAGTGGATTGTTCAGTCAGATAAACCTCTGAATTGTGTAGATACTACCAAGTTTACAATACATTAGTTTAGGCTCTACATTTTTGGCACCATTTTCGGGGATGGTGCTATCTTCATAGACTTATTTTCTAAGCTTTCAAAGGTTACATTTTGTTTTCAACATTAGGATTGTTAAACTTTAATCTTTTTCAACGCACTAGAAGATACACTAACATTGTGCAGGATTGCTACATTATAAAGCCATATTTCATGTATGTGGAGGTAGAGAGATCCTTTGGGTGGATTCCTTCTCTCTACATGCTAAGAAGCCA
>VDFB02353493.1:376658695-376831941 GCA_007258455.2 Sequoia sempervirens
AGGAATAGCTTGTTAAGTTGTTTATGCAAAGTCAATTTGTAGACTAGAAAAGCTCATATGTTATAGTTGGGATTAGAATATCCATTGAAGGGGAGGTAACTTATGCTTATGCTTTATTGGTAGAGATACCATTGTGTTTCGAGAAAAATGGAATAGGTTATTTATGAGGTTAATGATTACCTATGGAAGTAAATTACCTAAGCATAGTATATGAATGGTTATAAACCAAACTAAGCTATGGTAGTGTTTGTGAATAGGATGATTGTCACTCGAAGTACTGGGTGAGAATACTTTTGCCAAATTAGTGTAATTTTCCACTAGTTACACTATCAATTCATTGTGCTCCTTCTATGCATGCTAGTTCAGGATTGTAGTGTCTACAAGTTCTAGTTATGTAGGACACAACACTAAGCTCAAATAGGCTATTTTTTATGGGGTTTTACCAACCAATCTCTTCGTCGAAGGGTAGGCCATCTTACCATATGTGGTAGATGTGTGGGGGACCGCATTTGATTCCATGGTTGGCAAAAAAGTGCTTGAGTGATGTTTCTCCTCATCAGTTGGCGGTTGAGGTTTGCACATGTTTGCACCAGTATTGGGGACAACTAGAGTGTATGCACTAGGGAATGGAGACATCTAGAATGTATACACCAATGCAGTGACATCAAGACCAGTTTGTATATCTATTTCCAAATGAAGCTCAGAAGAGCTATGTATGTATCTTGTACCCATTTATTTGGAGGGTTGTAATCTTGAATGATAAACTTGAGTTTATTCAATATGAAATCTATGTTATGGAAAGATTTTTAAAATTAAAATGAAATGCAATGGAAGTTTGGAATAATGTTTATTTTAAATGTGCATGTAATTTACATTATGGAAAAGAAAAATTTATTACTATGTTATGACATCATTGATCATTCACTCGAGGTGAAAAAATTGAAAATTTATTGAGCATATCACCAAGTTGTTACATAAATGTTTTGATAGAATATATAAAAATAAAAAAGTGTCTAATTCTTATCCAAGTAATAATGAGTCTAAAATGAAATAGTTGGAACATTAGGGGAATAGACTCTCCTAATAGAAAGTATATTCTTAAGATTTTTTGTAATAAGATTAAGCCTTTAGATATTTTATTTCTTCAAGAAGTAAAATCCATAGGTTTTCAATTGGAAATAATTTTAAAAGTAATTTGGAAAGATACCTTATAGTTTTATGGCAATCATAAAAAAGGGAGAGGAATCATGATTTTAATTAACAATAAAAGGGCCAACTATGTTAAAAAGTCAAGTTGCTCTCAATGTAATAGCGGTGTTTGAGTCATCATTGAGAAGGATAAAATTAAGTTTGGTTTATGTTTAATATATGCAACTAATGATTATATAGACAATTGAATTACGGAAGTGGTTAAACATCCTCCCAATAGTCCCTTGTATTGTGAGAGGCTATTTCAATATAATAAATAAAAAAAGAGGATAAATGTGGAGGTAATGAAATGGCCTAGAAAAGAAATGAGTAATTTTTTTGGAAAAAAATGAAAAGAAATCTAAATATTTTTTACCTCTTCAAAATGGGAAAAAAGATATGATGCATACAAGATTGGGGGGTCTTATCAAACTACCCAATCTTGCAGCCTTAACATCTCATCCAACCCACATTCTTGCACATATATCAAGGACAATATATTTTTTTTAACAAAATCTGAAACATATCCTTATTATCACTTTCATATGTACATCCGTACAACAAAAATCCTTAAGAACAATTACATATAGTGAGGATTTCAACAAGAAATAAAATTTAAAAAAATTACAAGGGCTTCTAGACACTTCATGCCTTCAAATCTTTAAAGTCTCTTGCCTTCAACTTTCTTGGCTTCATTCCTCTTTGTAAATATATTTTTTCTCTTCATCCTACAACTCTCATGGCTACCTTGAACACATAAAACACACCTACAACTTTCTTCTTCTCTTCTTTTGTTCCACTTCTCTTGGAAAGTTATTTTTTACACTTTCTTTCATGCAATCCTCTAGAGCAACATGCAAATTATTTCCTCAAACTTGTTAGGAATCATTGCTTCCTCTTGAAACCATTAAAGGTTGTATTTATATAGGGTTCCAACTATGTGAAACACCAAAAATTGGTTTCCAAATCTTCTCTTTCATTGACCTGTAAAATTCTTTCAAAAAATGAAATAAAACATAGTTTGTTACTTCCCAAAAGTGCCATCCAAATTTGTTGTACCATATCAAAAATCTTGATGCATTTTCAAAATGAATATAAACAATAATCAAGTTGTGCTCATTCACCCCAAATTGGAAATTGAAGAGTCATTAATTTATTTTTCAAAAATTGCTATTTTTTTCTCCATTTTAGGAACCAAAATTGAAAGAATAAGACCAAAATGGAATGTAAATAGTCACTTTTCTTAGGCACACTTCCCTAGGAATCCAAATTGATAAAAATAATAATATTTTCCTTTAAAATCCCATTCCACCATGGTAAATAGACCATTTCAACCCTTGGAACCTTGAAACTATGCAATTTTTTAAATCACAATTAAACACCCTATTTGATCTGGAAATAAAGTTCTCACAAATAAATAATCATATCCTTACAACACTTCACAATATTCTATTGAAGTTCAAATGTACACAATTTTTTAAAAATACTGAACATGAAAAGAAAATATATTTTTGGTGATGAAGGGTTGCTTGTGAGCCTAGATGCTCTTGCATAAGACACAATAGGTAAGAAGTTTGTGAGCATGGCTTACAAAATTGAGTTGATTGGTTGAACCATGCTTTCAAATAGTAAACTATTTGCAGCATAATCCAATGCTTTCATAGGTACCATAAAAAAATTATTTCTTCTCCTTTTCCAACACACCCATGGTACTCTTCCTATCTTCCTTTGCAAAATATGTTTACCAATCCCTCTTTCACTTGTGGAATTTTGTCCACCATATATGAAGATTCTCCACCAAATATATTTTTATATCTTCTCTTCTCTTGTGGGATTCAACCCACCACAATCTATCCTCCTCCACCAATGTTCATCTACACCATCCCCTGCAACACCTGCATACAAATTAGAAATAACATGGAAATTAAAAATATATATTTGCATTTCCTCTTCACACTCCTTTACATTAGTTTACACCGTTCCATCAATCTCTTCTTCCACTTTCATCATCTCATTTGCACACAACTCAACATCATCTTCATCATCATAAAAACTAAAAATATTAAAAATTGCCTTTGTTTTCACATTTTCTTCTACTATTCTAACATCTTCTTCATTCACATCCTCATTCATCAAAACCTCCATACCTTCACTAAGATATGCCACTACTGTAATATCATCCACTTCCATGCCTTCCAAAATAGATGCTTTGATTACAATCTTACTTTTTTCTTTTTCATCTTCTTTCACAATGTTTTCTTCTTCAGTGCTATCTATTGGACTCTTTACTTCATCTTCTCTTCTACTTGCAAATGAAATAGCATTAGAAAAATTATAGGATTCAAATTCTCCCATCTTCTTTTCTTTTTCTTTCCTCTTTCCTTTCATAATACTTTCCTCCAATATATCTAAACTCCTAGATATTTTTACACACTTATTTCGGAAGCCTAATTCTCTTCCTCTAAAATTCTCTCTCCTCTTAATAAAAGAAATATTTACAGCCCTACCCAAGGCCAACGTCATACTCTTTTTGCTTGACATTTCTATAAATAGTTGCAACCCACTCATAATTTGTAACAAAACTTACACAAAACCACAACTATCCTCTACCCAACAAAGATTATGAAAGATGTACCTCTCAAAACCTCCTCTACCCACTTTCACACAATGGAGGATTTTTGTACACCTTCTACCCAACCTTATCTCTATTGGAGGACAACCCAAAATAACTACATAAAACAAATCGTCATCACTCATCAAACACTATCTCTCTCAAATTTGAAATCCTTCTCCTCACACACATTCTAGCATCATACTTTCTCTTATAGCATTTGATGCAGAAAAGATTAGGGGGTCTTATCCTACCCAATCTTGCAGCCTTAACATCTCATCCAACCCACATTCTTGCACATATATCAAGGATAGCATATATTTTGTAAAAAAATCTGAAACATATATTTATTATCACTTTCATATGTACATCCATATAATAGAACTCCTCAATAACAATTACATATAGTGAGGATTTCAACAAGAAATAAAATTCAGAAATTTTACAACAGTTTCTAGCAACTTCATTCCTTCAAATCTTCAAAGTCTCCTGCCTTCAACTTTCTTTCCTTCACTCCTCTTTGTAAATCTGATTTTTTCATTCATCAGCTCTCATGGCTGCCTTGAACACATAAAAACACCTATTCTTCTCTTCTTTTATTCCTCTCCTCTTGGAAAGCTAATTTTCTACACTTTCCTTCATGCAATCCTCTAAAGCAACTTGCAAATTCTTTCCTAAAAATTTATGATTCTGATTGCTGCATCTTGACACCATTAAAGGTTATATTTATAGAGGGTTTCAACTATGTGAAACACCAAAAATTAGTTTCCAAATCTACTCTTTTGTTGACCCTTAAAATTCATGTAAAAACTTAAATAAAATATAGTTTGTTGCTTCCCAAAAGTGTCATCCAAAGTTATTGTACCATATCAAATATATTGCTACTATATATGCATTTTAAAAATGGATAAAATCAATAATCAAGTCATTCTCATTCACCCCAAATTGGAAATTAAAGAGTCTTTATATTTTTTTCCAAAAATTACTAGTCTTTTTCTCCATTTTAGGAGCCACAATTGAAAGAATAAGACCAAAATGGAATGCCAAGAGTCACTTGTCTTATGCACACTTCCTTCAACATCCAAATTGAGAAAATTAATTAATTTTCTTTCAAAATCCCCTTCCACCATGGTAAATAGACCATTTCAACCCCTATAACCTTGAAATTATGCAATTTTACAATCACATTAAACACCATGCTTGATCTAGAAATAAAGTCCTCATAAATAAATAGTCATATCCTTACGACACTTCACAATATGCTCTTGAATTTCAATCCTACACCAAAAATGTAAAATATTAAACATGAAAAGAAAACATATTTTTGGTGACGTAGGATTGCTTGTGAGCTCGGATGCTCCTGTATCAAGATAGCAAGGACATTTGGTATACCTAGTAAAATTTTCAAAAAGGAGGGAGAAGAATATATTTTAGGCTCAATGAATATTCTATGGTCATATGACCATTTTAGCTTTGAGATTATTGATAATGGAAATGGTGTGAAGATCCTATTAACCTATTTTTTCCAAGTGCTCTAAATAGTTACACTTGATAGATTATTAGGACATAAAAATGGTTAAACTATTTTGAAAGGGAAAAATGCTTAAATAAGGTGTCTTTTGTTTAAAAGTCTTAGCTTACTATGGTTTTAATATGTCTTGACTTTGTCAATTCCATGTTGCATGTGTCTGGAGGGAGTTTTAGCTTGGGAAGAGCTTGAGTCCAATGTTAATAAGTAGACTTTTCTATGGTTTTGTTATGTCTTGAGTTTCTTTTCATGAGATTTTAGGCTTTCATGGTGTAGCTAAGGCTACCGAGGAAAGAACAAGGAGTTACATGGTGAGCCATACTAAGATCTAACATCATCATACCTATTATCAATGATTGAAGATGTATATAATGCCTTTTCTTTACTATTATCAATTTCAAGGAGGAAATTGGGCATGGAAGTGTATCTATTTTGAAATAAAAGGAGCTTGAAATGGTTGCAAGATCCATGAATATCATCATATTATTCCCATGCAAGAACATGCAAGATCATGAACATCAATCCAATCAAGGGGACATGTTTTTTTTTTCTATTTATTATCAAAATCATTTCATTGTTATATGATAGTCATCATGCAAGCATGTTTTGGGACATTGGTCCTGAATTTTTTTTATGATGAAGTACTTGCGAGAGATTTTTTGATGGATTGTATAGTTAGAAGAGGCTTATCTATACATAGATATAAGGTTAGCATGTATCCATTAATGTGTTTGAGGGTTTTTAAATTAGACAAAAATGCTCATAATAGTGATAAACCCTATGTTGGAGCCATGAAGCCTTGTCCATTGTGTATATTCTATTGAATCCTTGTTTAGTATAGCGACAAGGCTAGGGCTTTTGGAACATCCTTTTGCTTATTTTAAATTCACATGATCACAACCAATTTTCTAAGCCCTAGCTAAAACCATTAGTGATAATCCATAGGATTTTTAATGAAAATAAGAGGATAAGGACCTCACAACCAAGTTAAAGACATAAAAAGGTATGAATAAATAGGCTTATAAAGATAAGGAACTTAACATTATGCAAAAATCAACCAAGAGAGAAGGTAGTCCAAGGGTTAAAAATCCAACAAATAATGATAAACCCTTATTTTATCCATGTATAGTGGAAAGGCATGACATGAGTCTCAATAGAAGAGAAATCTTGAAGTCATGGAGCATTCAAAGGAAAATCATGGTATGATGGATTATACATTGTCAAAGAGATAATCTTCTAATAACCAGTGATGATAATGCTAATGTAAAAGATGACAAGTAAGCAATGGCAAAGAAATGGGAGGAATGCATGACAATGCATGGTAGAGATGTATGGTATTGGATAAGTACTAATGGTATGTTCAACATTGTTGAGGGTAAGGAAAAGGTATTAAAATGAAGATTGTAGTGATGGTTCCATTTATTAGCTTATTTTCTATTACTTTCATGCATACTTTTAGACACTTTTAGATATACCTTTCAGACAATGCTCCTATATTATGCTATCTTTTCATACTTATTATGCAAACCTGGACCTAAATCATAGTAATGGAAATATGGTTATGACATAATAGTATTGCATGGTTTATATGTAGGTATGCATGAAATATGGATGGAATTATGTGTTTTAATTATGATAGTTAGTCTTGTGCATATGTTTTGTGAATTAACCTTGGTGTCGGCTGATAGGTCCAAATAATAGCTCATTTTCTGTTGTTTTCATACATATTTTGAGACACGTTTAGATACACTTTCTAGTCAATGCTCCTATATTATACTATCCTTTCATATCTATTATGCAAACTTGAACGTAAAATATAATGACGAAATTGTGGTTATAATATACTAGTATTGTGTTGTTTATATGAAGATATGTATGAAATGTTGATGGAATGCTCTGTTTTGATTGTGATAGTCTTGTGTACATACTTTGCAAAATTAACCTTTTGCAGCCAATGAGGAACTGTGGCACGCAACAGTTGTAGGATAACCCACAACAAAAGGAGTCTGGAATAACAAAACAGGGGAGTTCCAGATTAGAATGAACATGATGATTGTTGATTAAAGGCACTTGATGAAGGTTGAACATGCATTATTATAACTAGATAATAAACGTTGAAGAAGAGGTCTCCTTCATTTATAGTATTTTGACAAATATTTGTATGTTTACATGTAATTATGTTTTGATAGAGTTTTAGTTCTATTAGGATTCCTTTTCCTTTTCAGTTATAGGTTGAATAAATCAGTCTTAACTCTACGCTCTAATATCTGGGAGTGGAGTTAATGATTTCAGTTAATTTGTTGCTTTGAATAATATTCCCTCAAGATTGTATATAGTTGATGGTTGAATCCATAGAAGTTAGTTGGTTTTTTAGTTTTATGTTATCAGTTACTTTCAGTTACAAGACATTAAATATTTAGAATGATTGAATTCGATCTATAAGAGATCTTTTGTAATCTTTCATGATATGCAATGAATGGAGTTAATTTCATGGGATGCATAAAATTTGTTAGTTAGATCTGGGTTCAGTTAAATTGAGAACAAATACTTGATCGGGCCACTCAAGGTACTATTCCTCACTTCATTTTTCAATTATTCATTTATGTTTAATAGCTATTTTTCATTTATCATTACTTTATGAACTATATGCAAGTTAACTAGAATCTCATATCTTGCTTATTGTGAATGAATGCTTATGAATATGCATGCAGTGGTTAACCAGTAGTACTCCAAAGGTTAATTTAGTTGAGTAATTAGTTTTTATCATTTTCAAGTTGTCAGTATAATTCTATTAGTAACAATTTAGTTACAGTCTAGGCTGTAGGTACCCATAGCCACTAGTTTTGGTTATGTCTTTTACTAATTTGTAATTATGTGAGTTTCCAACAAGTAGAATAACTTGAATAGGGTAGCTTAAGTAGTTTTGAGTCTCTAAAGGCATATATAATGTTGCACCATCACAAGCTTACAAACCTTGGGTTGACAATTTAATGTAGTCTTGCAATGTTCAGTGGACTGTTTAGTAAGTTAAACCTCTGAATTATGTAGGTATTACCAAGTTTACAACACATTAGTTAAGACTATACATAGCCAGGGAGGGATTTTAGCATGTAGCAACTGAAATTTGTAACCCACAACAAAAGGAAGACTAGGACAATAAAACAAGGGAGTTCTAGATTAAGTTGAATACAATAACTATGGTTGAAGACACCTAATGGAGATTGAACATGCATCATTATAGCAAGTTAATAAGCATTGGAGAAGAAGAAATCTTTTGCTGATAGGATTCTGAAGATTTTTTGTGTGCTTTACATGCAATTCTATTTTATAGAGTTTTAGTTCTATTAAGATTATTCTTTCTTTTTAGTTATGGTTTGAACAATTCAATCTTAACTATATGATCTGATATTTAGGAGTGGAAGTTAATGATTGTGTGGTTATTTGTTGCTTAGAATAAGATTTCCCCATGCTTGTATATAGCCATGGGTTGAGTCCTTAAATCAATTAGTTAGTTTTTCAGTCTTTCATTATCAGATATTTTTAGTTTCAAGACATAATGGATACTTAGAATGATTTTTATTGAATACAATCTATGAAGAAGATCTTATGTAATCTTTCATAATATGCAATGAATGAATTCAATTTCACATGAATGCATATAATATTTTAGTTAGAATTGGTTCCATTTAAATGAGAACAACCACTTGAGCAAGCCACTCAAGGTAACTATTCTTCACTTCATTTTCTAGTTGTTTATTTTTGTTTAAATAAGTTGCTTTTGTTTATCAGTACTTCATGAACTACATGCAAGTTAAACTAGAATTCCATATTTTTTTTATTGGAAATGAATGCTCATGAGTATGCATATAATGGTTGACCAGTAGTACTCCAGAGGTTAAATTAGCTGAGTTGTTAGTTTTGATCAATTTTGAGTTAATACAGTAATCTTTTATTAGCAGCAGTTTAGTTATAGGTTAAGTTGTAGGCACTCGTAGCCATTAGTTCTAGTTTATATCTTTCACTGTTATAAAATTTTGTAAATTCTAGAAAGTAGAATAACTTGAATAGGATAACTCAAGTAGTTTTAGGTCTCTTAAGGCACATACAGTGCAACACAATCACAAGTTTACAAACCTTGGGTTGACATTTTAATGTAGTTTTTACAATGTTGAGTGGATTGTTCAGTCAGATAAACCTCTGAATTGTGTAGATACTACCAAGTTTACAATACATTAGTTTAGGCTCTACATTTTTGGCACCATTTTCGGGGATGGTGCTATCTTCATAGACTTATTTTCTAAGCTTTCAAAGGTTACATTTTGTTTTCAACATTAGGATTGTTAAACTTTAATCTTTTTCAACGCACTAGAAGATACACTAACATTGTGCAGGATTGCTACATTATAAAGCCATATTTCATGTATGTGGAGGTAGAGAGATCCTTTGGGTGGATTCCTTCTCTCTACATGCTAAGAAGCCATAGTAGAAATTGGTGAATCCAATACTCAGAGCGAGGGTAATATTGAAGAAGAAATTTCCCTATCACCAACATCTAGCACACAGACAGAGGGAACATAACGAACCGTGGGGGATGCAATGGATGATCCTAAACATTCCACCTTTGAGTTCCCAATCACTAATTAAGAAAGGGCTATCGTGTTGAAGAATATTCCTCCTTCAGCCTTACCAATCTTTTATGGGTTAATGACTGAGGACCTAGATACATTTTTGTTTGAATTTGATGTCCTGTGCAAAATTTATGACTATACTTTTGATGCTGATAGGATCAAACTCTTTCCTGCCACTCTAAAAGATGCAACCCTAAGATGGTTCATGGGATTAGGTAAGGATGTTGTTCCTGGTTGGGATACCATAAAAACATTGTTCTTGAAATAGTACCAAGATTATTGTAGGGGACATGATAGGAGGAAGGATTAAATTTTTAGAATTTCACAAAAGGATGATGAGCCATTAGAATATTATGTGGAGAGATTTTAGTTCAAGCCTTGATGAAAAACCCTCAAAATAAATTGTCTAAAAAATCCCTCAAGTTAGTATTTTTGAGAGGAGTTAATGACGACTGTATGGATTCCCTCAACCTCATCAGAAAAGGAGATATATCTTAGATACCATTTGAATACATCTGCAAGGTCTACAAGAATTACTCCAAGACCTTCACTAAAAGACCAAGAGGAGATAAAACATCCACTATTGGTAAATCATCTACATGGGTTTCAAAGATAGAGTTAAGCAATTTGTTGTCCAATATGAAGGAGGACATTATTAGCCACTTAGCAACTCAGTTGGACACTATCCACATAGAGAAGGAGCAAGAGGAAATTGAAGCAATGTTAAGTGAATATTTCCCAAGTTGTAGACAAAGGAAAGCAAACTGTAAATGCAAGAGGGTGGCTAGTATCCAGAAAGATAAAGTTGAGAAACCTGATTTTCAGCCACTTGAAGGAGAGGATGGAAAACTCATTTATATAGCTCAAAGAAGGCCATGGAAACAAATACAAGGTATGCCACAAGATCCTCTCAACTATAATTCATACTTTCCTATTGGAAATCAAAACTTTTTTGCTTAGAACTCTTAGCCCTAGCCAACAAACCAAAATCAATGGCAAAACCCTCATAATGGCCACAATCCCAGCAAAATTGGAAAATAGCAGTAGCCAAATCCTTGGTCACAAAAAAAATTCTAGGGTTCCAATTACAGTCCACAATGGCCAACACAACAGAACCAGTGGTAGCCTTAATGGCAAAAAGGCCAGTAGTGGTAGCAACAAAACATGAACTATCAGCCACCTATGCTTCCTCCTCTACCACAACATCAAGCTATTATGCCTCAATCAAATCCTACATCCCAACCACTCAAACCACCAAAAATACCTGCCCATCCTACACTAAACCCTAGAACAATAAGCTTGTTCAACAGGTTTACACTAACAAAGCTATGTAATACCCCACTTATGGGGTAGAGGTGAGTGATGTCCATCTTAGATCAAGACAACAACTTGTTGGGACTTCATCACCTTAAATTACTAAGATGGAGGATGAGGAAACTATAGTTGGAACTTCAAATAAAACACCTTTGGGACCTGAGTCAAATCAGGTACACCAAACTACCACAAGTCTAAATCCTTATTTTCCTGAATTCTTAGCCATTTAAAAGCATCACACACAAGTTGAGACAAACCTCTTAGGTCAATTAAAGGATGCGAGCATCAAAATTCCACTCATCCAAGATATCAAAGACATCCTTATTTATACTAAAAGTATGAGGGACCTATGTCTTAATAAACTAGGAAGGCAAAGGAAGGATCCTTAGATAATCCATGCCTTGGGAAACCTTGCAGATATCATATTAGGGAACATAACTTTCCCTAAGTATATAGACACTAGTATTCCAGTACTCGATTTCAAGATTAATGAAACCCTCATCAAGAATACTTTGATAGACTGGGCGCAACAATCAATATTATGACTAAAGAAACAATGCAATTATTTCAATTAGCCAACCTTAGACCTACACAAATTATTTTACAATTGGCTAATAGGTCAACAGTCAAGCCTGAAGGAATCATTGAAGATTTAGTTATTGTATTGGGTTCTTGGGAATATCCTACCAATTTCATAGTTTTATAGCCAAAGGTTAATCTTACAGGCTACCGACTCATCCTAGGCAAACCTTGGTTAGCTACAATTGATGCATTCATAGGTTGTAGGTCCAACAATATGATAATATCTAATGGTATAGTGACCAAGAAATTGGTCCTCTATCCTCCAGCCCAACCTTATGCTGATCTTGAACAAACTATTTGGCCCACTTTGGATGAGGAAGATAACTATATTTTGTAGATATTGATGACCATAGAATGCATCTCTTTATTGCATGATCAGGATGAAGATGAGTTCATTGCTCACATAATCCAGAATGATTATGACATGAGTCTACAGCAATAGGACTATCTCTCATGCCTATAAGACCCCTTGCAAAGTATCATACCCATCAATTCCTCTATAGAAATATCTCATATCTTTCATTCCTTACTGCCACAACAATGTTTACCAATCATTCCAAGATTTGATCTCTCATTTATGCAAGAATCATCTAAGGAATTAGAAGTAATGCCAGGAAAAATGTTGAACATAAATAATGCCTTGACTGAAGAGCAATAGAATTCCTTGCATGCAGTGCTACAAGCACACTCTGTAGCATATGCATGGGATTACCATGGTATGAAAGGCATAGATCCTGACTTATGTATGCATAGTATTTATATCAATGATGGTTATAGACCCATTAGGCAGTCTAAAAGACAAATGAACCTTGCTTTCAAAGAAATAGTGAAAGTTCAACTTCAAAAACTCCTTGATGCAGGCTTTATCTATCCTATATCTAATAGTGAATGGGTCTCACCTTTGATATTTGCTCCTAAGAAAGGTGGAAAATGGAGAGTTTGTGTAGACTACAGGGAACTAAATAAATCCACTAGGAAGGACCACTTCCCTTTGTCCTTCATAGATCAAGCGCTTGACTCTCTAGCTGGGAAGAAGTGCTTTTCATTCCTAGATAGTTTCAATGGTTACAATTAGATAAAAATTGTTCCAGAAGATCAGGACAAAACCACATTCACATGTCCTTGGGGTACTTATGCCTACTCTGTTATGCCCTTTGGTTTATGCAATGCTCCAGCTACCTTTCAACGGGCAATTCTCAACATATTTTTTTATTATGCTCATGATTCTATGGAGATATATATGGATGATTTCACCATAGATGAAGAGACTTATGAGGAATCCCTTAACAATTTGGGAAAGGTATTGAAAAAATGTAAAGAACACAACCTGTCACTCAGCAACAAAAAGTGCTTTATGATGATGACACAGGGCATTGTTTTAGGGCATTTTATATCTAGTGTAGGGATTCATGTTGATCCACATAAAATAGAAATTATCTCTACATTACTTATTCTACAAAAGCAAAGAGATATTAGAAGTTTCCTTGGCCATCCAGGCTACTACATGAGGTTTATTAAAGACTTCAACAAGATTGTTGCACCATTATTTGTTTTACTAAGTAAGGATATTAAATTTGACTGGACATTAGAATGCTAACACTCATTTGATGAGCTGAAGAAAACCTTGACTCAAGCACCTAGTTTGAGGGGACCTAAATGGACCCTACCTTTCATATACATACAGATGCATCAAACTTTTCCATTGGAGTAGTTTTGGGTAATAAAGAATATCCAATTTACTACATTAGCAAGAATCTTCAAGGAGCAAAGTTGAACTATACTGTTACAAAAAAGGAGATGCTTGCAGTAGTGTATGCCATCAATAAATTCAGGCATTACATTATTAGTTATTCATTTTTTGTCCATATTGACCATACAACTATCAAATACTTGATGAACAAGCTAGTAGTTGGGGGTAGATTGGTAAGATGGCTACTCCTACAAGAATTTGATATTAAAATAGTGGAAAAACCTGGTAAAGCTAATGTAGTGATAGATTTTTTATCAAGGTTACCAAAAATCAACTGAAGGAGTGGTGGATGATTCATTTTCAGATGAACACTTATTTGCTCTAAATGGACATATACCCTGGTATGCTGACATTGCCAATTATTTAGTAACAAGGCAGATTCCACCAAAATTTTCTCCAAGGGAAACGAGACAGCTGGTACACAAATGTTTTCCATACTCTTGGGTATCAAGTTATTTGTTTTACATTGGCCCTGGCAATATCATGAGAAGGTGCATATCATGAAGGCTTTCCATGATGAGCCATGTGGAGGTCATTTTGCAACAAAAAGAATAGTATTTAAAGTCCTCACAACTGGTTATTATTGGCCAAATTTACACAAGGATTCTTTCAAATACACAAGCAGTTGTGATATGCTTGTGATAGGTGCCAGAGAATGGGTAAACCAATAAGAAGTGATGAAATTCCATTGTAGCCTCAATTAAGATTAGCTCCTTTTGGAAAAGGGGCTCTAGATTTTATTGGACCAATCTCACCTACTTCCAACAAGGAATACATTCTTGTTTGCACTGATTACTTGATTAAGTGGGTAGAAGTAAATTCCTTGCAGTTTTAAGAGATGGCAATGTGGTTAAATTCTTGTATGAGGATATATTGACTAGGTATGGAGTACCTAGAGAAATAGTCATTGATCAAGGTCCATAGTTTACTTTTGACCTCATCACGAAACTGGTTGAAGAATACCAAATTAGACACAAGAATTCAACACCTTACCACCCTCAAGCTAATGGTTAGTTTGAAGTCACTAATAGAGAATTTGAAAGTATTCTCACCAAGATAATGCAGCTACATAGGAAAGATTGGGTTGCAAGGTTACCCGAAGCAATATGGGAATATAGAACAACCTGGAAAACAAAAACTAGTTTTACACCCTATGAGCTAGTGTATAGGAAAACATTAGTCCTTCCAATTGAGTTTGAATATAATACATTAAGGATAGTAGTGAAACTACAAATGGACCTAACAACAACTCAAAATGAGAGGTTGCATACTTTAAATGGATTAGATGAAATTGGGATGGAAGCAATCCATCACACTGAGGTAGTACAACAACAAAGGATGAAGTGGCATGACTAATATATCAAAAAAAAGGACTTTAATGTAGGGGATTGGGCATTGTTATATGATTCAAGGTACAAAGACTTCAAAGGGAAACTCCAATCCAGGTGGTTGGGACACTATGAAATTAGTCAAGTCTATCCTAATGGAGTAGTTAAGTTGCACATCATTGATGCAGTCAAATTTTCTCTTTTGGTTAATGGCCACAAATTGAAGCTATATAAGAAGCCATTACAGAAAGATTGTTTCATTTTCAGCCTATTTCAACAATATGGTGCTCGTAGTGATCTAGATACAAGTTTAGACACACAAGTGATACCTCAGCAGCACATGACCAACCAAGTACTTCAGGTGACCCAGTGATTGAGCTACACAACTCAATCCCCGAGATCGCTCAGGTTTAATCTCTTACTTTATCTCACAAGCACACACAACACAGATATAATGATGTTTATGTTTTCTCTAGTAGGACCTATTTTGATTACACATTCAGAAGGGTCATGATGTTGTAGGGACTTGTAGCATAATAGTTGTCAATATTCAGAAAGGGTCTCGTTGTGAAAAGTACCCATAACATCGTCTGGTAGCAAAAAGAAAAAATTTAGATTACTTGGTGCCACATTAACTGCAAGTTCACACACATTCACCTCAAAGTACTCACATGCAATATCCCTCTATTCATAATAATTACCTACAGTGTGATTCTACAATTTCTAGCTGATAATTCAAATTTCAAATATTCAAGTTGTCACATCACCAGCTACTATCCATCTAAATAGTCCCATCAATTTACATTCACCACCTCAAAATTTATTCCCTTGTAGTTATTTTTGGTCACATCAAATCAAAATCCAGATACATGCTTTTCAGTTTACACATGCGATGATTAGTTATCTCTTCAAGCCAATACGCAAGGTACACTATCATAATTACCATAGATTTCTTTAAAATTTTATTATGTCTTTCATATTAATTAATGCATGCGAATTATTTATACCATTAATTTTCATTATTTCTAATTTTACCACTTCCCAATCACAACGTGAAGTGAGGTCATTTCAATCATTCAATTGGGGGGAGGGTACAATTAAGCTAGTTTTTTTTTTAAATTCCACCTAAATCAAATTCAATAGGTAGATACGACATGCAAAACCCTCCTAAAATTATATCTCATTTTTGCTACCATTACCAATTGCCATTTTCAAACCCTGAGCACTTGAACTTAGTCCAAATGAAAGTCAAACCTAGAACCTGTTTGTGAGCTCAAATTAAGTTGGTACTAAGAAGGGGAGTTGTAGTTATGGTATGGTAGTAAATGCACATAAAGAAACAACAGAAAGGAGAAGGTTTTTGAAGGTGGTGGAGTGAATTGAGTTGAATTTTCAAGACTGAATTGAACACGTTGAGAAGATGGTGCAGGGGCATCCAGGCATTAGAAGCATATTTTTTTTGTCATTTTTAGTTTTAGGTTTGTTGGAATTTTTTAGAGTCTCATAAGGTTATTTATGACCATTTGGAATCATATTGGTTCATTTTGGAGTGTTAACAAGGTCTTTAGTTAAAAAGTGTAAAAAGTTGTCATGTTGCTCAAAAAAGTTGTCATGCATCTTTGGAAAGGTGTCAAAAATCAAGAAACAGCTACATGCAACTCAATAAATCATTTCAAAATAGTTGGGATTGGTTGGAAAAGTATGAAAACACCCTCCAAAGTTGGATTGGGGGTTTAAGAATTGATTTTGAAGTTTTCTTTTGAATGAAGGCAAGCTTTTGTGTGTTTTTCCAATGTTCCAGTCTATTCTTCTTTCTTGTACAACCTGTATGACCCATGTAGTGATCTAAAAGCTATTGGATTTTGATAAGCTGTGAATCTACCTTTTTTTTCTTTTGATTTCATCAATTTTGGTCCAGTATAGTGAAATTTATTGTATTTTTACTGAAGACTAGTAAAACCCTACCTAGGGTAACTAGTGAGCACAACAAATTGACATAAATTGGTCTCCCACCGGTGGAAAATATCCACAATGGGTGGTGAGGCTTGTATATATGTATTTTATTTTCTTCCAATTTTGCAGGGGCCCAAGAAGAAGTTTGCACATGCTTTGAGTCAATAGAAAGTCTAATATCTAGATGTATCAAACTGTGAAGTATGAAAGCAAGAAAGGACATAAGAAACAAGGTCTGAAACTTGTTGTTAGTCATTGGAAATAATAGAGGAAGGTAGTGAGGGGTCATGCAAACTTAAACCAATATTTTTTATCATTTCTTGAAGGATTGGTATAAGTTTGTGATGATTGTCCTATAAGGACTGTGTATGACAGTTTTGGGGCAGCAATTGAAGGTTGAACAAATCCAAGTCTAAAAGTGTTGTTTGTGCATATTATTCATTGGGAAGGGGTCTTAGAAAGTCCTACAAACCTAGTAAAGGTTTTGGATATCAAGATTTTCATTCATATGACAAAATAACATGATTGTCCCAAGTAGATTGCATGATACATTAAAGCCCTCAAACCATGACGAGTCAAGTGTGAACCTTTTTTTGGTGTGTGTAGACCTTGAAACCTCCTTGAAAGCACTTTTATGCAAGGTGTAAGGGTTCCCACATTAGTGGTTAAATGTTTAAAAACCATTTGTTCTTGTTGATTCTTAATCCAATGAAGTTGTCTCTACTAGGTGCAACAATACAAAAGTTGTAAGCCAATGAGTTGTTGTATGGTTGGGCCATCACCACATAGAAGTGTCCAAGATCATGTTCAAAGATATTTCAAGCCTCAATAACAAGTCATAAATTGTGACAAGGTGTACTAATATGCCCCATATGTTGTTGCCTATAAAGTTCTTAAGGGAATGCTTTGAGACAGCCAAGTTTTATTAAGCTCTTTCATTCCTTTGCATTAGAAGAGAAAATAAATTCATAATGGGAGGCAACGTTATTAGGAGAGAGTCGTTGACTCATGCAAATTTTGAAAGATGCAATGGTTTTACCCATTTTTACAGGGTTGGTTGTCTTGATTATTTCCTGAAATTAATAGATTTTGATGATGATATGACAAGAAGGTTTGCATCCACTTGAGTATGATGAAGCAATGGTGAAAGGACTATCAGTGGATGCATTTGAGGTTGACATAGCACAAGTCACTGGGTTACCTAGAACTAGGGCAGAGTTTCAAGCACGTGCAGATGCAGTTGTAGCCAGAGAGGAATTATGTGAATGAGGAGAGGATTTAGACTCATCTTCACAAGGTACAAAGAGACTCTCTCTTCCTTGGTTATGGGCTAACTGTGCTTCCTAAATTGTTAGATATATCACCTATGACAGTAGGAAAAATCTCTTATATACAGTACATTTTAAATTACTTTCAACATAATAAGCTGGTAAATGTGGCGAATTTTCTTTATAATTTGTTGAAAAGAATGGCATCAAAGAATCAAAGGAAATGAAGTGACACGTCCCTATCACATCATTATTTGATTGCTTTACTAGTAAAAATAAGTTTGAGGATTCAATACTCACAAGTAAATTGGGAAGATTTTAATGAATGTACATATACTAATAGTTTAATAGATGCACCTGTGGTACCTAAGACTGTAGAGCCACATGATGAACCTATAAGAGAAATTCCTCATGTCTCACCTATGGCTTCACCTACCCATAGCCAATGTGAGCATGAGGAACATAATGAGATAGATTCCATGTCACCTGTAATTTAGGAAATTCCATCTTCTTCAAAGTCATAAAAACCTAAGGGTAGAAGAGGTAGCACATCTACATCATCCATCACTTATAAGATAGTAAAGAAAAAGATGGAGGTTCAAAAGAAGAAGGGATTTCAAAAAGAAAAGAAGGATGTTGCAAAGGAAACCCCGACACCTAGGCATTCAGGTAGGTTAAAGAGACAAGGTTTCATGAGGGGAAATTTAGAGGAACTTGAAGAAGAAGAAAAAAGCAAAGAACAGTAGCAGGAAGATGTCATGTTAGTAGAGACAACTCTGAAGGGAGGGAGGATATCCCTGGTAATGTAAATGCACCAATAAAAAGGAAAATATATGTGTCAACTACTTCTGATTTAGAATTAGAAGATGTGTTTATTGCTAAGAAAACACGAAAATAAACCCTAGATAGTCCCATCTGTGGGGACTATGAAGGGGGGGTAATGAGCAACTTGTAGATACAGAGGAAATGTATACAAAGGAAAGAGATGTTAGGAAGGATCTCCAAGAATCCTTGGATAGAATCAAACACTTGGAATAGTTAGTACAAAGTTATGAATATGAGGACAAGGAGAGGGAAACAAAATAACAGGAAATGGAGGAGAGATTGCAAACATATGACCATAGTACTAAGCTTGATTTATTGTCACAATTGGACATAACTAAGACTGAGGATGGAGAACTGGTATTACCAGATCAGAACCCTCCTTCCATTAGAACTCAAACTCACCACACCACTTTGTCACTTGGTCATCAACTATGGAGAGTGATTGATGAGTTTTCACAAGAAAAGGAAAAATGGAAGAAGGAAAAAAATTTGATTAAAGAGCATGCAAAGGAACTAGAAAAGAAAGAGATGGAGTTAAGTAGATCAACAATTAGGTTGGATGAGGTGGCATACAAATTTTCATAGATCATTAGATATAGACCTCCAACAAGGACATATGTAGTGTTTCTACAGGAAAGATTTCTATGTTTTCAATTTAGCAGGTTAATTAGTAAACAGTCAGTTGGTATGAGTAGAATTTTTTAGTTTCTTAATACTTTTTTTGATTCTACACCTAAGCAGTAAGATCAATTGTTTGAATATTATTTACACAATTATGTGGTGCCAGATGAAATGGAGTGGAATCCTCTGATTTTTGTAGGGGATCTTCGGTAAGGTCACTTGCATCTTATTATAGAAATGAATAACTCAGGGGTAAATAATGGAAGAGTATGAGGAGAGGGAGAAATCCATTGCTCTCCCAATAAGGAAATAATCTAAAAACCTTGATGTAGTTATTGATGAATGGTTGAAACTCATTGATCAAAAAGGTGTAGGCAAGAAAATTATGAAACTAAGGAAAGCAAATTATGAAAGAATGCAAGCATCAGTTGTAGGTTTGGTACAACAATGCTATAGATATGTACAAAATAGATGGAACAACTTAATCCTGGAATTACAAAGAAAGGAACCTCATTCCATGTATAATTTCACCGCCATGCTTCAAAGGGTACATAGGTATATAACAATTGGTGTTGAAAAATGGATTTACTAGGTACCACTCACCTTTCACCCACCTATCCTACTCTATCCAGTTCCATATTGGACTAGGGAGAAAGGTGAGGAATGTGAGAGAATTGGCAATACCAAAATGAGGCAACTTGCAACTTATAGAAGATTTTACTTGAAATAGACCCAGGGATTTGACGTTGTTATGGACCTGAGGTAGATCATCTTGAAGTATAATCAGTACCTCTAGTATTTTTCTTGGGGACAAGCAAGAGTCTAGTTGGGAGGAGTGATGGATCTAGTTATTAGCTTATTTTTTGTTACTTTCATGCATACTTTTAGACACTTTCAGATATAACTTTTAGAAAATGCTCCTATATTATGCTATCTTTTCATACTTATTATGCAAACTTGGACCTAAATCATAGTAATGGAAATATGGTTATGACATAATAGTATTGCATGGTTTATATGTAGGTATGCATGAAGTGCGGATGAAATTTTATGTTTTAATTATGATAGTTAGTTTTGTGTATATGTTTTGTAAATTAACCTTTTCATAGCCAATGAGGGACTGTAGCATGTGGCAACTGAAATTTGTAACCTACAACAAAAGGAAGATTGGGACAGTAAAATAGGGGAGTTCTAGATTAAGTTGAATGCAATAACTACTATTGAAGACACCTAATGGAGATTGAACGTGCATTATTATAACAAGTTAATGAGCAAGTGTCAATTTTTGGATTGAAACTGTGTCAATTTTTTACATCAATGTTTCAAATCATACTTCATGATCCATCATTAGGATGATAAGCAAGCAAAAAAGAGAAAGAGAGAGTGAATTATGGATCATGGAGTATGATCTGAAATGTTGACGTCAAAAATTGACACAGCTTCAATCCAAAAATTGACACTTGATTATCATGGGTTGTGGAAACTTGATGCTTTTAAGTTAATAAGTGTTGGAGAAGAAGAAATCTTTTGCTAATAGGATTTTGATGAATATTTGTGTGTTTTACATGCAATTCTATTTTACAGAGTTTAGTTCTCTTAGGATTCGTCTTTCTTTTTAGTTATGGTTTGAATAATTCAATCCTAACAATATGCTCTGATATTTAGGAGTGGAAGTTAATGATTGAAATTAGTTGTTGCTTAGAATAAGATTCCCTTGTGCTTGTATATAGCCATGGGTTGAGTCCTTAGATTAGTTAGTTGGTTTTTCAGTCTTTCATTATTAGTTATTTTTAGTTTCGAGGCATAATGGATACTCAAAATGATTTTCATTGAATACAATCTATGAAGATCTTATGATCTTTTATAATATGCAACAAATGAAATCAATTTCACATGGATGCATAGAATTTGTTAGATTTGGTTCCAGATAAGTGATAATAACCACTTGAGCAAGCCACTCAAGGTAACTATTCTTCACTTCATTTTATAGTTGTTTATTTTTGTTTAAATAAGTTGTTTCTATTTATCATTACTTCATGAACTAGATGCAAGTTAAACTAGAAATTCATACTTTTTTTATTGGCAATGAATTCTCATTCGTATGCATGTAATGGTTAACTAGTAGTACTTTGAAGGTTAAATTAGATAAGTTGTTATTTTTGATCAATTTTGAGTTAATACAACAATTAGCAATAGTTTAGTTATAGGTTAAGTTGTAGGCATCCATAACCATTAGTTCTCGTTTATATCTTTTACTGCTATGCAATTCTGTAAATTCTAGCAAGTAGAATAATTTGAATAGGATAACTCAGGTAGTTGTAGGTATTTGAAGGCACATACAGTACAACACAATCACAATTTTACAAACCTTTGGTTGACATTTTAATGTAGTCTTTGCAATGTTGAGTGGATTGTTCAATCAGATAAACCTCTGAATTGTGTAGATACTACCAATTTTACAATACATTAGTTTAGAATCTACATGCAATACATAGACAATATGAATGAAGGGTCATAGTGAAAAAAATGACAAACCTATATTAAAAAATTTAACATTTGCAAACTATCAAAAAGTATGTCATGAGAAGGCAAAGCTCTTTTGTGAAAGTGAGAATACAAGAAAAAAATCATTCCTTAAATGATTCTAGACACAAAATAATGACAAGCCAAGATCAAAGGCATGAATACTGATAGTAATTGTAGATGAAAGAGTGCACATAATCCATGAAGAAGAGGTGGGCTAAGTAGTAGTCCTAAGCATGAAAGAAGAAGACAAACTTGTCTAAGAAAGGCATTCAATGAACATTATTGGAAAAAATATGTGAAAGACATTGTGAATAGAAGGAAAAGACCTAAGAGTAGAAGGTGACAATAAGAACTCAATGCAGTCATGATTAAGACAGTGTTTCCAAGAAGTGCATGAATGTGATAAGCGAAAATCTAGTGTAAAACCAACAAGATAACCTTGTCAATATAAAAATGTTACCAAAGTTGTTAGAATATTGTGATGTTATTAGATAGAGGTAGCAATCCTAATAATAGTTAGTTTTATTACAATATGTCAAGGGTTACATATGTTATAACAATGAGAAGGGAGATATGCTTGATTACCCATATTGAAGATGAAAGACCAAGACTCTTAGCACATCTCAAATCAGGGTTTCATATTTTGGCACATTGCATGGATGTTGAGGAGTTTCAATAGGTTTATACCCATATTGTAGGTCCTTAGGTTTTCCATACTCTGTCAATTACAAGTAACTCTATTTGGTTCAACATTCCAATTTCCATTCTTATATCAATGATTATATATTTTCACTTAGAGCTCAAGATTCAATGGATAATGGTTCTTATTCACCAAGAATCTTATCATTCACATATTAAAATTAGACAACTCTCTCTTAGTCAGATAGAATTTTTTTCATGATATAAGATAATGCACTCCAAGACATAAGATGGATATTTCTTAAAAGTGAGAAAGATATATGTTTATCATAGTTCATACCTAGTTCACAAAGCTTTAGATCATGTATAAATTTAAAGGACAAAGATGAAGCCAAAGTGTCTTAAGGAATGCGATGAGAATGAGTAGAACCATATATATATTGCATGATCTTGGTCAGATAGTTTTAAGGATTTCATAAAAAACATTCATAAGAAGCTAAAACGCATGACATTCTAATCAAGGGCACTATCAAATGGACCAAGAACCCATTGAGTGTATGAACATGAAAGGGATCAAAAGTATATAAAATAGTGAGAAGACATGACAGGTTAAGTATGATATACATATACAAAGATATGATAGTTAGGAAAGGTTAACAATGCATGAAAGAGATACTTAACGATGTCATAAATATTTATCACAAGAGTTGTAGGTCAATGAAGAACAAAGAAGTATACACAGGTAATAAAGACATCCTAACATGATCAGAATATTTCATAAATTATAGTAACTTATTCAAAAGAATAGTTTCCTTCACAATAGTATACAAAGAGAGCAAGTGATTTTGAGTGTCCCATAGGATGTTGTGAAATAAATGACAGTCACAATAGGGATAGATTTTAAACAATATTAAGATATCATGTGAGGAGACTATGAGTCATGTGAAGAAGATGGTAAACACAATTGTCAAATAAGAAGCATGATAGTCTCAATAAGAGATGACAAAAGGAGCATGTATAAGTCCTTTAGACATTTTGTTATGATAGGAGCATTCCATAGTGTATGAACTAGAAAATGATTATGAAATCGAAGGATAAAATACCAAACAACAAAAATCCACGATCAAATTCAATAAAAGATCACACCAATGAAGCATAAATTAAACCACCAAAAGCATATATTGTAAACCTACGCGACCCCTTTGTTGAGCTTCATTGCTCTCCTCATTTTACTTTGGAGAAAAGTGTAATAGTACTTGCTCTCAGATTTTTGGTAGCACGATAGCATAAAACATTGATAATACGAGTATAGTTTCTTCATGATGATGACAGAGATAGATAGATGATAGAAAGATTGAATTTATAGATATTTGGTGACACTGATCAACAGTCAAGATCTGATGAGAGACTTAAAAGATCAATGACTCAAAATTGACGAGGAGTTTATGAGGAGTTAATTGGCTGCATGATTTTAGTGAACTAAGTGCACAAATCAATTAAAAGGATTTGATTGAAGAGATAAGTATAACTAAGGATTAGTTAAGAGTGGATTGAAAGTGGGTGGGAGTTGACTAGTGAGGTGGAAATACATGGGTAATTAATAAATAATTAAATAAATAAATTATTAATTACATGTGCAAAGTGGAAATGAATAAATAAAAAATAATAATTTTATTTATTTAAGGAGAAGATAATGTTGAGAAATAATTGGGTAAATTAAATAATTAAAAACAATTATTTAATTTGAGAAGTGGGGTACAGAAAATGAATTAATTAAATATTAATAAATTATTTAATTAATCTAGGACAAAGGAATGATTAGTAAATCAATTAAATAATATTAATTATTTAATCAATATAGAGGAAAAGTGATGAAATAGATAATTTAATTAAATAATAAAATTATTTAATTAAATGTAGAAGATAGATTAATGATACATAATGATGGAAAATGATGATGTTTCAGTAGAAATATATTAGTTAGATTTAGGTTTCTACATTTTGCCCCTCTTTGAGGAAATATGTTTTTATAGTGTTGTTTCAAAGAAAGTATGAAAGAATTGTGATGACATGCCCCAATTGAATGAAGAAATGAAGAAATTTGTTAGGATAGGTGATATTACAATTGCTATCCTAAGTTGCTAATTGTGTGTCTCCACATTCTTTGGCAAGGGTTCTAGAGGACATGAGAGGCAAAATATTTATTATTTATTTTCCTATGACAAATTGTAATTGCATTTAAAGAGGTGGACCCACTACAGTGATGGTTATAGAGCATCCCAAGAGTATATTCCCTTTGAGCATCCAACTTTTGGGTGGGGACCACTTTACAATGCATGTCCTTGCATGTTATTTGCATGTTTTGCATATTGGGGCACCTAAGTTTGCATGTTGGTGCATGTTCTTGCATGAATCCGTTGGAGTCGTCAAAGAATTATGGAGCACTCGGTATTAACCAATTTTGATTGGCTATGGGTTAGGCGCCCATGTGAAGGCCATGTGATCATTTAATATTTTTCACCATGCTTATGGGTTGTCCGCTAAGGGGGCATGGGTTTTTTCCATATGGTTTTTCTTGTTGTTTCGAGATACCATTTATGGTATTCTCTCCCATAAACTTCTATATATTGGAGCATTGCGATGGTGGTTTATAGAGTTTGTTTGTAGGTTGTCAGAGTAACAAAGTGGTATCAAAATTCAAAGAGAAGTATTGTATTCATGTATCTCATTTGAAGATTAATACAAACATTGGATCTCTTTGGGTGTGGAGTTTTTTCGCACAAGGGTTTCTCCACGTATATCTTGTGTCACTTGTTATTCTTTACTTATGGTATTGTTGATTTTTCTTTTATGTTTGAAATTGTTAATCACATTATCATTTTATGGTAAATATTAGATACATAATTTTAGATTTGAAAACACATTATTAAGTTCCATTTCTGCAAGTTTCACCTTAAATTTCCAACATTTGGTATCAGAGCTAACAGTTTTGTTGAGAGGACACCTTTCTCTTAAGTGTTAAGGTTTTTTTGTTGCAGTGGGAGCTTGTGCATTGTGGGTTTTGCAGATTTATGAAGAAGATTGAAAACCATGGCTTCTATCTCTTGTCTAGATATTGAGAAGTTCAATGGCACTAGTTATTGTTAGAGTTATCATACATTAACTAATAATTAATTAATCTTTAATTTATTATTAGTCTAATTTATTCTCACACACTTAAACTAAACTTAGGATTGCTTTATTAATTGAATTAATATTAGATCATTATGTCTCATCTCATGTGATGTTGACACTTGTCATGATCTAATCCATTTCTCATTTAGGGCTTTGCTCTTATAAGCATTCAACTCTCATTGTAATTACTCTCGGATATTATCTGGAGCTTTCATATCTTCTTCAAAGTCTCTTGCTTCTGTAGATTTTTTCTTGTTGAAGAATATTGCATATATTGTTTGCAGATCTCTTGCATGGAAGGTTTATTTGTTTGTTGTTTGATCCTATAGCTTGTGTTTTTGTGCTTGTTTCACAATTCTAACATGGTATCAGAACACTTACCATATGGAAACTCTTGCATTCCTATTTCTGGAGGTGACCTTCCATTTTTCACTTGATCAGTTCTTCAGACTATTGGTACTTGTGTCATTTGTATCTTTGAGTTCTTGATGTTTGCCTTGGTTTGCCATCGTATTCAAGTAGTGTCATTGAGGGAACTCATACAAATTATTTTCTTCTTGATCCTAATCATCAGATGTTTCAGCGGAGGTTCTTCTTTCAACATTTCAGCAGTCATTCTTCGACAGTGTTTGCAACTTTTTCATGCTTCAGTGGTGTTTTTTATGTGCATCCTTTGTATTACACATGTATTATGGGATCTTGCACATCACTTTGTACATTATTATACTCCCACTATGATATAAAGTGCCATGGTGGTTGATGTTTTCCTTTATTTTTCCTTCATACCTTTCTCATGCGTGTGTGCCTTGGTTTGCACATCCTTTATATCTACTTGTACTTTCATGTCTGCACATTCAAATATTCTTGGTTCTTTATCATGCACTACATTCAAGCATTCAATTTCAGTGTACCTATCATACCTCTCCGTTGTCAGCATTATGGGAGGGTTTCTACTATTGGTGCTAATGCTTCCTTGGTTTTGTGTTGGAGTGAGCTATGTATACAGTATTTGTTCCTATGTACTAGGCGGATGCAGCGGCTGGTTACCCATGCATTTTGGTGAGATGGAGCACTTACCATATGGACACTCTTGCATTCCTATTTCTGGAGGCAACCTTCCATTTTTCTCTTGATCAGTTCTTCAGACTATTGGTACTTGTGCCATATGTATCTTTGAATTCTTGATGTTTTTGCTTTGGTTTGCCATCATATTTGAGTAGTGTCATTGAGGGCACTCATGTAGATTCTTGTCTTCTTGATCATGATCATCATATGTTTCAACAAAGGTTCTTCTTTCAACATTTCAGTCGTCATCCTTTAACTGTGTTTGTAGCTTCTCCATGCTTTTGGATGTTCTACATGTTCATATTTTTCAGGACATTGTCTTGTTTGGAGACTTCTTCAGTCCTTCACTTGGCTTTCATCTCTTTTTGGAGTGGATTTTTTCCCACAGGGTTTTCTCTATTTCTCCATATTATAGAGATCTTTTGTTTATACATGGATACCTTTTTTGGCCTTCTTTACCAGGACCCATCATGCATTCTTTTTAGGGTTTTTAGCTACTCCCTAAGTTCATCTTAAGTGGGGGTGTGAGAGTTATCATAAATTAGCTAATAATTAATTAATCTTTAATTTATTATTAGTCTAATTTATTTTCACATACTTAAGCTAAACTTAGGATTGCTTTATTAATTGAATTAATATTAGATCATTATGTCTCATCTCATGTGATGTTGACACTTGTCATGATCTAATCCATTTCTCATTTAGGGATTTGCTCTTATAAGCATTCAACTTTCATTGTAATTACTCTTGGATATTATCTGGAGTTTTCATATCTTCTTCAAAGTCTCTTGCTTTTGTAGCTTTTTTCTTGTTGAAGAATATTGCATATATTGTTTGCAGATCTCTTGTGTGGAAGGTTTATTTGTTTGTTGTTTGATCTTGTGGCTCGTGGTTTTGTTTTTTTTTTCCGCAATTCTAACATGGTATCAAAACACTTACCATATGGACACTCTTGCATTCCTATTTTTGGAGGTGACCTTCCATTTTTCACTTGATCAGTTCTTCAGACTATTGGTACTTGTGTCATTTGTATCTTTGAGTTCTTGATGTTTGCCTTGGTTTTCCATCGTATTTGAGTAGTGTCATTGAGGGCACTCATACAAATTCTTTTCTTCTTGATCCTGATCATTAGATGTTTCAATGGAGGTTCTTCTTTCAAAATTTCAACAGTCATTCTTTGACAATGTTTGCAACTTTTTCATGTTGTAGTGGTGTGTTTTTGTTCATCCTTTGTATTACACATGTATTATGGGATCTTGCACATCACTTTGTGTCTTATTATACTCGCACTATGGTATAAAGTGCCATGGGGGTTGATGTTTTCCTTTGTTTTTACTTCATACCTTTCTCATGTGTGTGTGCCTTAGTTTGCACATCCTTTATATCTGCTTGTACTTTCATGTCTGCACATTCAGATGTTCTTGGTTCTTTATCATGCACTACATTCAGGCATTTAGTTTCAGTGTACCTGTCATACCTCTCCCTTATCAGCATTATGGGAGGGTTTCTACTGTTGGTGCTAATGCTTCCTTGGTTTTATGTTGGAGTGAGCTATGTATACAGTATTTGTTCCTATGTACTAGGTGGATGCAACAGCTAGTTAACCATGCATTTTGGTGAGATGGAGCACTTACCATATGGACACTCTTGCATTCCTATTTCTGGAGGCGACCTTCCATTTTTCTCTTGATCATTTCTTCAGACTATTGGTACTTGTGCCATATGTATCTTTGAATTCTTGATGTTTTTGCTTTTTGCAATCATATTTGAGTAGTGTCATTGAGGGAACTTATGTAGATTCTTGTCTTCTTGATCTTGATCATCATATGTTTCAACAAAGGTTCTTCTTTCAACATTTCAATAGTCATTCTTTGACAGTGTTTGTAGCTTCTTCATGCTTTTGGATGTTCTACATGTTCCTATTTTTCAGGACATTGTCTTGTTTGGAGGCTTCTTCAGTCTTTCACTTGGCTTTCATCTCTTTTTGGAGTGGAGTTTTTCCCACAAGGTTTTCTCTATTTCTCCATATTATAGAGATCTTTTGTTTATACATGGATACCTTTTTTGGCCTTCTTTGCCAGGACCCATCATGCATTCTTTTTAGGGTTTTTAGCTACTTGCTAAGTTCATCTTATTGGGGGGGATGAGAGTTATTATACATTAGCTAATAATTAATTAATATTTAATTGATTATTAGTCTAATTTATTCTCACACACTTAAGATAAACTTAGGATTGCTTTATTAATTGAGTTAATATTAGATCATTATGTCTCATCTCATGTGATGTTGACACTTGTCATGATTTGATCCCTTTCTCATTTAGGGATTTTCTCTTATAAGCATTCAACCCTCATTGTAATTACTCTTAGATATTATCTGGAGCTTTCATATATTCTTGAAAGTCTCTTGCTTCTATAGCTTTTTTCTTGTTGAAGAATATTGCATATATTGTTTGTGGATATCTTGCATGGAAGGTTTATTTGTTTGTTGTTTGATCCTATGGCTCGTGGTTTTGTGCTTGTTCCACAATTCTCATAGTTATGAGATATGGAAGTTGAAGATGGAGGATCTTCGTGAAGAGAGAGATTAGTGGTTAGCAGTTTGAAGTGAAAAGAAACTAGAATCAATGTGTGATGAAGATTGGAGGATGGACAAGAAGGCAAGAGGAACCATTTGGTTGTGTCTTGCAAACTCCGTGCTCACAAATGTTTCAAAAGAATCTACTACATACAAGTTGTGGAGAATAGGGTAAATTTACCAAACTAAAAGTCTAACAAATAAATTGTATCTTAAAAGACGTTTGTATTCTTTGAAAATGAAGGATGGTGATTTTATTTCAAAACATTTAAATACTTTTAATATGATTATAAGTCAACTTGCATCTATATATGTTAAGATAGAAGAAGAAGATAAATGTATTTTGTTGCTTTGTTCTTTACCCTAATCTTGGGAAAATCTAATTGTTGTCATAAGTGGTGGTGGTACAGAATCGAATATGGATAGTCTCATTGCTATACTTATCTCAAAAGAGATGAGGAGAAATTTAATGAATTTCTTGTTGGAATTATGGATGTTGTCATTGATGTCAACATGGTGACAATTATATGGGAATTTTAATTGGTTTTACCAGAAGTTGTTATCTACTGGTAATGTTCTTTTGTGATGAGCCAGTGTGTTGGTATTTGAGTTTGGAATTCACTACAAGAACAGATATGACTCTAATCTCTTAACCATGTTATCATCTCTCATTCAGAAAGCTATATGCTGGATCTTGAGAAGTTTCGGGTTGTGAGCAGAAAGTTATCTCTGATAGAGTTAAAATTTGTATTTTATTGTTGTTCCTTGCTCGGCATATCAGTGTGGGAGACTCCGCATTTTCTTAAGGAGAACATTCTCATGCTGCAGTTTTAATGTTATTCTCTATGATGATAGTATGATGAGAAATTGATGTGATCTCAGATCTAAAAGGTGTTTGCTTTGAGGATTGTATGTTGGTTTGGAGATTCTATGAATTAAGTTCTAGTCTTGGCCTACCTAACATATGCAATACACTAAGTAGATTAGTTATGCTTTATGGATGTTAGCCGACTTGGTATAATGCACCACATGGATAAAATGTTTTAAATCATATATGGTGCTGACAAGAGTGTTTTGATTATTTTGTTTTCATATAATTAGACCAAACTAATTAATGAATAAGATATAGTTGTGTGTGTGTGTATATATATATATAAGATGTTTTGAAGAGGAGAAGAGAGTATGTGGATGAGTGTGAGTGTGGAAGAGAGGAGTTGTGGTGTAGTGGAGTGGGAAAGAAGATTTGAGCCCAAATGCTTTATTAGTTGAGGATCAGAGCAGATTAGTTGAGTGACTGTTGTGTGAGGCAGTACTTCATATTCTAAGTTTCATTGGAACTGAACCCTGCACACTGAAGGTGTATTCTAATAGTTCAAACTTTTGGTAGTGAGCCACAATCTTTGTATCTTGGTGGTTAGCCATCTTTTGTATTCAGGTTGTGATCATTTTCAAGGATAGTGAGTCTTAGCAGTGAGCCCTGCAATATCTTGTATCCGGATATAATATATTGTGAGTTAAGCCTCGCTGTGGTTTTTCCATTTTTGGGTTTTCCACATAAAAACCCAGTGTTCATGTGTGTGGTTGCATTGATTTGTTTCTATGTTCTCTCTTATTAATTAAGTCAGAATTATGATAGTGGATAGATGGATTTTATTAAAATGGTTTTATGGAATAATGATTCACCCCCTCTTAGTATTTTGGATGTTCAACAATTGGTATTAGAGCTTGGTTCCTCTGAAGGAGCCTAACAGCTTGAGGAAGGTCCCAAAATTTAAGTATAAGAAATTTTTTTCCCCTGAAAGTGATCTTTGTTGGATATTCAGAAGAAATAGAAGATATGAAGGAAAAGTTGATGAAAGAAAATGAGTATATTGAAAAACTACAAAGTAAATGTGAAGAAGCATGTGAACTATTGGATAAGGTAGATGAAACTGTCTCCAGCCTGTTGCAGCAATTGGATGAAAAGAAAAGAACTGAAGATTATCAAAAAATTGAACTTCAAGGGAAGATGGATGAATGCACAAAGCTTGAGAAAGAAGAAATCTTGAGATCTGATCTAGAAAAGGCAAGGATTTTTGAAGACAAATTTAAGGTAAGCTCTGTAATGCTTGATGAGTTGATTACTTCTTAGAGACCGGAAATGGATAAAAGTGGTTTAGGGTTTGAAGAAGGTCAGAGTTATAAAGCAAAGCAATCTACTGACAAGAAGACTCAATGCAAATATGGATGGATCAAAAACCTAAGAAGAAATTTCGAAAGAATTCTCATCAAACAACCTGATGCTAAAAGGTATTTATCTTTCAATGGTGTTTGTCATTACTGCAAGAAATTTTGTCATAAGGCAAAGGACTGCAAAAGTAAAATGAATGATACTTTATCATTCTCTGGAAAATGTTTTAAGTGCAAGAAGGTTTGACATAAAGCTAGTCAATGTGAGAATAAATTGAATAAAAGAAAGAATGGAAGGAAGAATGTTGTTTGTTGTAAGTGTAGCAATCCAGAACATCTTGTTAATAACTGCAAAAGAAGGAAAAATAGCTATCCGGCAAAGAAACATAAACAAATCATTGATTTGAAAGAAGTAAGAAAATAGATGAAAAGGATCTAGAGAAAGGAAGGAGAATTCAAGCAAGTTGAATTGGAATCATCAGTCTTATCTGCGCTGACCTCCGATGTAGATACGCCCATCAATTTTTGAGTCTAGAAATGACTAAGGGGGAGCAATTATCAGAAATTTTAATAAACCCCCCTTCATCGATACTTATGTCACATCATGTCAGAAGTATATTTAATGTGGTAACAAATTCAAGGAATTTCTCAATCGCATGTGTGAAGAATGAAGTTTGCAAATTTTGAAAGGATGGGGGTGCACACAATTTTTGAGGTAATCTACCTACAATTTGAAGCATTTATTGCAAATGCATTTGGAATGAAAGAAATAAATTCAGATATTTCAAGAGGCATATGTATTTTTCGGAGAAGCGTGCAAAGGAAGTTTAGAGAGAAATTCAGAGTTTTAGGGTTTGAAGGAGAAATCAAGTGGATTTGAAGTGTGCCCCTGAAGCTGGATATCTATCCATTCCTTGTTGGCATTTACAGAGATATTCCTTTTTGCACAATCTTTCATTTTTATTGCTATGGATAATTGAAAGGTTGTGAATAGTGTGAATAAAGTGCAAGTCAATTTGAGAAAATATTTGAAGAATGTGTCAAAAGAGTCTGTTGGTGCATTCTCTTGCATCCCTCCTACAGTGTTGCCCACATAAGATATCTATGAATTTGTTTACAGTAAGATAGAGGAAATGTCACCAGTCCAGTTAAGCATTCTTTGGAAGAATGAATTAGAAGAGAACTATGATGCCTACAAAGTGTTAGTTGAGAAGAAGTTGGATGTTTGGGAAAAATCCCCTTTGTTTGAGTTTGACAGGAAGTGTATTCGAATAGTTTTGAGCAGAATTCATGATGAATCTTTGTGGATTGATGAAGCACATTCGATTACCAGAGAAGCAATTAGAGATGTAACTAGTTTGTGTTCCTCTGGATTGTAGAAGTTGAGAAAGCCAACTTCACAGACCCCGAAGATCACCTGCATGCAAATAACCTGTCACAGAAAGAAGAGATGGAGACAAACAAGCAAGGGTGCTCTGAAAGCTAAAAAATGTATTTATCTGAGAGAGATATAAATTACAATGATGAATCCTTATAAAAGGATATTGTGCAACCCTAAAAGAAACCCTAATAGGCAGACATTTAATAATTAATATAATTATTAAATGTCACAAAATGCAACTAAAGTGAAATCTTAAGAGAGGAATAAAGGTAATTTAATCAACATGATTAAATTAAAACCTTTACTCTAACACCCCCCCTTAAGATGAGCAAAAGTGCAGTTACAAACATAGAAAGCAAAGGTAACTACAATGCAAGAAAGTAAACTTCTATCATATAAGTACATGTACAATGGTCTCCATAGGAGAAAAAGAAAGAGACTAGAAGGCCCCCCCACAATGAAGAAACTCCTGTCGCACATATGGATGCCTGAGGTAGAATCCAAAAAGAGATCCTGAAGCGGCATATAATATTCCTCCCCTTGGGAAGAAACGGATCCAAAGGATGAAGATGAAGAAACCCTGTGAAGAGAGAAGAATCAATTTGTCTCAAGATGTGTGCCATAATAGGATGCTGAAGAATCCCTCTGTCTGAACTGAAACAAAAGATGTCAAATCCAAACTGAACAGAAGACTCAAAAACTGCAACCTCTGAATGCACAGATGATGGTGGGCTAACAGCTGGAATATGGCTGTCAACAAAGAGGAGCTGAAAATCCTCAAAGTAATCCTCTAGATCTACAATATAGGACTCTACAAACAAAGACGAAATGCCTGCAAGATAAGAATACCAAGTAGCCATGTCTGAAAGATGTATGATGTCCTGCTTAGCTGAATCAATAGGAGCCAAAGAAGAGGCAATATCAAACTGATCAAGAACAACAGGAGAAGATGCTGATACAAGTATAATCTCAGTCTGAAGAGTAGGAATTGTGAGACAATCTTCTGATTCATTGGAATATAGAAGGGTGTCTAAATACTGAAGTTCCTTTAAAGTATCATGATCAAAAGGAATATACATGCAAAAACCTAGGAAATATATAGAAAAAGTGCATGTAAAGCAACATAGATCTCCTCAATACCTTTCCAACGCTGCAAACGAGGCAAAAATTGGACATTGTGGTCAAAAGTTATGAGCTCGGAAGTCCAAAAACAACATCTGACTTCAAACAGAAATAAATGCATGAAAAAAGTAAAATACTAAAAAATAAACAGCACTACTGGAAAGTGCTCAGAACCAGCTTTCCGACGATATCTCGTTTGCCTAATTTTGATACCGTATGCCCAAGTTATGGCCAAAAGAAAAAAACTGCTCTTTTAGGAAAAACTAGGGTTAGGAGGAGCCAAAGAGGGGCCGCCGAACGACTGACATGCTGACGTCATCGGTTCACAAAAAATTTGACGGCCATCGTCGGCAAAAAAACACCCTGCAAAAATTTTAGCCGTCGGAATATGCCAAAGATCTCCAGAATATTCTTTGCACAATCGGAATATTCCAACGCTGGTTGTCGGCCGGTAGGCTCCTGGTTCTCCCATATGACTGCGCTGGAGGAGATGAGAGCCCTCGGGGGCTGGCGGCTGAGTGGTGGGCTGGAGTCTTGGCAGGGCTGAGCGGGGGCCCGTGGTCCTCCATAGGACCTCGGCCTGGTCAAAGGGCCCGGCGGGGGCTGAAAACGCCGACGGTGGCGGACCGGTGGAGGAGCGGCGACGACTGGAGGCGCCGGCGTAGAAACCGAAAAACCTCAGTTTTTTAATTTTTTTTTCGATTTTTGTGCATCGAAAGGCGTGCTGGGGAGGCCGTACGGCCCCTTAGACAAATTTTTTTTGCCTTCCGGATCAACTGCACCAAATTGGACGATTTGACAGGCGTTTCTAGGGTTTTTGGCCGCTACGAACGCGATGGCGGTGTCCGTTTGAGCCCAAAGTGAGCCAAAAAATAGACTACCCCCAGATCTTGCAGAAAAGATGCCTGTGGAAACCCTTGCACTTGAAACTCACAGAGAGGCCATATCTTCAGATCACGAACAAGCAGTTGCAGGTCTGGAGCTCTGATACCATGTAGAAGATGAGAAAGCCAACTTCACTGACCCCGAAGATCACCTGCATGCAAATAACCTGTCACAGAAAGAAGAGATGGAGTCAAACAAGCAAGGGTGCTCTGAAAGCTAAAAAAATGTATTCATCCGAGAGAGTTAAATTACAATGATGAATCCTTATAAAAGAATATTGTGCAACCCTAAAAGAAACCCTAATAGGTAGACATTTAATAATTAATATAATTATTAAATGTCACAAAATGCAACTAAAGTGAAATCTTAAGAGAGGAATAAAGGTAATTTAATCAACATGATTAAATTAAAACCTTTTCTCTAACATGGACTAGTTCCTAAATGGAAGGTTGTGAATTAGCAAGAGATGATTGAGGTAACTAGTGCAACTCTTGAAGGGAATGAGATTGATTTGAGATCAATTATGGATCCAGTCATTAGGTATGTTGCAATGGTCATTGGTCACAAAGTCTATCTACCTAACAATGACCTCATAGTTTCTAGTATTGTTGCACATACTGCTATTGATATGGTTAAAAGAGGTATGGATTATGACTCGTGTGAATTACTTTGAATACATATTTTGAAGAATTTAAAGGAAATCAAGAAGAGTAAGAATAATACATTCTAGTATTTAAATTTGGTTATTTGCCTACTCTTTTACTTTTTGAGAGAATTTTCGGTAATAGGAAGAATATAATGGTCAAATACAAAGCCTATTGCCCATAAAATCAGGAACTTCATGATAAATCTTGGTAATTTAGATGCTCAAGAGACTGCTCTTGCTACATTCTTTGGAACATTTCAAATGAGGATGAACAAAAGGTCAAGGATTCTAGCAAGTGTTAGTAAAAGGTACTCCAAAAATATTAATTTCTTAGTGTCTGAAGATTTTTTTCACATGGAAGCAATTGAATCAAGGTTGGTATGGATATCTGAGTTAGATTATGAAGTGTCAGAGGCTGAAATAGATTATTATGCAAATTTTTTTTAGGAAATCCCTAAGAATCCCAATGTAGAAGGTACCTATGGTAGTGCAACCAGAACAAGGAAGAAAAGAAAGAGTGTTGTCAAATAAGAAGTTGCAGAAGGAAGTGAGTTAGAGAGAGCTCAACATGAGCATGAAAGAATAAATATTCAAGGAGCTTTGGAAGAATTGTAGAAGGTTATTCCCGGTGCTAATTTTGATTCATCTATTTTTATTATAGAGAATCTCAGAAACATGATTAATTCTTTGAAGGTCTACATCTCCGGACTAGAAGTGCATGCTTGAACCAGGTCTGCTAAAGAAAATCTAGAAGATATCAAGGAAAAATGTGCAAATGCACATAGTCGAGTGATGAAGGAATTGGAGAGTGCACAAGTTTGTGAGGAAGAGGCACAAGAACTGCTTTCTTTTTGCCTAAATTGGTCTAGCAGTACACTGAACATAAGGGACGAGATAAGGAAGAGTGAAACCCGGATGTGCACTCAAGCAGATACATACAGATTGGAAGAAGATAGAGATAATTAGAGGTGATCCTACATTGTGTAGCTTTAGGACAAATTATTTTCCCTGTAGGAACAAACAAACAAAATTAGTAAGAAGTTTTTGGCACTCATAGACATGGTTAAACTCAAGCACATTTATGCTTCTAGTGCTCTTGACAATATTAGTGAATTATCAAAGATTAATCTTAGTCCCAATACTTTAGTAGATGGTATAGAGTCCTTAACTAAGATTGAATTATTACACAAGACTCTTGTAAGTGCAAAAGGTTCATGGGAAGAAGGTAGAGTGTCAAGGAAGGTGATCCTAGAGAATCTCAAAGGTTCTTCATTTTCAGGTTGATTCAATTTTGTGTTCATATCTTTTTGGTTATGTTTTGATGCATATATACATATATATCGGACCCCATCCTTTGCCATTGATGTCAAAGGGGGAGAGATAGAGATTGGCAGAGGAAAAATATTTTTTGAGAAGATTTTTTTTTTTATAGGGGGAGTATTCAGTTGCCATATATTGAAAAATGTTTTTGACATGCATGTTGCCATCAATGCCAAAGGGGGAGATTGTTGGAATTATGGAGCCTTGCAATATGAGAATAAAGTGTAGATGGTTTTTGTTGGTTGTTCCTATGTTGTCATTGATGTTAACATGGTGACAACTATATGGGAAGTTTACTTGGTTTTACCAAAAGTTATTCTCTTCTAGTAATGTTCTTTTGTGATGAACCAGTGTGTTGGTATTTGAGTTTGGAATTCCCCACAAGAATATCTATGACACTAATATCTTAACCATGTTATCATGTCTCATTTAGACAACTATATCCTGTATCTTGAGAAGTTTTGGGTTGTGAGTAGAAATTTATCTCTGACAGAGTTCAACTTTGTATTTTATTTTTGTTCCTTACTCAACATATCAGTGTGGGAGACTCCACATTTTCTTAAGGAGAAATTATTATGTTGTGGTTTTAATGGTAGTATCTATGATGGTAGTATGATGAGAAATTGATGTGATCTCAAATCTGAAAGGTGTTTGCATTGAGGATTGTATGTTGGTTTGGAGATTTTGTGAATTAAATTCTAGTCTTGGCCAACCTAACGTATGCAACACACTGAGGATACTAGTTATGCTTTATGGATGTTAGCCAACTTGGTATAATGCACCACATGGATAAAATATTTTAAATCATATATGGTGTCGATAAGAGTGTTTTGATTATTTATTTTTCATCTAATTAGGTCAACCTAATTGATGAATAAGATATACTTGTATATATATATAAGATGTTTTGAAGAGGAGAAGAGAGATTGGATGAGTGTGAGTGTGGAAGAGAGGAGTTGTGGGTAGTGGAGTGTGAAAGAGGATCTAAGCCTAAATGCTTTATCATTTGAGGATCAAAGAAGATTAGTTGAGCAATTGTTGTGTGAGGCAGTACTTCATATTCTGAGCTTCATTGGAACTTAACCCTACACACTGGAGGTGTATTCTATTAGTTCAAACTTTTGGCAGTGAGCCACAATCTTTGTATCTTGGCGCTCAGCCATATTTTGTATTCAAGTTGTGAGCCTTTTCAAGGATAGTGAACTCTGTAATATCTTGTATCTAGATATAATATATTGTGAGTTAACCCTCACCATGGTTTTTCCCTTTTTGGGTTTTTTCACATAAAAATCCTGGTGTCCATGTGTGGTTGCATTGATTTGTTTCTATGTTCTCTCTTATTGATTTAGTCAGAATTGTGATAGTGGTTAGATGGATTTTATTGGAATGGTTTTATGGAATACTAATTCACCCCCCTCTTAGTTTTTTGAATGTTCAACATTTCTAGGATCCCAAGATGTCTTGCATGTGCGAGGAATGTCCAAAGAAAAATGAAGGCCTAAAGGGGACAATAAGAGGGACAAGTCTAACATATGTTCTAAAATCCTCAGGAAGAGTAGAGTAAAGTGTTGGAATTGTGGTAAGAGAGGGCATGTGAAGTAGTGCAGAAAAAAGAAAAATAGTTTTGATACCTCCACGAAAAATTCCTCAAAAGATGGTGATTTTGATTCTTTGTTTATTTCTACTAACATTGTTAGTAATGATGCTTGGCTTATTGATTCAAGTTGATCCTACCATATGACTCCTCAAAGGAGCGGTTTACTTCATATTCAACTTATGATGGGGGAGAAATTTTCCTTGGTAATAACAACACAAAGAAGATTATCGGTAAGGGAAAGGTAACTTGTGTTTCAATGATGGAAGGGATTAAAACCTTTGATTGCATTATACATATTCCAAGACTTGCGAGAAATTTACTTTCAATATCCAAGTTGAATGTGTGATAGGGCAGATATAATCGTTAAAAGATGAGCAACAAACTAAAGAGAGTGCAAATAACAACTAAAAACACCCTACACTTCAAGATTGAGCAAATGATGAACTCAACAACATAAAAAATGGAACCTTTTACCTTGTAGAGTTATTCTTTGGTTGGCCCTTCGATTTTAGATGAGATGTATGCTCCTTGATGGCAAGTAGATGCAAGATGTGAAGTGTGAGATGCAAGATAGCTGGACAAAATGGATGCAAATGGCTAAGTGTAGATTGAGAAACAAAATTGCAAGAGTTTGGCTAGCAAAATGATCTCCCCAAATGAGACAAAAGAGGGGGTATTTATAGGAATTTTGAGAATTTTAAGAAGAAATGGACGGTTGAGATTGATCCCAACATGGCCAAGATGTAGGGCTATGGTGAGTTGAGAACTCACAAGTCCTCACATCTTGACATGTGGCAAGGGGAGAGGCTTAAGAAAGATGAGGTGGACATGAGGTGTAAGAGAAGTACATGACATGGATGTACTTCAAAGGACCATAGGGATTTGGTCAAGATATCCTCATAAAGGATGTCTTTGTCCCATGTGGGTGAGAGGACATGTGAGGAATTAAAAATTCCTCAAATATCCTTATGGGGAGAGGAGAAAGAATTTTAAATTCCAAAGGGTGCATTGGGGGATTAAATGTGAATTAAAAATTCACATAGGGAAGTGGAGTGCCTTGTCCAAAAGGGGGAGGCCTTTAATAAGGTTGACCAAGGACACATGTCATAAAGGACATGGGGAAGAGAAAAGGAACATTGGAATTTAATATTCCTTGAAAGATGAGAGTGGAATTAAAAATTCCTCAAAGGACTTTGGGAAGACAAAAGGAATTAAAAATTCCTTGGGGGATGGGAAGAGTTGACTAAAGGGAGTGATTAGACAAGTTGATGAAGGGTTAGGAAGGTTAGGTGGTTAAGAAAGATTAGAGGCCAACTTGCAAAAGTTGGAGGATGTGACACCTCCTAATCAAGGATTAGGCATGTGCACATCCTAATGATGAGATTAGAAGATGGATTAAGATTAGATAATAAAAGATGGAGGATGTGACATAAAGAAAATTAAATAAATGACATATTTATTTAATTCATTTGATGAAAGGGGGAAGGTATTTAATTATTTAACTAGATACCTTAGGGATTAGAAGAACTTTAGAGGGATTAATTAAATAATAGTGATATTACTTAATTAATGTGGATAAGGAGATGTTTAGACGAAAGGGGATAAATTTGGATAAATTAACTGTCCAAATTTAGGTGTCTACAGAATGATTCTGGAATGCATGTGACTTTTGACAAGTTTGGTTGTAGGTTGGTAAGAGGGATTTTGGTGATTGCTAAAGTATCTTAGATAGGGACTTTGTTTAGGCTTATTGCCTCCACTTTTTGTAACTTTTCAATGTAGTTAGCACTGAAAATGCATGTATGTTGTGGCACCATAGATTGGGTCACATAAGTGAAAAGGGTCTTAAGACCACTTTGAATAAAAAGTTGGTTGATGATATTTTTGATTATTCTGTTAGAAAAAAATGATTTTGTGAGCATTGTGTGTATGGTAAACAAAATATATTTTCATTTCCTAATGAAAGTAACAAAGCTAGGAGACTATTAGAGATCATTCATTCGGATGTGTTTGAACCAATGGATGTTGACTCTTTTAAAAAATCTCATTATTATGTTACTTTCATTGATGATGTCTCAAGATACACCTGGATTTATTTTATGCATACAAAATATGAGGTTTTCACTAAGTTTAAGGAATTTAAAGACTTAGTTGAGAAGCAAATGGATTATAAGATAAGGGTGTTGAGATATGACAATGGGGGTGAATATTATTCTAGGGAATTTGATGAGTTTTGTAAGCATACAAGTATTTTTTGACAAAAGACTACTCCATATACACCCCAACAAAATGGGGTAAAAGAAATAATGAAGTAAACCTTGACGGAAAGAGCTAGGAGCATGTTGAGTAGTGTAAGCTTGATAGATGCTTTTGGGTGGAAGTTGTAAGTACTACATGTTATTTGGTTAGTAGATCTCCTTGTTTAGCTCTTGTTGATAAAACTCCTTATGAAGTGTGGATAGGTAGAAAGCCTTCTATTTCACATTTAAGGTTCATTTGTTGTGAGGCATTTGTTCATGTGCCTCAAGAGAAGCATTTTAAATTTGATCCAAAAGTACAAAAATGCATCTTTATTGGATATGGTGAGAATATAAATTATAATCTTTGGAATCCTCTAACCCATAAAATGGTTTTCTCTAAAGATGTGATTTTTGGATAGTTTAGATCTTACTCAGGTGAAGAAAAACCAAAGGAGAGAGATGAGACAAAAATAGTGCACTTTGAGACAAAGATAGAAAAGAAAGAAGATGCACATGTGGAAGAAAAATCAGGTGGATTTGAGGATGGAGAAGAAGAAGAGGGTTCAAAGAGTTTAGATGATCTGCAGGATGAGCATGTAGAAGAAGAAGAGTAACAAGAACCCATCACTCTTACCTTGAGAAGATCCATAAAACAATGAAATCCAATTGATAGGTATAACCCATCTAATTACCATTGTGTATTTTCTTTGTTGAGTATTGACAATAAACCTAGATCTTAGAGGCAGGCTCTTTCTTCAAAAGAAAGTGAGTCTTGGATGCAGGCCATGCAGGAGGAGATGATGGCTTTGGATAGTTGTGATACTTAGGATCTTGTGAGTATTCCCAAAGGAAGCCCAATGGGTGCAAGTGGGTATTTAAAAATAAATTTGGTGTAGATGGTCAGTTAGAGTGATACAAGGCCATATTGGTGGCCAAGGGCTACTCCCAAAGAGAGGGAGTTGATTTTAGTGAAATTTTCTCTCTTGTTGCTAAGTTAACTTCTATTAGATTCCTATTTTATATTGTTACTACTTATGATTTTGAAATAGAGCAAATGGATGTTAAAATTGCTTTCTTGCATGGGGATCTTGAGCAAGAGATTTATATGCAATAGCCTGACAGTTTTGTTGTGAAAGGAAAAGAACACTTAGTTTGTAGGTTAAAGAGATTTTTATATGGTTTGAAATAGTCGCCCAGGATGTGGTACCAAAATTTTGATGCCTTTGCATTGAAGTTGATTTTTTTTAGGAGGAAGATCATTGTGTTTATATTAAGGTTATTGATGATCAAATACTAATCATTATCTTGTATGTTTATGGCATGTTGTTTATGGGTAACAACAAGGTGATGATTAGGGAGCTTAAGACTCAACTTTCTGGCACATTTGATATGAAGGATTTGGGGGCTATTAGATATATCCTTGGGATGGAGATCAATAGGGATAAGGTTCATAGAAATATTTGGTTAAGTTAGAGTAAGTATGTTGATACCATTTGCAGAGGTTTAGTAAGTATGATTGTAAACCAATAAATATTTCATTTATGGTTGGTACTAAGTTGAGCTTAGACATGTGTCCTAATTTTGATGATGATTTTGAAGAGATTTATAGCATTCGTTAAGCTAGTGTCATTGGTAGTTTGATGTATGAAATGGTTTGCACTAGACCAGATATAGCCCAAACAATGGGAGTTTTGAGTAGGTTTATGTCTAACCCTAGTAGAGAGAATTAGACTTGTGTTATGAGGGTGTTTAAATATTTGTGTGGTACTTCAAATTACTAATTGGTTTATCATGGTATTGATGATGTGGTTAATTCATTGGACATACAAATTTTGGTTGATCTAGATTGGGCATGTGACTTGGACAGACAAAGGTCCACTAGTGGCTATGTTTTTACTTTATTTGGAGGTGTAGTGAGTTGGATGAGTAAGATTCAGTCTACAGTTGCATTGTCCACCACTGAAGCAAATTATATGGCTTCTAAACATGCCTCTAAGGAGGCAGTTTGGTTACAAATACTTGGTAATGGCATTGGTTTTTATTACAAGACTGTGAGGATTGGATGTGATAGTCAGAGTGCCACATGTTTAGCCAAAATAACTATGTATCATGCTCATACTAAGCATGTTGATGTTCATATCACTTTGTGTGAGAAATGTTTGAGAATGGTAAGGTCTTGATTGAGAAGCTTGACACTTTGGATAATGTTGCAGATTCTATCACGAAGCCAGTGACCATAAAGTTCTCTTGGTGCATGAAGGCCACGAGCCTTGATAATTGCACTTGCTTATATGTTTTATTTGTATCTCATGGATGTAATTGTAATGCATAATGTCAAGTGGGAGAATTTTAGGATAGGTGACATTATAATCACTATCCTAAGTCAATAATTATGCGTCTCCACGTTCTTTGGAAAGTGTTCTAGAGGACATGAGGGGGAAAATATTTATTGTTTTCCTTTGACAAATTACAATTGCATTCAAAGAGGTGGACCCACTATGGTGACGGTTATAAAGCATCCTAGGAGCATATTCCCTTTGGGCGCCCAACTTCTAGGCGGGGACCACTTTGCAATGCATGTCATTGCATGTTATTTGCATGGTGGGGTGCCCAAGTTTGCATGTTGGAGCGTGTTCTTGCATGAAGTTGGCAGAGTCGTCAATGAGCTATGGAGCACTTGGTATTGACCAATTTTGATTGGATGTGGGTTAAGCACCCATGTGAAGGCCATGTGATCATTTAATATTTTTCACCATGCTTATGGATTGTCCACTAAGTGGGCGTGGGTTTTTTCTAGGTGGTTTTGCTTGTTTCAGGATACCATTTGTGGTATTCTCTCCCATAAAATTCTATACATTGGAGCATTGAGATGGTGGTTTGTAGAGTTTTTTTGCAAGTTGTCAGAGTAACAAAGTGTCGTAAAAACTTAGAGAGGAGTGTTATATTGGTTTATATCATTTGAAGATTAATACAAACATTGGATCTCTTTGAGTGTGGAGTTTTTTTCTCCCAAGGGTTTCTCCATGTATATCTTGTGTCACTTGTTATTCTCTACTTGTGGTATTTCTATTTTTTCTTTCATGTTTGGTATTGTTATCACATTATCACTTTATGGTAATCTTGGATACATAATTTTAAATTTGCAAAGACATTTTAAAAAAAGTGGCAAAGCCACAAACTTTTATTTATGAAAAAGAGTAGTACATAGAAAGATATGGTAGAGGCAAAACAAAAACTATCATTATAGATATTTGCAGTAACCTATAACACATGTAAGTATAGAGAGAATACCCATTCACCAAGAAAAACACCCCAACATTGGTTTTACAAAGCATTACAATGTATCCATGAACTAGAAACAAGATGGATATAGGGAGATCATTCGATTGTAAGAAGAAATAGCAAAATAACCCCAACTTATGAATAGGGACGTCAAATCGAAAGAAGCCCCATTGAAGGAGAGGAAGCCAAGTAGACGGTGGTAGAATCCAAACAATGAACAAAAGCAAGAGACCTGCAACATGATTTAAAACTAACAAAACCATTGTAGAAAGCAACAATTCACTGAATGTTCCAGATAAAAGAAGAAGCAAAAGAGATACAAAAATCTACTTGGAGATGAAGTAAACAAGCCAAAGGCCAAGCTCGGTCCAAAATAAGCCAGGAATGTGCTAAAAACATTAGAGCATCGAAAGACCCACTATAAGGTATGCAAAGAGACAATCTCCATTTGATAAATCAAGGTAGGATTCCCCTTGAGAGGTAGACATTATTAAGTTCTATTTTTGTAAGTTTCACCTTGAATTTCCAACAAAATCAAGGTAGGATTCCCCCTTGAGAGGTTGGCATAAAAATTATTTTTTTAGGTCAAACTCTCGAAAAGGGTTGGATAGATGTGATATAGGTGAAGAAAATGGAAAGAGTAGGATAGGAAATATTTGGGTGAGGAGGAAGGTGTGGGTGAGAGGAGGTAAGAGATTATGGGTTAGTATGGTGGAAGATAGTGATGAGATGGTTATTGTTGATTGATATCACATAATTGGATGGATAATAAATGAGATAGATGAGTGGAAATAGGTTGATGTGGATAGAGATTTATAGATAGTGTGCTATGTTTTTTATTATCATAGAGCTTATTGTGGCAAATGGATATATGCACACCAAGGTATGACAAACCAAGGTGACTTTGGTATCCTTTGCATGATATTGCCACTGTAAATAAGAAGGATTGTCCTCATTCATACCAAACATAATAGAACCTTGTTGGAATATGTGAGGTAGATGATCTTAAAGCATTATATCCCTAGTGTAAAAAGGTATTAAATGATCTTATATGCAAAAAAAGTTTTTCAATTCTAGAATCCATTCCAACACACACAAGGAACATACATGCCCTAGTAATGCATATGAACATTCCACAAACATGGTATACAAAAATAATTACTTTTCCCCATTCTTTCTCCTTTAATTATTTTAAGATATCCTCAAGGAACATTTGAATAGGACAATATGATAAGTTAAGCAATAAAAAGACTCAGTGACTAAACAGATCAACAACCATCAAATTTTCTTTCCAAAAAGTATTTGCTTAAAGTAGATAATGCCTATATAGGAAGGATGCATCTATTAAGGCATGATAGGTTGGATAAGATGTTTACAGTTGATTTGGCAATAGATCGGTAGATTATAGATAATTTAATAGGATTATTTTATTCATGGTTGTTTTGTGAACACTCGATGGCTTTGGGTATTGCATAGTTTTGCATAGTTTTTTATTGCTTGGATGTCTTGTCTAGGCAATGGAAAATTATTATGGATATGGTCGATAATGTTATGATTTGAATTTTTGGGGTTTTCAATGTTTTTGGATTTTTTGGGATTATTTGATGTTTTTGGATTATTTTCTCTATTTTTAGGTGATGAGAATGATGAAGATGAATGATGAAGAGATCTGGATGTGTATGGATATCAAATACCTTTTGAGATCTTGTCACTAGCCAAGCTAAAGTTGACTGATCTGATTGATTGATTGATGATAGTGATAACATTGTTGACGATAAGAACAACACAAGGATAGTGTTGTTAAGATAAGATCAACACAATGACTGGGAAGGTTACATCTTGATGATGATGATTGGATAAGATAGATCAAGATTTGTATCCATGTTAGCAAAAAAAATGTTAGATAGTTTGATAACCCACTGGAGTGTAGGCGAGATGCAATTGATAGGGTTTGTTTGGATTGATATTAATGGAAAAATTTATTCATGAGATGGTGGAAAATGCTTCAAAGTGTTTTTTTTTCAAGATATTTTATTTTTTTGGATATTTTATGGTGTCTAGGTCACAAAGTGAGCTAGAAGACATATATCAAGAGTTGTTCCAAAGAAGGATGTAATCGATTGCCCCCAATGTCTAGCAATGTATAGGACACTATGATTGGGTGAATGGACTAGTGAGATGGAAGTGAATATGTGAAGGATGGGCATTAGGAAAATAAATCTAGGATAAGGGATATTTTCTTCCAAGGAATATCTCATAATAGGATAACATGTTTGACCCAAGATAAATATTTGGATAGTGCTATGTAGGTGATGGTATGACGTGGGATAGTATATGGTCAAAGGAATATGACCATGTCAATATTTTTCCAAAAAAGCATGTTTTGAAGTATATGCCCCTAGTATTTATCAAGATCAAGATGGATAGGGAAGATGGATGAAAGTGGAATGGATTAGATGGATAACGGTGTTAGGATATAATAGAATTGTGTATGAGATAAGATGATCCCAACTAGAATGGTATACATAGATAACAAATTTATGCAATGATACCAATGAATGGGTTTTCATCATGACACTTGTCCAAAGTGTCATGAGAATGGTTTTCACTATTAGGCGAATTATTTTCGTTTACTTTTTGTTTTTGTTTTTGAATGATCATCAACTATGCAGGACCCCTTGCTGATGTTGATGGAGATGATGTTGTCATCATGTGCCAATAATCTCTTGTCTTGAGGAGTTTCTTTGCCAAGATAAGGACACTTGTATATAGACCATGGATGTTATTGTGATCTGTGTTCATACTAGACATGGATTTATACAAATGCACACATCATGATAGAGTGTCATTAGAGTCCATATGATAAAGTGTTACTACTAAGACATGTGAATGTGGGGTTTTAGATTTTTATTTTATTTTAGAAGAGATGATTTTGGTGGTGGATATGAAATGTGGATGAATTACTTGATAGTTTGCCTGTAGGATTTTTTATTTTCCAAACTTGAGATGGTGGGTGATGGAGTGTGGATGTGAGATTTTGGGGGACCAATGATTTTATGCTCCTTTCATGGTGGTATTGAATACAATTTTAAAGGAGGTGGATACTTTTGAGTGATGGAAGGATTTATTTGAGATGACTCCATAATTTCATGGACTTTTGGATTTGGATGCTTTGCATGATCTAGTTTTCATTGGGATCCATTTTAATTGTATGTTTACACTTTGATTTTTGGATTTATTAGCTTCAATGGCTTGAATTTTATCTTTTTATTTGTAAACATTATTCTTTTGGTGGTCCCAATTAGTGGATTGGAGGATTTGAGAATGATGGTCTATGATGTGGATTAGAGGAGTATCAACAAAAATCTTATTGTAAGGGTTGTTCATGACCCCTCTTTTGAGGTGTGCATTAGATGAAGTTACCCCCTAATACTACGGAGGTACCATTGACATCATTATATTTCTTGATTGATGAATAACCAAGTCCTTGATATTTAGGATTTCCCACATAATGTATTGGTTCAAGAATACCTTGTTCATGTAGGCCTAATACTTTTCCTTAATGTTGCATTTGTTGACAAATTCTATTTGCAATAGGATATGTGTTGTTTTGGTAACTAGATGCTAACTCCTCTTTATGTCCTTGGGAATCATCAATGGTGGTTATCTTCTCATTAGTAAGAAAGCTTTCCTTAATGAAAGTAAGTGATTTGAGCTAATAAGATATTGGTGCTTTCTCCATCTTTATGCTTGCTTCATCGTCATTTTGTGAGATATACTCATGGAGTCTTGTGAATTAAGCTATAGCTTCCTCATTTTCAAATATTTCTAGAGATAAGGACTCTTGTTTTGGATGAACAAGGGGGGGATCATCTATGTGTCTAGTGGAAGAAAGTGTCTCATATGTGGAAATGGAGGTTTACTGGAACATCAATGGGGTCAACTTTAGTTCTGTGATCATGGATCTAGAATGGAGATGGATGATGGGATCATCATGAAATTTAAGAGGAATGTGATTTTGGTCAATGACAGGGTGAGATTGGAGGATTTTAGTAACTTGATCTTGATTTATTTTAGGATTTTATCCTTTATACTTTGGATTATGTTCTTGACATAGATCTAGTTCTGATAACGTGGTAGGAATAAAGGACTCTTGGGTAGCCTCTTAATGTTGGCATGGCAGTAATGGAATTTGAATAGGAATATCTAGAGTGGGCATAATAGGTGATGGGATGCATGATGGTATTTGATCTAGGATTTTATGATCACATATTGGACTTGCATCAAACAATGGATTATCTATTATGGATAACCATTGGGGAAAATCTAGAAAGGTGTTATTATTGGATGAGTTGATTGATGGGGATGATAGTGATTGATGTTGAGAAGGTGTAGAGGATGAAGGAATGGGAGGAGAGATGAAGGATTCTTGTGGGTAGGATTCTTCAATATGACCTATTATGGAGTCAAATGAGGTGGATATGTTATGGCCATGACTAATGTACTTATTTTGGGATGAGATATTGCTATAAATAGATTTTTTTGATCATGCTCAAGAAAATTATCTTGATCTATATGTCTAATTTTTCCTCATGTGAGCTAAAAATAATATTAATGTGATTATTTTGAGATGAACTGTCATGATTATCTTCAATAGTGATGTCACCCTGATCAGTAAAATCCTAAATGATATTTTTTAGCTTGAAAAAAAATGGAGTTATATGTCCTTTGGCCCTATGGTACTCACATAAATCAATGTCCTTTCACCAGTGGGCTAATGAGTCATAGAATTGACTAAATTTCCTATTACAATTTCATACTTTTATCTTTATTTTTTCAAAACTCTTACACATTACTAGACCTTTTATATAGCTTTAATTATTTTAAAGCATTTAGAATTGAACCGTGTTCTATTAATATGCATATGTATGAGTTATGAATGTCCATGAAGCTAAGTAGGATTTTATGTTTAAATTATGGTTGTTAACAATGAAAATGCTTTGAAGAATAAACAATAACATTTGCAACAAGAAACATGTCAACCCATAACAACGGGCTTCTCAACTCGTAGCATAAGGATTATAATTTGATGCGAAGAAGGAGTCAACCTACTATAGTGCGACCACTTTCAAAAGAATATGGAGGCAGTCATTTAAGGACCAGATCATGAATCACCAACATTACTTTTATCTTTTAACAAGACGAGCATGAGAAGAAGTTTGTTCCCAATATGACTATGAGTTATAACCAAAACTACTCTGCCTTGGCACATTTTTTATTATAATAGTTAAATCTATTGAGTACAAAGTCCTTGTTTGATTTCTATACTCCTATTTGATAGTTATTACTTTCTATTTTGAAACTCAAACCTCTTTCTATTCTTGAGGAAGAGTTGGCATTATCTTTAGTTTGTTTTCAGTTCATAGATAATTGGACTCCCTCACAGACTCTATATAGTGGGGTACCTTGCCGGGGAGGAGATCTAGATCGTATGTGTGTTATATTGAATAAGATTTCTTGATAGATTTTGTTCACAATTTTGTGTGATTAAGATGCAGTAAAGAAGAAATACTTTGGTAACATGTTTTTCTAAGTAAGTGATTAAAGAACTTTTGTGGATTCAACAACTCAAGCAAGGACCACTTGAGGTGTTGCTAAACCACTTCAATTTAGATCAATAAATTAGATTATGCACTATGAGTTTAATTGATAGTTTTTAGTTCTTGTGATTATGAATGATGCATTATCAATTCTAAATTAGAATTTGTAGTTGATACTTTATTTAGTACTCTAGAGGTTAATTAGGTTAGGACATACTACAATATAACAATTGTTTTTTTATAGTTATAAGCATTAAGTACTTGTAGCAAAAGGTATTTTTTTGTATTCCTTTACTTTGTTTCAAGAAATAGAAGTTTATATTGATTAAAAGCTTTACTATATTTACATGTGTTTCATTTACTTATACTTAGCCAATGTAGGATGTGTAGAATTCATGAATGCATATATGTTGCCAACACTATCTGAAGTTTATGACTCCCTGGTTGATGATTTAATGAAGCCCTCTCTTGAGTGATGAAATTAATTAGGCATTTGAGGAAGCTATACACGGGCTTGACTTGGGGTTTGTACTACTTTATTTCTAGGAATGTGACTAAATTTGACTGGAGTAGTTTATAGAGTGTTGATTCAATTGGCTCGCCCAAAGGAGTATATTTTGTCATGGTATGTTATTTTATCTAGGAGGTCCTCTCTATGAGTTGTCTTGGATTGTTGCTGATTTTGGGAGATTGGGTGGTGCATGCAATTATAAGGTCCAATTGAACATATTGAACCATCTCGGTGTCAACCACATCATCATTGACCACAATTTTATTTTTATTCTAAAAAAAATATTTTTCATTTGAGGAGTTTAGATAGTCTTTATTATCTTTGAAAATCCTAACAATTCCTTTGGCAATAAGATCTTTTTCTATAGTAATTCCTTTCTCAATAACCTCGTTAAAGGTGTTAGAGCATTGCACTTTTAGATGGAATCCTATTTCCGTGTCCATATTCTGAATGAGTATTTGAACTAGTTGTTTCTCAAGAATATGGCACAAACATTTACTAGCCAAAATTCTCCATCTATGTAAGGAGGCAAATGTTTCTCTATTATTTTGCTTTGTGGTACATAGGTCGGTCATTGAGACTTCCCATTCTACATGTAGGAGAAGTGTGAGATAATTTTTTTGGCCAGTTCATTGAAAGTCCTAATGGTAGTAGGTAGTCAAGAAAACCATTTCATGGACTTCCCTCTTAAGCTTCTTGAGAAAAGGCACATAAGATAAGTATCATTATGGACCACCTCTAGGCAAGCTACACAAAATTCTCTAATGTGTTCCCTAGGGTTTCCTTTTCCTTTGTATTTATCAAACTTAGGCATTTTGAAATTATGCAGAAAAGGTGGCATGGATAGAGTCTTATCAAAAGGACAGGGGCATATGTCCTCTAGTGTGTAGCTCTTCTTTGGTCTCATATGGATGTTGGAGATCTATTGTTGTAAATATTGGATTCAAAGTGTCAAATCATTTAGATGGGTGAAAGTGAGTACATTGTAGCCAGATATGGGATGTGATGATGACTGACCTCAGGGGAAATGTCATGATGAGCTATTTTACTAGTTATGTGAATAGTTTGGTGGAATGTAGGTGCGAGAAGATGTGGCCATTTGTTGTTGAGGGTTTGGGTATTGTTGATGAAAGTTTTGGTTGGATGGGTTAATGTAGTAGTTTTGGTATTGTTGATGAAAGTTTTGGTTGGATGGGTTAACATAGTAGTTTTGGTGATGGTAATTTGGTGGGTTGATGTCTTGGTTAGATGGATTCATGTTTTGATTATGATTTAAGGTGAGAGTATGTGGATGTTGTGATATGGGATTACAATTTTGATGACTGCGAGTATGTGAGTATGGACATTAGATTTAAGTGGTTGAGAATTTTAGAATGCATATGAATGTTCTTGCATATTTGTATATTGGGTTCGAGATGTTGGGATTATTAAGTGGAATGTTATGTTGATATAGTGGATTGGTAATAGCAGTATTGACTATAGATGTTATTTGTATTAGTATTCAAGTTAGGTGAAGGTGCATGGGAAAAATGAGATGATATTAATGAGGTATGTGGATTTGTCATGGAAGTAGGGGAAATGGTATTACTTGATGTCATGTTGTGTAGTTGGTTGGTTATTTGTGTGGTATAGGTGGGAGTTTGAGTGTGTACGAGAGGTACTAATACTTGTGTAGAGTTAGTGGGTATAATTATTTCTGGAATGGTGGTAGCAATTTGTTGAGATGTAACATTAGGAGAATAATTGGGGTTTGGTTGAAGGGTAGGTTGTTATGTTGTGATATGGAAGGTGGTATTATGTTGTTGGAATTTGTTTTTGATCAGGTAAGTAGAGATATTGAAAGGACCCTGACCCTTTTACAACACAAAATATTTAGTAGTTAGTACAATAAGACATGAAACAACAACAAGAAACTGCAACCAAAGCCAACAAAACAACAAAGTAGGATAGGCAAAAATGCCAGTAGAATAGGCCACTAGGGCAAAACAAAGTTGCAGAACATCAAGCAAAAATAGTAGACACCCCAAGGGTGAAAAAAATAGATGGTCCTCAAACCTTTATAAGAGAAAAAAATGGGACCAAACAACAAAATAGGCCTCACAACCAACAAAATGGGCCTATAGGGACCTGAACCACAAATATTCTTTGAATCAGGGTTCACATCTAGCATAACTTCCAAACAAGCCTCTAGGCTAGCAAAACAGGCCAACAAGTAACCCATCAAAACCATAAGCATAACTTTTATCAGGATCCACCCCAAGGGTGGGCAAGACAACCCCCAAACCGCAACACATCTACCACACAAAGTCAACAACACTAAGCCCAAATCAAGAGCACAACAAACATAACAGGCCTGCAAGCCACCCACTAGGCTGTAAGAACAACAACCCTTAACAACATCCACCCTCAAGGTGGTCAAGATGCCCTAAACATCAAGGTCTACATGAAGCAACATCTTCCAAACAACAACACCATTAAAACAATAGCTCCTGAAGAATGTGTAGGTCCAACACATCTAGACTCCCTACCATAGTTAGGGAGTTGGTGAGCAAAACAAAACTCTGAGGATCAATTGCCAGCTTAACACACCACTCCTCCCAACACACCAAATCAATATCAACCTCAATAAGGGAGAGATCCCCTCTATAGGAGAGGATGAAATGAGAATCAAAACTACGAGAGTCACCAATCTCCTACACAAACATGCTCCACCTCAAAAGGAACTGGTAGAAAGAAAGGGGACAACCCACTGCAGCAACAACAACTATCTCCACCTCTATAGGAGAGGGCTCCACCTCAATAGGAGCAATCTCCACCTCCATAGGATACCCCAACTATAAAACCTAGTAGGAAGCCAACACTCTAGTATTAAGAAAATACACCTCATCCCAAGGCAACATGAGCTTCAAGTACAATAAGGAAGCAGTAAGAGGTAGGTCAGCCAATCGAAAATCATTAGCAACAACCAAAGAGAAAGCATACCCCAAAAACATCAGAACCATCGAGATGGAAATTAAATGAAGCCCTAACTGAATTAGACCCACAAATAGAAAAAGCAAACTAATAAAGGTCTCCATGTCCAAAAAAGCTTCAAGGACAACACCATCATGAATCCAAACAACCACTGCCACTGAAACAGGGCACCACCAACCAAGCACAAGCACCAAAGGGGAAAATTCCAACTTGAGAGCGTCGAGAAAGCCCCTTAACTCCATCAAAGAAGAGTAGTGTCCCAAAAAACTATAGACCACCACTTTGCCAATGTCCCCATCATTATGGGGCCCAAAAAAGGGGGGTTGTAGCACTGAAGAGGAACATCCCCACCGAACAAAGGAGAAAGACCAAGCACAAGCACTCACAGGGAAAAGGAATCCCACAAACAAAATAGAGTCTGGCCAGAGAAGAAGCCATTACCACAGGGAGAACCACACCACCAAGGTTTGAAAGAAAGATTCTAGGTTTTAAAAGAAAAAGTGGCAAAAAAAATGCCACCACAACAAGCACCAAAATAAAGGACCAACAACAACCAAGCGAGACCAAGCCTCCAACTCCAACAAGAGGCAAACACCAAACAAAGCATAAGACAACCAGCCAAGGGGAGGAGAAAGAAACCCCACAAAAGCCCAAGCTCCAAAGGAAAAAGAGCGACTCCCAAGAGCATAGAGAGAAAAGGAAAACACAAAGCAAGAGAAACCAAGCAAATAAGAGACCCATCCCACCTAGCAGAGAAGAGGCTAAGGGAATAGAACAATGATGAACCCAAAAACCACCGAGAAATTGCCTCCCAACCAACCATCGACATGCCAACAACAAAGGGCTTTGACCCCTCAAAGGTAGAAGGAATGAAGGAGGGCAACACAATAGAAAAAATTACCACAAAGGCATCCTCCACACAACATAGACATAGAGCATACCCAAAAACAATGCCCAAGACAAACACAGGGCTACCAACATAGAACACCAAAAATTCGCACAGACAAAGCACCCATTGGAGAAAGCAACACACTTCACTCCTCACAACAACCACGACCTCGACCCCCATAAGACCAAGACCCATAAGCCAACCTAACCAAAAAATCTCACAACTCCACAAAGACCACGTAACCAAGAAACGTCAAACACACAACACCCGAATTAGGGAAAGAGAAGGCACATAATTCATGCACTCCACACACAACAAGAGTCACAAAAGGAGAAGGAGGGAAAAATGCACCATTTTCAGACCCTGAATCACCATCACCATCCTCAGAGCTTGCTTCACCATCTCCAACCACTTCAAAATTCAAACAAGCACCCCCATGACTGTTCCCACTCTCTATTTTCTATTGCGAGAATGTTTAATATTTTTCCAAATACATGTTTGCTATTGGAATTTGTTTCCCCCAAGGTCAAGGATGAAATATTATTGGCGACATACCGAATAAGTGTTGTGTCAAATGAAGAAGATAATTTAGCCCCTTGTTGGGTGAGTAATAAGAAATACATGTTACTGGTCATGATTGGCTCATAGAATTGAGTCTAATAGTTTCATAATATTAGGATCTTGTTGGGATTTGGCCAACCTTAGGTGTTACATCTTTATTAATCCATTAATGTTGGGACCGTGTCTAGGACTCAGTGGGGCGGTGTTTCAAATCCTCTTTTTACGAACGTGTTTGTGAATTCTCCTGGTGTTTCAAGGAAAGAATCTAAGTTTGTGGGTAGCATTTCTAACTCTTGTCGGTGTTGGATTTTCTTCTTAGTTTGTGATCCTATTTCTACTAGCATATAAAATATTTATGACCTTTTGAGTTGGATGGGTTGCTGGGTGATTTGAATGATGGAATGGAAAAGAGTCAAAAAAGTGTATCTAGATCTTTGGATTATATGAGTGAAATTTTGATGAGTATATATTGAATTTTAAACTAGACTTGTGAGTTTAAAACCAATGGATTATGGAATAGATCAACTTAGATGTAGTTATGGGTTCAAAAAACTATTCAAATTTTGTTTGGGCTTTTAGTAATTTTGACGGTGCTTTATGGATGTGAGATTTGGGCTTTGTAGTACTTTTGACATCAAATGGACACATATAGAGAGAATTTAAAAACGCTGATCACAAGAAAATTCATACTACAAGCATCGATTTCCTACAAGGTTCTTCTAGCTGAAACAAGTGCAATTCCTATTGAGGCTATCACTGTGGTGCATCTTTTGAGATATCTGAAGAAAGTTGAGCAAATGAAAACACATCGTTGGTCCAATGTTTTATTTAAATATGTCTTGGGTGAAAGAAAGAAGACATGGATGAAACAAAATTGTAAGTGGATGAACAAAAGTGGCACACTCACTTGAATGCATGTCCTAATAAAAGTAATGAAATAAAGACTTATGTGGTTGAGAAATTTCACAAGGTTATGTGGACAAAGGTGGTTGGGAGAAAGAGGTATTAACTTGAAGAATTTAACCCCAACATGAACCATCGACAAAAGGCATATATCGAGGCTAATATTCCTTCAAGGTCAAATATTCTCATTGTCTAGTTGAGAACTAACTCACATCATCTTCAATATGAAAGAAGAAGGTAAAAAAAGGCCAAAAGAGGTTTGAAAAGAGAGTGTTTGTATCTTGTGTACAACAAGGACTATGAAAACTGAAACATTTTATTTTAGAATGCAATACATACAGTGACATCAGAGACAACTACATAAGTGATTTAGCAACGACTTTTTTCAAAGATTTATTCAATGTTGAATGGATGGAGAGAATGAGAGAGCTACTCTCCCATAAAGATCAACATGCATAATGCTAAAACAATAGAGTCTACTCTCCCATAGACTTTCTTTCACTTTGTTGAAGTTAAAAATCTTCTATTCTATTATATCCATTCACAAATAGTGTGTATTTTATTTGATTACTGTAGATAAAGCATAGGGAAAATTTATTTTCCTTCTCTAACATTACACAAGAATATATTTTTATGCCGAAGGCGTGTCCTATATGATTTCTACGAACTCATTTTGTCCGTCAACAAATGAAAAGTCCCAAGAAGCCCAACAAAGTGTTTCAAGGAATCTCAGCCGTTCATCATTTTTTGCCAAAATTTTGGTTGTTTTTGCTGCCTTTCACTGCTTTCCCGCTACTATTGGTTTTCGCTCCTCCAAACTCTTCTCGCTAGTATTGATGACTCCTTCAATTTGCCGAGCTGCACCCTAAAAATAAGGTTTTGACCGAGCATCCTTTACCCTACGTAATTAAGTATATATTACCATAATAAAATATAGAATATATTAATTATATTTCCTATTAAATAAGAATATAATGAGAATATAATAATTATTAATTAATAATTATAAAACATTTATTTATATATTTAATAATTTTGTTAAAAAATATAATATATAATAATAATAATAAATAATATAATTATAATCATTTTTTTATTATTTAAAATTTAAAATTTACATTATATTAACTTTTCCAATTTGAAAGTTGCACCTTGAAAATAAGATTTTGGGGAAGGTTTTAAAGTATGTTTCTTAAAATGAAAATTACGGCCAAGATCCTAATAATGAACACATTTAGATTTTAACAAAACTATTAAATATATAAATAAATGTTTTATAATTATTAATTAATAAATATTATATTCTTATTTAATACAAAATATAAATAATATATTATATATTTTATATAGTACAAATTAAATTATATATAATATAATTATATTTATTATTATATATAATAGTATATATAGATTATATTATTACTATATATTATATTCTATAATACAAAATATTAAATATAAATATGAAATTATTATAATTAATAATTACTATTTTTTTTTTTATAGATGAGTGTTACCAAGATATAGGGGGTAACTCCCGATTACAGTTCAACAAAAAACATTTAGCCCGCAGGCCTTTCATGTTGTCACTCAAAAGCAATGTGACTACCATCAGTAAGAAAGGCACCCAAGATGCCAGAAAGAACCTCAACTTTACATCATGTAGACGTGAGGCAATTACCAAAACAGACATTGAATACTCAGGGAATGCTTCGTCACGAAACAACCACCTAGATTTCCAAACTATGATTTAGGATTGCCAAAAGGCCCCCCAAATCTATCAAGCGCCTTAGGCTATCAAAACCGATCCATGCACGATCCGAATTCATGAACCGAGAGAAGGCATTCAAGTTGTTGTTTTTGACACCAGCGCGGAAGACTTCCCAGGTGTTCGCCATGAAGTTTTTTGTTGCCTCAGCCTCGGCTTCCTCCATCCCCTCATTCAGGGCTAGTTCAGGGTCAAAAAAAGCTCTTAGGAAACTCACCCATCCTTGAGTGGACAACTCCATTGTTGCGTTAGCGATAGCAGAAACATCGAAGCCAACAATGATCCTATTCAGCCGCATCGCAACCCACTCCTTTGATTCATGAACATCAAATAGAGCACCGCAAACAGTTTCATAGATTCTACCGTTGCACCGATGTTGATGCACACCTAGTACCTTCGTAGCAATTGCTACCATTGTGTCGAGGGCCTCTCTGTTCTGGCGAATGAAGAGGCGAGCACATTGGCTTGCTATGTTCTCCTTAGCACACACACAGGCAACTTCGAATTGGAAAACCATGGTTTTATGGTTTCACTTTGGCACCGAAGAACCCCAAATCTTGGGCCAAATATAGCTGAGTAGGATCTTGTACCCCACAGAAAATGGAGAGGTTTGCTTGTCTGTTCCACCAAGACTGGAAAACACACAGCCGAAGCTTTCAAACCAAGACAACTCGTGACACGAAAGAGATAGAGGGCTGCCATTTCCAGTTTGACCCGTACGAGGTAACAAGTGTGAAGATCCAACGTATGATATGGGTAGATTTGCAATTGTACCAAGATGCACTACCCCCTGCCATAACCAGTCCAGCACAACACTATTTGTATTCCGTAACCCTAGGCTGGTGGCCTTTGGTACCACTCCTGATCACTTGTCACCAACTCCATGAGTTTGTTCCAACGTTCAACTTTGGAGTCAATAATTACCTCATCCACTTGCCTAACCCTAGCATTCGCTAGACAATCGACTGCTTTGTTTGCCTCCCTAAAGGCGTGCCCGATTTTAAAATTTTCCAATTTTCCCATTTGTTCCTTGATTTGGCCAACCCAGGTGTCAAGATACCAGTTAGGTGATCTGCCATTCGTAATAGCTTGAATGCAAATCATTGAATCACCCTTGATTTCAATTGACTTTTTTCCCTTACTGATACATAGTTGAACTCCCATCAACAGAGCTTCAAATTCGGCAACATTATTGTTCTTTCCCCCAAATTTTTGGAGGCATCCCAGACACAATCACTTGGGTGATTTCTAATTATGCACCCAGCCTCGGGATTGCCTTTTGAAGCCCCATCGAAATTCAATTTCCAAGGGAGATCCACTAGCCCTTGCCAGTGTACTGATTTTCTATCTACCTTATCTGTTGCTGACGTATGTGCCTTAGGTCGTTTTAAGCTTTCCCATGTTTTATGAATATCTTCATCCCATTTTGTGAACTTCGAGTAGGATTTCACTCTTGTCCTGCAATTTGCTACTTCGATGATTGTTGCCTTCAATTTTTTAATTAACCTGGAATTATGGAGAGCTTCAACTCTGAAGATTCTCCTATTTCTTTCTTTCCAAATGTGCCATACTACCAATGATGGATCCAAAACCCAAAGGCTTTGCCAATAACCATTTATGTTACCCAACTTCCGTGAGTTGAGGAATTCGCGCAAGTGCTTCTGTCTCGGGCTAGGTATAGAAAAAGAGTTATGAAGCCAATCCCAACAGAACCTTGTAGTCAGGCATGAGAGGAATAAATGATCAGCATCCTCTTCATTGTGTTCACACATGACGCAACGAGTTGGGCCAACAAATCCCATTCTTTTTAAACGTTCCATTGTTAAGCACCTCTTGTGGAATGCCACCCATAGAAATGCCCCTGCTTTGGGTAGCACGACTTGATCCCAACTTAATCTTGCCAACCAATATCAACTTGAATTTGATATCCTATTTTGGTAGAGTATTTGCCTAATTTTTCCCCACACCACACAATGGAATCATTTTCACTGGATAACAGAACTACCCGATTGTTTAGTTCTTTTGTGATTGCCTTCAATTTAATTTGGTCAAGATGTAAATGTTGTAGATTAATCCAGCTCGCTTTTCCGCCTTCTGAGGACGCTGTAGGGTTGAGATACCTAGCAAACTCAATACCTCCCACACTTTCCAGTTGTCCTACCTCCACTTCTAAATCAAATTGTTCAACCAAGCTCCTATAACTGTTCCAAGAGTCAGTCCAGAACCTTGCCAATTTTCCATTTCCAATTCTCCAAGTTATATGACTTGTGATTACTGGATGACTTTTGTTAATGAATTTCCAGATTGCAGAGCTGCCCCTTATTAAATCTGTTGTTAAGATCCTTGAGGGAGAGTCGTTGTCTAGATATTTACTTTGCATTATGCGGCACCACAGTTTCTCCGGATGTCTATACATTTTCCAGACTAGTTTTGCACCCAAAGCAAGGTTTTGTCTTTCGATACTCCTTAGTCCCGCACCCCCTTCGACTTTTGACTTACAGGCAGTATCCCATCCAATGAGAGAGATCCGTTTTTCTTCATTTGACCCTTCCCATAAGAATATTTTTAGAACCTTCTCTATACATGCTTCAATCTTCTTTGGGGCTTCATAACAGGCGAGTGTGAAAATTGGGACTGCCAAGAGCCCTGATTTAGTCATAGTTAATCTGCCAACCAAGGTTAACCATTTGTTTTTCCATGATAACACCTTTGTTTTGAATTTGTTCAAAACTTCGTTCCAGTGTTTTGATTTACAAGCCCCTTCAAAAATTTGAACTCCAAGGAACCTGGCCGGGAGCTTGTCAACTTTGAAACCCAGACATGCCGCAATATCCTTCTGAAGAAAGATCTTTGTGTTGAAGAAATAGATTCTCGACTTTTCTTTGTTCATTTTTTTCCCTGACTGTGATTCGTATTCCTCCAATGTTTCTTTGATACATTTTGCCTCTCACAGATTAGCCTCGCCAAACAAGGTTGTATCGTCAGCAAATTGGGTGTGGGTGATTTGCTCAACGTTTGGAGCAACAATAATCCCCCTCCAGTCCTGCCGAAGGTGGCACTTTTTGATTGCACAACTCAATGCTTTGGCCATTATCACAAATAAGGACAGAGAAATAGGGTCCCCTTGCCGCAGACCATTGGTAGCACTAAAGAAGCCATGCGAAGAACCGTTAATCAAAACAGAAAATCTCACCAAGGAGATGCAATGTCTGATGAGTGAACACCAATGGCTATTGAAGCCCATATGTTGCATAATTTTGATCAGAAAGTCCCATGATATTTTTTCATATGCTTTGCAGAAATCCAACTTTATTACCATACCCGCAGATTTTTCCACTTTTAGTGAATGGACGACCTCACTGATGAGGAGTATGTTGTCTGATATCTCCCTCCCTGGAACAAAACCAGTTTGTTCGGGAGCAATGATCTTGCCTAAAATCTTTTTGAGTCTATTTGCTAATACTTTTGCTAGTACCTTATAGCCGGTATTGCAGAGTGAGATTGGCCTGTAATCTCCAGATGTCCTACATTCAGCTTTCTTGGGAATGAGGGCAATGACTGAATTATTGATGTCCTTAACGAATCTCCCTGATTTCCTGAAGTCTTCTATCATTTTCCACAAGTCCGCCCCAAGAAGTCCCAATAATTATGGAAAAACGAGCGGGGAAACCATTCGGCCTAGGGGCCTTGTCAGGGTGTAGTTGAAATAAGGTCGCCTTTACTTCCTCCAATGATATTGGCTTTGTTAACATGGAATTATCGACATCATCCACCCTTCTATCTATTGCATCCAAGATGTTTCCCTCCCCGTTTGGACCAAATTCTTCCCATAGTAAGTTTTTAAAGAAAACCTCAGCTTCCAACCCCACTTCCTGGTTGCCGCTTTTCAAGGAGCCGTCCCTTGAATAAACAAACTTGATTTTGTTTGCCGCAAAACTCACCAATACTGAAGCATGGAAAAATTTTGAATTTGAGTCTCCGTCAGAGAGCCAAACTTCTCTAGATTTGTCCCGCCAAAATACTTCTTCCCTCTTAAGTAATTCTGCTAATTCATTCTTCAATGCCTTCTCTTTAATGAATTCCTCATTTCTCATACCATCTTTGATTACTTTTTCATTTAGGGCTTGATATTCTAACTCGACTCTTGCCTTTTCAGTGAAAATATTCTGAAAATTGACCTTGTTCTAGGTTTTGAGTTTGGATTTCATATGCTGCAATTTTTTGATGACTTTAAAACTGACCAAACCACCCACACGAAGCTCCTTCCACCAAATTTCCATCAGCTTCAAAAGTTGGTCATCACGCCACCACATGTTCATTAATTTGAAAGTTGACTTAGGGCGATCCAAGCTTGTGGAGAGATTTAGTTCAATAGGGAAATGATCTGAAATGGAGATTGGCAAAATGCGAGCCTTGATGGTAGAATAGAGATTGCACCAACTAGCAAATAACATGAATCTATCCAATCGCTCCGATATTGCCGTAAAGTCCTTTATCCTATTGGTCCAGGTGAATACACTGTTCGATGTTTGACAATCTTCCAGTTTTGAGCAAGCAACAAACTTCCTAAAATCTATCATTACTTGTGTTTCAGACCTTAGCCCGTTGCTTTTTTCTGACAATTCAAGAACCGCATTAAAATCACCACCAACAATCATGTTGGTGCATGAATGATCCTTGATGAAGCTCGAAACCTCCATCCAAACATGGGCTTTTTCCTTCGTTCCAGTAGGGCCATATATGTTGATGAGGATGAATGGGATGTTGAGACTCAAGCTAAATACTTCCGCTGCTAACCAGTTTGCTTGTGAACACAATATTTTTATCAAAACCACAGTTTCCTTCCAAATTAGCCCAAGACCACCTGAGGCACCGACCGATTCTTGGAAGAAGTCGTTCCAAGATCTGATGAATTTCAAAAATGAACCAGCTTTTGATTGTGATAATTTTGTTTCTTGTATGAGGATTACATCACTTGCGCTATTTTGCAGTTGACGCCTAATCAGGCGTCTTTTGTCAGGGGCCATTAGGCCCCTGACATTCCAGGTGGAGAGCTTCATTGTTTCCCAAGGGAGGCCGATCCTCCCTTGGTACTCAAAAATTCTTTGATGCTAGGATAGTTTTTGATTGTTGCCTCTTCTTCTCTTAGTTGTTTGAATGATTTTCTGCCCCGTAGTTTTCTTTGTTTGCCAAATTTACCCATACCCAAATACGAAATTACAGTTTGAGAAATGCATCTTTCGTCAATTATGTCTAACTCATCTTCAGGTTCTAAATCAGCTTCGAAATCTATGGGAGGATTGTAGATTTCCAACCGATCATTTTTTGATTTGTCCAACTTTGCCATTTCATCTAATGGCTGGAGAGGATTGATCCCAATAGTGCCAACTTGAGCTGTTCCAACTTGAGTCATGCCTACCCCCTCCGCTTCCTTTTCCTTGGATTCCACTAGCCTTGATTTCGACTCCCTTGACTCATAAGGAACTAGTTGCCAGCTATTATTCTCTCTTATCGCTCACCTAGGATCGCTATCTTCCTTACCCAGGTTGCAAAACTCCTCTTTGTGCCTTCTTGAATTGCATTTTAGGCAGAATATTTTATCCTTTTCTATTTCGACAGCCTGGGACCATATTTCCCCATCCACCTGTAGTTTTAAAGACCGAGGTATGGTGTTTATCACTGCAATTTGCAACCTTGCATATTTGTATAAATCACTATCAATGATATCCATGTCGATGTCCAGTAGGGTTCCTAGCGATCTTCCTATTTTTTCCAGACAACCGCCATTCCAATATTCGAATGGGAGGTTGTAAAGGCGAATCCAGACTGGATGATCATATGGCTTGAACCGGGTAGGATAGAATTTTTTTCCCAGGGTTGCATGTATAACGAAAGTGTGCCCAGATGCCAAACCCCTGCCTCAGTTACTTTTTTCATTGATTCTACATTTGCAAAAACCACCACAAAAAAGTTTTTTGGCAGAAACCTAAGTAATACCTCAGTCTGCCATTCCTTTTTTATCCAATCTCTGATTTCTGCCCTACTGGGACAACCTCCAATGAATCGACAAATTATTGCGAAATCATTTAGGATTTCCACATTGTTCTTTATCTCCTGCGAAACATCAATCAACGGTGATGTTTGCACTTCTGTTGAGTTAGGGTTTTGTTCCTGCTTTATATCTAGGTTCTTAGTATCTGCGTTCCCAGCTTCGTTGCAGATTCACACTTTTCTCCTCCATGCTGTTCTATTCCGAGATTTATGATTACAAAAACCAGGTTGCTTGATCCTATTTCCTGCATCGCCCCGCCACTCTTTTCTCATGTCAACTAAAGGGGAATCATGCCGCATTCAGACATGACCCTACGCCTCCTAAACTTCACAAGACATTTTACGGTGTGCCGAATAGCAATGGTCGATCCATTCACCATTGACGAACACCCATTGTGGAGTGTGGTTTCCATTCTACAATTTTGCTTTCTCAGGCTTTTCCCGAATCACTTCATCCGCCCAGCTTTCTCTTCCTTCGCTCTTCGAGCTTGTAGATGCCTCGCACCTCGCCTCTTTTTTTTCATTAATAATTACTATATTATATTAATCAAATAAAATTAATTTATAAAAAATCTCATAATTTATTGATCTTTAGATAGATTAGGAAAAATAAAACTATATATACTACATAAAATAAAATAAAAATATAAAATAAAATTAATAAAATTAATAATAATAATAATAATAATTTTTTTTTCAAAAAAAAGAGGGTAAAAACTTTATTGAATCAGAACGACATTACAAAGTCAGAAGAGAGAAGCCACAAGGGGCCCAACAAAACAAGAATTAATTCACACCCAAGAAGCATCTCATATCCTCCGTAACCCACTCCTCAAGAACAGGGGCCATGTCATTAGGAAGATTGCCCCAACCATCCACATACCAAGAATCTGTCCTCTCTGACGCCCATCTAGCCAAACCATCAGCCACCCTATTCCACTCCCGCGGAATATGGCGAAAAACAATGGACTCCAGAGAAGAGCACATAGAAATAATCTACTTGACAACCACAACAAGCTGCCAATTCATATCCTCCAACTGTCGCTTATGCAACATATCAATAACCACCTGAGAATCAGACTCACAAACAATCCGCTGCCACCCAAGGCCAACCGCCCGCTCAATCGCCATAAGGATAGCACTAGCCTCCATAAGATTATTGGTATGCAAACCACGATACATGGAAAAGAAAAACACCACCACTCCCAAGCTGTCTCTACCAATAACACCAAATCCTACATGCCCAGGATTACCCCTAGAAGACCCATCCATATTGATTTTTAGCTCCCCAAGAGCAGGCGGACTCCAGGAGCCATCACGAACCACCCTCTCACGCCCACATCTACGATGCACACTGCCCAAATTTCTCCTATCCCCAGCAACAAGACCCAGGGAATTAACAACACCCAAGTCCCCAAGATCAACTGGCACTGACAAATCACACTTTGCAAACAAAGACTCCTGCAAAGCCCCAAGAATCCGCCTCCAAAGTTGCTCAAGGACCAATTTTTTATCCAAGAAAATCCGTCTGTTGCGCTCCAACCAGAGATGCCAAACAATCAAACTAGGACCAATGCTCCAAGCAATTTTCAGAAAAGAGGTTTTGGCAGGAGATGATCCCTGTCTCCTCCAAAAATCATCCAAGGCAGAGACATGGCAACACGGTAAGCTCCAGAGATTCCACCAATGATGCCAGATATCCTTAGCAAAGGAACACTGAAAAAAGAGATGTGAGAGGCATTCTTCATGCTGACCACACAAAACACACATGGAAGGGCCCTGGAACCCCCTGTTTCCAAAGATTGTCCCAAGTAAGACACTTACCTTGGGCAACAAGCCAAGAGAAAAAATTACACTTAGGCCAAGCAAATTTATTCCAAACATGCTTCCACCAAGGAACCTCAGAGCTCCCAAAGGCCTGTTTATCCAAAACCTGATAACCAGAGGCAACCGAAAATTTACCACGCAAATCTGGACCCCAAGCAAGAACATCCCTCTCAAGAAGAGAGTTGCAGGTGCGATCTAAAAGGATTTTAGCAAGCATTTGACAATCCTCTAAAACCCCCCCAGGAGGCCAATCATGAGGGTCCTTCCACCTGGATATAGTAATCTGACTCAAAGAATGTTGAGATTTGAAGTCAGCCACATGACACCAACCCGCCTCCTCAAAAATCTGGCACAAGTCCTGAAGGTGGGGATGAGAAGACAAAATAGGGGGATGACCATCCCAAGAGTCATGCCAGAAAAGAGCTTCCCGACCCCCATTACAAATCCAAAAAAGGCCCTGTTTCACAAGCTTGGCACCCCGTTTGAGGGTACTCCAGATCATAGAACCTTTCCCCTCCAGACTGAATCTTACAACTTCCGTGCTTTCCACCGTGCCCAAATATTTGAGGGTAAGAATTTTAGCCCACCACATATGCTGTTGAGAACACCAACGCCAATACAGCTTAGCAGCCAAAGCCTGCCCATTCAAATCAGTTCATCGTAAACCAAGACCCCCTTCATGCTTCGGCCTACAAACAACATCCCATTTCACCAAACTCCACTTTCTATGAAGAAGGTTACCAGACCACAGGAACTGACGAGACAGTCTCTCGAAATCTTGAATAAAACTTGAAGGAGCAGAAAGAACAAAGCACTTATAAAGAGGGAGGGCTTGGATCACAGACTTAAGAAGAGTCACTCTTCCAGCTGAGGAAAGCCACCTACAAGTCCAATGGCTGACCAAATTTCAGAACTTGTCAAGGGTCTCTTGCCAAAACCTTTTTGGGAGAGAACGAATGGCAAGAGGGATTCCAAGATAGAGAAAAGGAAGTGAACTGATCTGGAAATGAAGAATACCTGCTAATCTCCTTTGGATACTCTTAGGAGTATGAAAGAAGTAAATGAGAGACTTTCCCTCATTAATGCACTGCCCAGAGGCCGCCAAGTAGCTATCCAAAGCATTGCGCCAGTTCAGAGCCTCCTCAACCCTTGCCCTACCCATCAAGGCAGTATCATCAACAAACTGAAGATGAGTCTGAGGAGGAAGATCATTTCCCCAATTCCAACCCTGAATTAAGCCACTTGCTACCTGAGCACGAATAAGCCTTCCCAGTCCCTCCGCAAGAAGGATGAATAAGTAGGGCGACAAAGGATCTCCTTGTCTGAGGCCTCTAGAAGCACCAAACAACTCAGTGGGCTCACCATTGAGAAGCACTGAGGAGGAAGAAGTAACACAACTCCTAACCCAATCAATCCAATCACTAGAAAAGCCAAAAGCTCCAAGAATCTTGAATAGAAAGCTCCATTTAACGGGATCATATGCTTTTGCCATGTCCAACTTGATAAACATAGATTTTTCTTTTGAGGATTACATAGAATGGATGGTCTCTGCTGCAATCACAACACCATCCATGATCTGTCTGCCAGCAACAAAGCCCCCCTGCTCCTCAGATATTAACCCACCAAGCCAAGGTTTCAGCCTTTCAGCAATCAACTTAGTAATAATCTTATAAACAACGTTGCATAATGCAATAGGCCGAAAAAGATCCAAAGAATTAGCCCCCTCCTTCTTTGGAATGAGAGCTAAAAAGGTTGCATTCAGAGACTTCAACATTTGTTTATTCATGAAAGATTCCTTAACAACCTCTAAGAGGTCCAACTTAACCACCTCCCAAAACTCCTGAAAAAACTCAATAGGGAATCCATCAGGCCCCGGAGCTTTACCTTTCTTCATCTGAAACACAACGTTCTCAAGCTCCAACAAGGTAATAGGAGAAAGCAGTGATTCATTCATTTCATTAGACACTAGCTGCGGGATACAATTCAAAATCCTTGTTTCAGCCTCCTCAGCTGGAGGCGAATCTTCAGAAAATAACGAAGAGAAATACCTTATGCATTCCGTAGAGATAGAAGCAGAAGAGGACAAAGTTTCCCCATTAGACAACACAAGAGAAGAAATAACATTACCTTGCCTCTGGTCTTTAACTGAGTTGTGGAAAAAAGAAGTATTCCTATCCCCAGCCTGAAGCCATTCAATACGAGACTTTTGTTTCCAAAAACTTTCTTCTCTTAACTCCCATTCCTCTACCGCTTTTGTTGCAGCAATCCTTGACAAACTCAACTCTTCCGTTAGGCCTTGATCGCGAATCTACCTGGTGATTAAGTCCAAATTATCCTGAGCCTTTTGTTTTTCATGAAACAAATTACCAAAATGTTGCCTATTCCATCTTTTCAACTTGTATTTGACGTACTGTAACCTCTTTGAGAATGAGTACATAGCAGTGCCATAAGTTGGCTTCCCAAGATCCCACCAGCCAAAAATCATATCATGAAGAGACTCATCCCGGAGCCACATAAGTTGGAACTTGAAAGTCTGTCTAACACATCGTTGAGGCACAACAACTCCAAGCTTAATAGGCCAATGGTTGGAGCCACGACAATCCAATATTTCATAACTAATCATCCACCTATCCCCCATCCAAAAACTAGACACCAAAAATCTATCTAGTCTTTCAGAGATAGCAGCATCTCCAGTTCTCCTATTATTCCATGTGAAGACTCCATTAGTTGGTTTGACATCAACTAACCTCAAAAGAGCCATATTATCCTGCAAGAGCCTAGAGGAAGGCTCCAAATGAGCACTACCTCCTCTCTTCTCTTCTAAAGAAATGACAGCATTAAAATCGCTAGCCAGGATCCCAGGCAGGTAAGGATCCAAATACCTCACATGTCTAACATGATCCCACAGTTGTGCTTTACCTTGGAAATCAGTCAGAGCATAAATATTAGAGAGAATAACTTTCTCCCCTGACTCTAAATGAGAAGCAACACAAGAAATCGAGCCCTTACAAGAGATCCACCAAAGAGGATTAACTTTTCGGGGATCCCAGAAACAAGCCACTCCACTAGAATTACCAAAAGCACCCACACATTGACATTGGCCACGACCCCAAATCTTAGGAGCCACACTTAACAAACTATCCACTGATAACTTAGTTTCCTGCAAGAAAATCACATCCGGAGAATGAATGCGAATCAAATCTCGAATAACCTTTTGTCGAGGGATGCTATTCATACCCCTCACATTCCAAGAAAGAACTATCATCGTTGGGGTTGGGAAAAGTGAGCATCAATAGTCTTCACCGAACCAGCCTCAACCAATGTCTCACCAGCAAGCTTCACCTTTTCTTGGTCCTTTTTGCGGCCAACCTTAACTGATTTCTCCGGAATCCCTTTCTTAAAATATTTTTGTTGCACACCCAAAATAGAAGAAGAAGGTTTAAGCTTACCTAAATCAGGGCTATCCCGAGCCTCTGAGTAGACCTTACTAGCACCAGAGGGGCCACCAGAATCACCAACCACCCCATCCCCCTCACCCATAGCTAGGGCGGAAGGAGCTAGACCGAGCCCCATCTGAGGATCTTGGGCACCAAGTTGATCCACACCAGGGACCACCAGAGGCTGTACCTCAACCGACTCTTTAGAACCAGAGCCATCCGCCATTTGCATGTCAGCTGTAAACCCTTCCTCCTGAACTAACCCATCTAAAGCCTCAAATCTATTGAAAGTTTCCCCATCCTGTCTATCTTGAAAAGGCCTCTTTTGGCCTCGACCTCGATTGCGAGTTTTAACAGGAACAAAACCTTCTTTATCCATGTCCAAACCCTGCTCTGGAACCTTACCCTTTTCCACCCTCGTATTAGGTTGGGTATCTGCATTAATTTTACTCCTGTACTAAAAGCCTGAGGACACCTCCGCAACAGGTGTCCATATTCATGACATAGCCGACACCGAAAAGGCAACATTTCATAATCCAATGGCTGGGTCCAGGAATTAGAGCCAACAATCAAATCAATAGAATCAGGCAGAGGCTGACTTAGATCAATCTCGACACAAACCCTCGCATAAGTAAAGATTCTCTTATCCAAAGTATGTTGAGAAGGACCAATAGGCTTACCCAGTAATAAAGCAATCGATTGTAAAATATCAGTTCTCCAACATTCAAGTGGCAGTCGAGGAAGGCGGACCCAAACCGGGACCCTCGAAGGCAGCTCTTCTGCCGAATTAAAGCCTGCATGCCATGGTTTTATGAAAAGACCTACTTGGTTATAAAAATAAGGCCCCCCTTCAAATGCCTTATTTTGATCTGAAATGCATGAGAAGTCTACCCGAAAGAAATTGTTTGCAGCCAACAAAACATCAAAGTCACCCTCCGGAGACCATGTCTTGCAGATCCAAGTGACCAAGAAAGAGAGAGAAACCCTCAACCCCATAAACTTACAAATCAAAACATGATTACTGTAGTAATCCAGATCCTCAGCTACTGCCTCCGATTGAATCACCAACACAGGATGAACTTGCGCCCTCTCCAAACATCCATTTACCTTATGCATTTTAAAGGAATTCGATTTTGTCCTACCCTCTCCAAAGGAAGCCCCATCACCAGTCTCCGTCATAGCATCATCTCCCCTCACCTCACCAGTCGATGCATTCAATGCCATTGAAACCACCCACCAAAGCACCAGACAAAACCCCAAACCAATACCAGCCCACCGCAATTTACATGCAAGAGAAAAAACCTCAAGGAACACCACCCAGCACAGGGAAGCAAATAGAGCTACACCCAGCTAGAAAAGGAGATAGAGAACGCAGGCCAAGAACTACCCCCGCACCTGTATCACGCGCCCAACAGCCAACACCAAGCAACTCTGAAGGAAACCAGCGCTCAGACAAAAGGAAAGCAGAAAATGGCCACCCCTGACCTCAACCCGCACCACACCAAAACCCATCCCCCTCACAGGCGCCTGGAAAACGAACAGAGGAAGCTAGGACACAGGTGCCCTAGCTCGCCCGCAGCAGGCTCCCAAAAACGCCATCCCTCTGAGAGTCGTCAAAATTTTCAACAAGTGATGGAATGTTATTTCCCATAGGTGAGTTTGAATTTAAAAATATATATTCATTGTGTTCACATGTAATAATAATAATAATAATAATAATAATAATAATAAAATGATAATATTAATAATATTTTTAAAATGACCTACCAATTGATCTCATGTATTACACAAATATATACCAAAAACAAAAAATCATATTTTTCCCTAATTTACCTTACACACCTCTTCGGCGTACCCATTGCACACCAAGGTGCGATTGCTAGTATTCTATACACCCATCAGCTATCGGCTTGAACGGGTCTTCTTGAGGTTGCGTGTTTTCCTCTTGCAAAAAGAGGAGGTCAATTCTGCTAATTTTTTAATCCCAAAAAAAATTTCCACAGAAGACAATGCCTCTACAACTACTTTTGAATTGAAAAAATCAATTTATATTTGTGCTTCACAGATTTACTGCACACAGAGATAGCAATGGGGCAAGCCTTTCGCAAATTATTCGATAATATCTTCGGCAACAAGGAAATGAGGGTAAGCTCCTCCCATTTTTTGGCAATTCCTCAAACTACATGCTGAGAAAACTGTTAACATTGAGCATGGCGTGTCATAAATTCTGAAAACAAAAAGAGAAAACCCAATTCGTAAAATTAATTTAATGTTTTCTGTCGTAAAAGCTTAGTGATTCCATATGAAGTTCAATTATTTGTTTGACCTGATAGATCTGAAGTGAAGTGTTTTTCTTTTCTCTTCTTTTTCTCCCTTTTCTTTTCGCTCAAATTGGGTTTGGTTGTTGGGAGGGGAAGTACATTTATGGGTTCAAATTTACCTTAAAGTTGATCCTATCTGTTGGACAGGCCACACAGAATTGAAAGAAGTATGTTAGTTAATATTCTACATTAAGATGCCTTGGGCGATTAGGCCTTTTTTTTTGCTAAGAAAGGCCTTTTGCCTGACCTCACCCCAATTGACATGTTCGACTTTACGTTGTTATCTGGCTGTAATGCAGCATACTTTTCAAATTTCTTAAGTTATTAATGATAATTTTTTCATAGATCAGTGCAAATTTGGTATAAATTTGTGTAAAATGTCACATAGACTTTAAAGATTCCCTTCACCAAGGTACATAATAACAATCAAGATCGAGGTGCATTTATTTTACTTAGTAAACCAATGCAAATTTTGCATGAGGGCTGTGGGCCAGTCCCAAATATCTGGGAGTTTATTGTAGTTGAAACAGGTTTGAGTTTCAGTGTGACTCCCCAAGATGGCGTCTCTTCTTAAGTGCCCAGTACTAAAAGAAATATTTTGGGCAAGGCTATGGATTGCCTTTAAAAGTTGGCTTCTCTTTGGGAGTACTCGTACCAAAAAAAAACAGTTTGGGCAAGGTTATGGGTTGCATTTAACTTGATCTAGGATGTGCTCTGGACTACGTTTTGAAGATTAACAAACATGCGTCACGCTTGTATATACCTATTCTTAGGATTTGTTTAGTTCGGTAATGAATTCACCTCATGCTGAAGATTTGTAAAGAAGGGCCATGCTGGAATGTATCCGATTTTAAAGATTTGTAGTCATAAATATTGCTCAGATGCACCATAAGACCATTATACCACAACCTTAAATAACATCCGGTGGAATTATGGGCTGTTTGTTGCAGTGGGAAGATTTGGGCCTGGGTCACACTCTTACCTATGTAAAAAAATTAACAAAGGGAGTTGACATAAAGTCGGGGAAGGGGGGGACTACTACTACACCATTTCAGTCATAATTGATGGAAACTGCCTATTCAAAAAATACCAAAAAAAAAGGTTACGACCAGGAAAATTCAGAGTAGGTCATGCTTAGTGTTGAACTCTTCTGCTCCAACTGTTCAAATTGGGAACAGTTTGATTCCACAATTTTCCAAGATTGGGTCTTAGGCTATGGTCCCATGGAGGAGAGCTACTTAAAATTTCTCAGTGGGTACTGCTGAGAATTGTTAGGAGGTTTTGTCAATCAGGTAGTCCAGAGGCAATGTTAAAATTTTTAGTTGAGATTTTTTAGGAAGCTGGTGGTCCTATGGAAATTTTTAGCAGTAGGTATACTAAAAAATTGTACATGCCTTCTAGTGATCCCATGTGGCAAAAAAATCCTAAATTGGTGGGGGAAGTTTCCAGCCTCACCTCAAAGGCAACCACTGGAAGTCTGAGAACTAAAAACTAAGGGCTCCTATTTCATAAGATAAGATTTGAATTTATCCTTTAGTAATTTTTCCGTCATTGATTTTTATGGGGAGGAAGGTCCCATGAGATGAGGGAAAAGCTGCTACAGGATAAATTTAGGAGCCTTATACAATCAGGTGGTCCCATCGATTTTATAAGAGCAGCTTACTGCGATGCCGTACATTCTTTCAAAATTTATCCATAATTCATTGACGAGAATCCTAAAAATGCAGATGCCTTGCAATGGGGCCACATAGATTGAAATCCCCCTAAAATTTTGGGGACATTTTCATCCTCACCCCACATGCTGCCATTGAAAGTCTGAGGCCAAAATAATGGGGGCTCCAATTTTCCAGGACAAAATATCAACTAATCCTGTTGCAATTTTTTCTTCATATCATGTGATCTTTCTCTGCAAAATTTTAGAAGCGGAAGACCCCTTAATGGGACTGCATCCTTAGTAATTTGAGCAATTGCAGCTCGATTGGGGCAAATTGGGCTAAATGGGGACAGCAGATATGCAGCTATTGCTCATGTGTTTTATTGTCATATAGTAACAGAGGATACATTTGCAGTTTGCCCCTGGAATATTTATATTGTTGGCAGCAGGAGGTACGGGTACCCCATTTTCAGAATCAAGGTACAGGGTTATGCAAGATTGGGTTACAGGGGTGTGAGACACTGGGTATAAGGTGGGTCTGAGACTTTGATGTACATACAATACAGGTTTAAAAATTTATATTTTTCTATAACTAATATTCATGTTTGAATTATAAATGAAAACAAAATTTTTCCTCTCAGTTGTCTTCTGTTGTGTGTGAGTTTTCTGAGCAAGTTTTCTATCAAAGTAAACTTATCAAATGCAATTTCAGTGCTAAGTTTACAAGGCAGGCAAGATGGTCACACAGATTAAGGCATCTCAAAAATCATTCTTTAAATTTATAGATGCACCTGTACTAAGGAAAATTTCTGGTACTTGGTACATTTAGAACATAGTTGCCAGTAAACTTCATTGTAGGAATATGGACTGTTTACCTGCCCCCGAATTCACAATTTCTGGTGACTACGTTTATATATAATATAGCAGTCCCCTTATTCATTTACTCGTATATACTAATTTGGTTGGTCTTCCCTTCCTTGTACCATGCTCATGGTTAAGACCATAGGAGAAAAGGAAGGAGCCCAAAAAACTTGAGTGAACCAAGCATGAAAGAGAATAAGGAGGAATTCTTTCCAAAATGATCAACTGGCAACAAGAGACCAGGCAGGTCCATGCATGGAAAGCCGATTTAAGAAGACCGAAAGAAAAGCTTATCGTCATTAACCAAATGGGAAAAAGGAGGGAAAGATTCATCTTTTTTTGAAGCTGCTGCCAACTTGAGAAAAGAAGTGGAAGTTTTCTTGCAGGCTCAGATTTGCCAACCAATTGGCAAATTTATTTTGTTCTCAATGTTAATGCATAAAATTGAAGTTTCTAAACATTTTTAACAAAATCTAGGCATTCTCAAGAATTCTGTTGATTCACCAATTGTAGCAATCTCTATTATGTGTCCATTGGTGATGAAACTTGAGTCGCCCTCAATAATTGGATAATGGGCCCCTATATGCACTCTTAGTTTGAGTCCTAAGATTAAACCTTTGGCCCCTGCTATGTTGCTCAAATTAATTCTAGTAAAATAAGTCCCAAAAGCAAGGACACCTCCCTTGTGATTCCTTAGAAGAGCTCCTCCACTAGAGAATCTAGGATTCTCCTTGGAAGCTCCATTAAAATTTAGTTAAAAACCATCCATTTGGACAGGACACCATTTTCCAAAATCCTTTTTGATTGAAGTTTAAGCTAGAATACTATCATAATATTTCCAAAATTTTGATCAATTCCTCAAAATAGCAATTTCCCTTGGATTTGCTTCCTTTTAGCCATTTTTAGAGTTGTAATACTTTGGGAGATGGTGACATACGTTTCTTTTTATAGTTGTCCTATTTTTTTTTCTTTGCCATTGAATATTCTACAATTCCTTTCATACCATAATTTCCAAATTTAGACTTGGGGCCAAGTCCTATAATTCTTGAAGAGTGTTTAGAGTAACAATACATGACTGCAAGTTGAAGAAATCTTAGAAAGATCTTTTGATCACCCATGAGAGATTAAAATTGTCAAAAAGGGGTCCTATATACCTTTGGCAGAGTCATAATGGAGGATCGAATGATAACAACCCCCTTCCTCAATTTGGCAAAAAAGACATTGACTAGGTCTCAAGGAAACCCGCTTCTGAAGTTTATCCTAGGTGAGGATTTTAGATTGACACACTAGCCAAAGAAAGTACTTAGCCTTGGGTCAATCCTTGGAGGTCCAAATCTTTCCCTAGGAGAAAGGAAGAGGTGGGTTATCTCTCTAAGTCACTTTCAATACCCTTCCCTAATAAAGTACATACTCGTGCCATTCTAGATCTAACCAAAGAAGTCATCTTTTTGGCTCTAGATTGGAGAAGAGACAAGAGCCATGATGAAGCTTCAGTTGTAATGTTGAGAATCTTTGGAAGAGATTTCCATTTTTTGGAGATTCCATACATTGCCTCTTTTTCCTCCCATTTGTTCTTGAAATGGATAACCAACCTATTGAGCTCAAAGTCTTCTTTAAGGGGCTCATTATAGATCCAACAATCATCTTAGAAGGTTGTGTTTCTGCCATTTTAGATATTCTAGAAACCATATAGAGTTGTAAGATATTTAACCTCCTTCATTCCTTTTTCAGATAACTAAGCCTTTGGGGAGATCTTTGTGTGAGAGAATACATATTAAATTGTTCCCCTGGAGATATTAAATGGTAGCCCAATAGATGGAATCACTAGTTATGAATCACCAAATGATTTTAGCCACTAGATCCCGGTTGAAGAGTCTAGTACCCTTGAGACAAAGACCTCCTTTACTAATATTGGCACAATCCTTATTCCATGAGACAAGAGGGTACATAAAATGCGCACTAGTACCTCTCCACAAAAACTTCCACATACTGACAGTGATTTTGGAAGTGATGCTCCTTGGGGCAACCATGAGGGGAAATTTGTTAATAGGGATAGCTTGAAAGGCTGCCTTTAGAAGCACAATCAACCAATGGTAGAAAGCCATCTACCCTTTTAGCCATCTAGGATTTTATTAAATCCTTCTAAATCAGAGGGCTAGAAGTGTTTTTTGTACCCCCCAATGAAAAGAGGAAAGCCCAAATAAGAGTTAGGTAGAAAACCTCTTTTTGAAGGGAAGACACCTACACATGAAATCCTGTTCTCAGCTTTTAATATTGAGAAAGAAGATTTTATTTTTCTTTGTTCACTCTTTGACATGAAACTTGTTCATAATCTCCAAGGAGGTCCCCTTATTGCTTTGCCTTCTTTGATAGAAAGGGCAGCAAAGAGCATAGTATCATCCACAAATTGTTGATGGATAAAACCTTTACCCATGAAGGAAGCTTGTAAACCTTTCAAGGAGTCTTTGTTCATGAGAAGACCAATATATCTATATAGAGATTCCACCATTAGAGTAAAGAGATAGGGAGAAAGCGAATCACCTTGCCCTAGCCCACAGTAGGTGGGGAAGAAGCCTTTAGAGGAATCATTGAATGACACAAAAATTGGCATATAGGTAGAACCAACTTCTTCAATTTGAACCAAAGTCAAATTTTCCCAATGCTCTACGTGAAAAACTCCATTGATTCTCTTATAAGCTTTGGAAATGTCAAGTTTGATGAACATACCTTTTCTCTTTCTCACATGTAAAGAATACATCAACTCATGAACAATAACAATTCCAACTATAATTTGTTTCTGTTTCACAAATCCTCCTTGGTCCTCTGAGATGAGGACAGGAAAAATAATTTTTAGTCTATTGGTAATCACTTTTGGTAGGAGTTTGTACATAGTATTACACAAAATAACAGGTCTAAAATCATCTAGCTTCATGTCTTCCTTCTTCTTTGTTATGAGACTAAGAAAAGTGGCATTAAGAGATTTTAAAACTGATTTAGAATCCTTGGATTCTTGAACGATTCCCCAAAAGATTATCTCCTAATATATTCCAAAATGTTTGTAAGAGAGCCAAAAAGCCATTTGGACTCAGCCTGATCTCTAACCATTTTAAAAACAGCAACTTTTACTTTTACTTTTGAGATTCTCATTGGCTCCAACAAAAGAAGTATTAGCCCAAGGAAGATAACCTATTTTTCTTCCCTCTCTTCAGTCTCTCTAGTTAACATTTTTTCCTAGAATAAGATAAGGGAGGCCATGAGAATCCTAAGGTCCTCAGTGTTATTACCATCTTTTGTCTCAATCTTTGAGATGTACTTTCTCCGCTTCCTCATTTTACAAGAGAGGTCAAAGAATCTCATATTCCTACCACCCCTCTATTAACCATTTGATCCTAGATTTCTGTTTCCAAAAGATCTCATATTTGTAAATTCATCCAATTGGGTAGCAGCCTCCTTTTCATATCCCATAAGAGAGTCTAGGTCTGTATTGTTAGGAGGGAGAGTTTGAATTTCAGCAATTTTGTTCTCCAAGCTTGACTTTTTCTAGATTTTTTTTGAAGTCATGAGATGCCACTCCTTTAGTTTGAGTTTAAGAGCTGTTAGTTTCCTACTGAAGCCATACATCTTAGTACCAAAGTATGCATGTTGATCTTTCCACAAAGTAGTAACAACATGATTAAAGTTTTTCTTTTAACATGGAAGAATTTCATATTCCTATTCCTCACTTTTGACCATTTGATCCTAGATTTCTGTTCCAAATGATCTCACATTTGTACATTTCATCCAATTTGTTAGCAACCTCTTTTTCTTCTTCCATAAGAAGTCTAGGTTTGCATTGTCAAGGAGGAGAGTTTGAATTTCAACAATTTTATTCTCAAAGCAAGCCTTTTTTTGGAATTTCTGTTTTGAAGTTGTGACAATTCCAGTCCTTTAGTTTGAGTTTAAGAAATCTAAGTTTCCTATTGAAGCCATACGTCTTAATACCAATGTATGCATGCTTATCTTTCTAAAAAGTGGTAACAACATGATCAAAGTCAAGGCGTTATAATATATCTTTCAAATTTGAAGCGCACTATTTTAGGGAAATTATTCTTTGCATGATAAAGGATATAGGCCAATGATCAAATCTAGCCTTAGTTAGGACCTTAGACTTGAAAACTATCTTGTTATCTAACCAAGAAGTAGAAGTTAAGAATTTGTAAATCATGGCCAAGAATTGATTAGTATCCTTTCTTCTATTGGTCTAGTTAAACCAACCCTTATGGGGATTACTGTCGCAAAGATTGAAATCCCTAAGAAAGGATAGAAAGCTACCATTGCCATTCAAGGTTTGGGAACCTCCTTGCTTATTAGAAGAATAAATTTTGGCATTGAAATCCCTTTACAATCCACTTTGCCTCTTCTTTTATCTCATGAATTCCATGGTTTGGTCCCAGCATTGATAAGATCCACACATACAATAATTGCAATAGGGCAATATAGAAGATAGATTACACACCACAAACAAGATGTTAATGGACCAAGATGCCCTAATATCCAATATATGCAGAAGTAGAATAAACTATTGAGGTAGGGTAACATCGTAAAATTCTCCTTTTGGAAGAAGTCAGTTCATGTTATGTCTCCAAGAGGTCCCAAACACATTGTCACACTCAACACACATCCTTACAATGATATTCACCTTCTTAATATAGACCTCCTTGTAATAACATAATGGAGGGGTAAACCATTAAACCCATATAAGCTTCCTAATTACCTAATATAATTCATGATCCAATATAACAAACTCTTAGGATGTGTGCCACTTGTTGACATCTCATGAATGAAGGATGATAGAAAAAATTGTAGCTATTTGGTAGATATAGGGGAATCTTAAAAAATTAGGGTTTTGTCCTCACCTCTGCCCAAGTTGTAGCTCTAATACTACTTGATAAGAGATTGTAATGAGATAATTTAGAAGATAGATCATGTGCCACACAAGAGATGTATGCAAGCCAATATGCTCTAATATCCAATATATGAAGAAATATAATAAACCCTTAAGGTATGGTAACATTGTACAATACTCCTTGTGGATGAAGCCACTCCATGCTATATCTCAAAGAGATACCAAACACAATATCATACTCAACACACATGCTTACAATGATATCCAGCTTCTTTATATAGACCTCCTTGTAATAACATTATGGAGAGATAAACCACTAAACCCATGCATGCCTCCTAATTACCTAATATATTTCATGACCCAGTATAACTAACTTAAGGGATGCGTGCCATATGTTGGCATCTCCATCCACCTATATACCCATGTAGGCCTCCTAATTACCTAATATAATTCATGATTCGGTATAACTAACTTAAGGGATGTGTGCCATATGTCGTCATCTCCATCCACCTATATACATTATAATAACATATCCTTGGGTTCATAACAAACATTGACCCTTCTAGTTGTTTTGGGGATCATAAATATCGATGATGGGAAAATTGAGATTAGAAGTAATACCTTGAACCTAATCAACTCTTTAGAAATCCACAAATAGGGCCTTTTATAGAATAACCTCTTGGTGGCTCCAAATTATTGCCAAGTCTCTTGGAGAACCTCAAGCGAATTTCCTAATTATCCTCCATTTCCCATGGAAAAGAGAGAAACTTTGAAGCTCCTCCTTAGAGTCAATCTTAGTCGCTTGGATCAAAACAACATTTGGATTAAATATCTCCAGGAATCTTTGAAGGATCCTTTTCTTGGAGGACAAGTTCAATCCCTTGATAACTATAGGATTATTAATGGGTAATCTTTGATCTCTTGGTGCTTGACAAGATATCCTCTGATTGGGTTGGTTTCCAACAGCTGCATTTGCTAAGGTTGTCGATTGTAAGGTGGCATACTTATTAGGTCTGCCAACCTCAGAGCTTCTAAAGTCTTCTTTCCTTTTCTCTAAATGTCTTGAATAGTGGATTTGCCATGGCCTTCTTGTTTAGAGCTAGATCCTCCTTGATTTTTGTAAAGGCATTGATTTTTTTCTTGATCCATCCACTTGAAGGAGGTGTTCCTTGTAGGGACTAAACTTGATGCCTTACTCTTCAAAGCTATAATTCCTTTAACTATTCCAAGGTCCAACAACAACTTCTCCAGATCCCCTTTGAAGTTATAATCCTCCATCATACCTTTATTTTCTATTTGGACTTTGTGTCTATTGTTTGGAATTGAGTTTCCTTGACACCTCTACTCCTCCTTGAGTTGTGGCCCCTTGTTCCCCTCCGTTTTTCCCTTTATTCTATGGATTTTTTTTCCTAGCCATATGCTTTTCCATTTGTTTGATAAAACCTTTAGAATATTTAATGGCTTCCTTAGGATGTCTTGTCGATTACTTTTTCTCTTAAAGGTTTAGGCACTCTCTTATGAGATGACCATTCTGCTGGCACCCTCAATATTTGAAAGGAAAAGTTTTATCTTCAAGGGTTTGGATCCATTCCACTTCTCAAACTTTCAAGATGATGTTTTTGAAGGGGAGATGTAAGATCGAGCTCCACACATATTTTGGCATAAATAGAAGACCCTTACCATGAATGACCTGGAAATGTTAATTCTCACCCCCAAAGATCTACCAATCATCTTAAAGACATACTGGGACCAGATCTCCTAAGGAAGGGCATACATATGTGTCCATATTGGTGCTGTAGTGGGTATTCCCTTTGAGGGTTTGAAGCCCACATGCTAGTGTTTGATGAAGAAACCAACATTTTGGTAGAAATAGGGTCCCCTGCTGAAGACAACATTCTTGGTAGGTTCATTAGCAAAAATGGCTATGGATTATCCCTTAGCACATGATTGTAGTTTTTAGATTCATTTCTTTTCCAGTTCTATTGAGTCAAGAGTACAGGTTCTTGAGGGATAGCTGTGTGCCAAGAAATCTATAGATTAGACTCCTTCCATGTGAAGTGGAGATATTTTTCCTGAATTCCAGAATATCAATATTGATGATTAGGGTTCTTTGAGGGTTGGCATGCTTTGATTAAAACCTTTCCCTGGCTGAGTGGTCTTGTGTTTGCCTCCTGCTAAAACTGGATCATTTTCCTTCTCCAAAATTGAGGAGTTAGAACCCATGACTATATCTCTAAAGGAAGAAGCAGGGGTAGATCCCCCTCTACCTGGAATCATTGAGAAGAGACCAGAGCAAGGGGGTAGAAGAGATCAAAGAGCTGAAGAAGATAAGTACATGAATCAGGAGAATCAGAGAACCTAGTAGAGTTCATTCCCAATTTAAAAAATGTGCAAATTGTTGGTGGAAGATGTATCTTCATTTAATTATTAACACTTGGATTATTATTTTTTAAATCTCAACTTGTTAACGTATATCATTTACTTGACATTATTTCTTTCCTATATGAAGGAGCTGATGCTTGTGTTCTCTTGTGATTCAATTTGGTTCTATGTAGGTTGTTATGCTTGGCTTGGATGCAGCTGGTAAGACAACTATCTTGTACAAGCTACATATTGGAGAAGTTTTGTCTACAGTTCCAACTATTGGTAAGTTAATTCGAAACAATCTATGTTCTTCAAAGCATAGTTATAAAAATGATCTCTCCACATGATGTCTGCTGTGTTATTCATTGGCAGTCTTCTAGATATCATGGGTACTCTTCTTTCTTTCCATATAGTGAACTTGTTGCAGCACCATATTTTTGCATTTTTCTTCTTTGGTCTTTGAAGTATAGCAAAAGATTTCTTTCTTTCTTTCTTTTCTTTATTAGGAGTGTGCACTACATGGGTTTTTGATTCAAGTATGGTATAGTGCTGACATGTAACTGGGTGCCTATGCATATTTATCTCTCTGACTCAAGTTTTTTAATACTTAATCAGGGAAAACTCATCATTTTAGAATTCCATGTAAGCTCCTATAAGAACTCTTCCCAATGATTGACGTGAAATTTACAGTGTTTCTCTGAATTTTGGGCACCTGAGGATAGGGAATGAGTTTTTAGGACGTTAAATTCTTTTCTAGATTTTGGGGACAATGGACAGATGATTTAATAAAATTAAGCTTTAAAATATGGGAACATTAAAAATACCCAGAAATAGCTTAAACAAATCAAATTATTAATATGTAAAATACCAATATGCTGCACAATAAACACCAAAAGCTATATAAATTTATTAATATGGATTGTGAAAATCTATGCTTCTAATCAAGCCAACAGAAGCTGAAAATTCAAATTTATAAGAGTAAGTGTAATTATAATGCATTGATTCCATAATCTTGATAGTGATGATCATAGAAATGAAATAAGTATGAAGAATGCTTTATAATTATTTAATTTTATTGTGACTGATGCCAAAAAAAGAAAAGTTGCACCGTGTATAGTACATAGGTAGTTGGTACATTGAATAAGAAGCTTAGAAATCAGAATCATTATCTGATGGAAATGTCAGATACTGCTTGCCATCACTAGAATTGTTGGACTCAACTGGCTCTTGCAATGGAACCCTAACTGACTGCACATCTTGGTCCTTATCAATCTGTGTTAGGCCCTTGAGCCTTACATCCCACTCTGATGCTAGGCACTCCCTATACTGAGGTGTCTTGCAATCAATTAGGCGCAAGGCAATGTGTACAACAAGCTTCTCGGTTCTTATAGAGTTGAGTCTGGTTCCTTTAACAAAATGGATGAAGCTAATATGTTGACCAATCCCTCTCAGCAGCAAAGGAACTAGAAACCCATGAGAGGAGGTGAATAGCAAGTGGATGCAAAAAATCATGGAGGCCCATATAGTTGCCACCGATTGTTTGGGTTCTCCTGTGCTAAAGTAGCCCTGCTTATCAACTCTGAACTCTTCTAGCCGTCAAATTCAATAAAACTGTAAGTTTCATCCACTCTGTTATAATATTTAATGCTTCATCGGGACTGTACATTTTCTTGAAGGCCTCATGAGGCCCTTCACCTTGTTGTCATTGATGGGGAAAACTCTACATAGCTTTTCATGTTCCATTTTGGCTTCACTGCATATGGGGCCATGTGTAAAGGTGTGTTTAGCTTCTTCCACCTCCTTTGAATAATGGGCTGAGCATGCTTGTTGTAGAACTCTGACGTGGGGTTGTTCTAGCCAATGGCAACTTTCATTTGGCCGAGAATGTTATCAATCCACTTTTAGATCTCCCCAAGTTTAGGACTATCAAAATCCCTATATATGATGTGAAAATTAGCAATACAAAAGATGTGATGTATCTCACATTGACTAGAACTTATCACTAGCTACCACCTCCTTTATCCTCTTTCCTTATTGCATCTCGGATTATCCTCACCTAGTCCACTCCCATGTCATGATCATAAGTTGCAAGGGCTCTTGCAATTCAAACATCCTCTGCAGTAGAGGGAAATATGAAGCAAATCTAGTCTCAACTAGCTTTAGGTATCTGTTTCTTGAAAATGATGGAAACAATGCCAAGGAGGTGCAATGGTTGCAAAAGAACATTTGCACCTCTCTTGCATCCACCCCTACCTTTTTGATCTACTTTTTTGCCAATGTCTTTCAGTGTAGCTGGGGGGTATCTTATTTGCAGTCCCCACATCCCCATACCATCCTGAATGTCTGGGATATGTTGTTGGGCTCCAAAGATGTGACTGGGAATTTATAACCAAGGTTGTAGGCTATGCGATCCCCTCCCTTGGTATGTATACCGACATATTCGGTATGAATATGAGTACGATACAGCCCAAATATGGCTTGGAAACCATGCCCGCCTGTACCTAGAATTAGGGTAATTTTAGAGCTGCATTGGATACATTTAGATTTGGCATTCTGAAAAATAGTGCTGTTTCCAAGTAAATTTTTTTGAAAAAAGCCCTCTTTCATTTGACATTTTTTGTTTGATGTTTGAAAAAATGTTGATTTATTTAATGTGACCAAGCTCCATGGAATGCATGCCAACCTTCCTGCATTGAATCTATACCTTTCATGTTTGGAAAATGAGATTATCACTGATGGGAATCATTATATGATGGGGAATCCTAGCATATTTAGAGTTGCTCGATATCATAAGAAAGGCATGTTGATAGATCATAGAGTTTATAGAGTTTTAGCCTTTAGTTTAAGATGTATTTATAAAGTTTTAGCTTTTAGTTGTTTTAATTAATATTTATAATCTTATAAATTATTATTAATATTTAATATATTTAAGTTTTGCTGTAAGTGTTTCTGGATTAGATTGTGTTGTATTTTTTGCATCAACGTTTCGGATCACACTCCATGATCCATCATCAGGATAAGAGGGAGCATAAGGAGAAATGAAAATCTGCAGACCAAGAATTGAATAAAAAGGAAGAAGAAGGGGGGAAGGCAAGGAAGGCACAAGAACCAAGGATGGAATTGTATTAAAAAAATTAAAAAATATATATTTAGAATTATCATATCCAGTTGTATCCATATTAGGAGATCTTGAAAAATAGCTGTATCTGTAGTTGTATCCATGTCCATGTCCATGAAACTTTGTTTATAATCTCAAGGAGAGCCTAGTTGAAGAAGGCCCAGAATATAAACTTTAGAACACTATTATGTCTCTACATTGGAACCAATTGATATCCTGCCTTGTAAATCTATTATATGTTGCTCATCTAGAACAAATCCTGGGGTGATCCATCCCTAATTGGGTGAGCTGTTGTGATTTCTGAGTCAAGCTAATCAGAAAAAATATGTAGTCTTTAGTTTGTATTTGATGTCTTCTTATGAAGCACTATTATTGTAATGTTGGAAAAAGACCTTTCATCACTTAATTGAGAAGTTCATTGCCTTCAAATTCTGGGTAATCTTGATGTACATTCTTTTATCCTGGATGCGTGTTACAATATGATCTGGATTACAAGGTTTTTAACTTTTTTCTTAAGCTGAAAATCAGCAGATATTTAGGCACAGTTTTTTGTTTCTTTTGGAATTGATCTAAGGCAAGCCCATGGTTGGACAATGAGACATTGACAATCTTTTTAGTTGAAAACATAAAGTTCTATATTAAATGTCACAATGCATAAAATGTTACGATTTGCATAGTTTTCTATATGAGGAGAAAACCTTTCAATTTACCAGCTTATGAACCATGTTGTTGTCACGATGTGTCTTTTTAAACCACAATCTTCTGGTAAACTGCAGACTTGAAATGTCAAACAAGTACATGAGAGGAAAGTAACTTTATTGTATAGGTCTAGTCTTAGTGTAAGCTTGTCGATTTTTGTAACTATGCTGTTTGTCACATAGTATCTAGCTTTCAAATTGCACCTTTACCATTATTTGTTCAGTGACAGTATTTCATGAGATAAATAATATTGAGAGAATATTATACAGGTCTTTTTTACTTGCTGTAGTAACTGTTTCTGGAATTTAGTAGTATGTAATGATCAGTTAGCTGTTACAACATTGCAAACAATTCCTCTTTTCTAAGACTCTGTATCTAAATCTAGAAGTCTGCTTTGCTGTAGATTCAGAACTCATCTGGAAGAATTATGTTTTTTTTATGGTAATCTAGACACAATCGCACTGCCTCAGTGTTGGGTTTTAGATGACTTAAAGTGAGCAATGATGAGGGATTTTAAACTTTCCAGATGTTTCAAACACTTTAGCACATTATAAAAAGTATGCTATGATAGAGAAACCTGAGCATTGAGAATATCTTGTTTCTTGTATGTTTATCATCTGGATAATCATGGCTTCTTGTACTTGAGCTTTGGTAAAACAGTATGTTTCTCTTCTCTATACAATGTTAGTTTCTTCTGCTTGAGCTTTGGTAAGACAAGTTAAGTAAAATCAATTCTATTTGAGATCTATATATTATATGCATTATTTGAGGTTCTGTACACTGTCATTCTTTTGTGAGTATTTATGGGCCTTATCATGGTCATGAGAATTACTGATGGCGATTGTCCATCCCCTTATGCAGATTTTATCGAAGAAAATATTTTGACCAAACTATGATAAAATCTTGAACTTGAATATTTTGGTGTTCATCTTGCATGGTGTGGCTGCTTTCCTCAAGTATTATTCTGTTTACAAATAATGTCCTGGAACTGATACAGATGTAGTTACGTCTTCTTATGTGTAAGCAGGTTTCAATGTTGAAAAAGTGCAGTACAAGAATGTGCAGTTCACAGTTTGGGATGTGGGTGGACAGGAGAAACTTAGGCCTCTTTGGAGGCATTACTTTAATAACACTGATGGCCTGGTAACAATTTCACCTTTACAAGCTAGTATATTTGATTAAGAGGTTAAAGATGCAGAATCTTCATCGTCAGTCCTATACAATGAAATAAAGGGTGATAAAATGAATAATTGTGGTGTTGATTACATATTTGTCTGAATTGGATAGCCTCAAGAATCAAGACTTATAATTAGCAAAGGATTATTCCATTCAACCATGTATAGGTATTTTTTTTGCTAAGACTACTCCTTTATCTGCTAAAAGGTACCTTGTTTTTCTAGCATACATGGTAGCAGGTACGATTTTGTCTTACATGTGTGAAAAGTTAAGGACAATAATAATGTGTTGCAAAATATACTGAATTGTTTCTATTATTTGCCACATTTGTTATTCAATAATGTGCCAGGACACTTATAAAACTTGGAAGTCATCATTAGTAATGTTACCTCAACTTCAGACCTCTCTTAAACCAATATGTATATCAGGATATTTGGCAAATATCTCTCCTCATGCACCTTGATGAGTTAGTGGCCTAAAATATTATTAGCATATTATAAAATAGGTTTACAATAAGTCATGAAGAATCAGATTATTGTTTAGAATAGAATAGAAGATGACAATCATTTATTAAAAGTGTGCAACTTGACTTTTAAAGCTCCTTATAGCATATCTGTAGTAACTAAGTTTGCAATTGCTAGTGGAACATTGAAGAGGACCTAAGGGATAACTCTATTAAACTTAAGCAGAGATCAAATTTAGGGCCAAAATGAAGAGAAACAATATGGACAAATCTATACACAAAGAGAAATGTTTAGCAAAATCTTAAACACCACAAAAAGAAATAATGACACACTCACACTATAACAAGAGATTTTACTTTGGGAAATCCTTTTAGGGAAAAATCCTACAAAAATAGCACTAGCTTACTATATTAGCCAAGGTTGCAGGATATGTGGCCGCTCTCCCTTGGTACTCATACCAGTGTACTTAGTACGAGTATGGGTATAGTATGGCCCAAATATGACCTGGAGACCATGCCCACCTGTACCCAGAATTAGGGTAATTTTAGAGCCATGCTGGATACATTTGGATTCGGTGTTCGAAAAAATTGTGCCATTTCCACGGGAAATGTTTAGAAAAAAACCCTCTTTCGTTTGATGTTTTTTGTTTGGCATTTTTTGTTTGGTGGTTTTAAAATGTTGATTTATTTAACGTGATAGTGGACATTCAGTTTGAGCTCTATGGAATGCATGGCAAGTTGTTTGCATCAAGTTTGCACTTTCATGTTTGGAAATTGAGGTTATCATTGACCAAAATCATTCCATTATGCAAAATCTTGATGTATTTAGAGTTGCTCGATATTGTGAGGAAGGCATACTGATAAATCATGGAGTTTATAGAGTTTTAGCCTTTAGTTTGAGATGTATTTATAAAGTTTTAGCATTTAGTTTTTTAATTAATATTTCTAATTTTATAAATTGTTATGTTTAATATATTTAAGTTGATTTTAATAATAAAATTTATTTAAATTTCAATATTTTAAAAATAGTTAAATACTTTCACATTTAAATTTAGGTAAAAAACTAAAATAAAATAAACTAAAATTTAACTATTAATAATAAATAATAGTTAAATATTTTAGCATTTATATCTAAATAAAAAATTAAAATAAAATAAACTAAATATAATTAAAAAGTATATTAAAATTTAAATTTAATAATAAATAATAGTTAAGATTTATATATATTAGAATTTAAATATATAGAATTGTCTTTTTTAACAGTAGCCATATCAGGGGGTCTTGAAAAATAGTAGGATTTGTATTGTATATTGTATTTGTATCCGTACTTGTATTTGTGTCCATGCAACTTTGATATTAGCTCATTTGTTTGCAATACAATAAGATGTTTTTCATTTTTATTTAAACCTGGTCTATTATTGTATAGAAATTAAAAATTAAACTTGATTGGATATTGCAAAATATTCCCTTCGGGATATTAAAAATTCAAATGGGACATTACAAATGGTATTATAGCTGGATCTTGCCAGCTTGTGAGTCTTCTTTTATATGCCATTTAGTAACAGAGCTAGCAGATATTATCACAGAGAACTTATTTCGTTTAAATGACAAAAGAAGTAAATTTGGCAGATAGAGAGTGAAAAGCTCCTTTGGGGAAAGTTCTTACAAAGAAATTTGAAAAGAAGATTGATATAATGATAGAAATGTTGGGTCAAGTGCTCCACATGAAACAAAATAATATGAATGCTTCTAGAAATCAGAGAAAAAAAGTTAATGTGAGGAAATCACAAAGTCCAATGCAAGATGATATTCACACCATGTATGCAAATTATAAAAATCTTCCCATCAAAATCGAAAAGGCCATGCCTTTCACAAATTTCATGAGTATAATGGGTGTAAATGGGGTTAAGTCGAATTTTGCCACCCTTCCTACAATATCACAGAATGCATTGTCTAAGACAAATGTTCTTGGCACAAGTTTTGTGCCAATGACTATGACTAGGACTCCTATTATACCTAATAGGAACTCATCAAGTGTATGCACTTCACAAGTTCAAGCTTTGGCAGGAGGTTGGAGTGTTGCTACTGAAATAGCATTATGATTGATGTTTTGAAGTCAAATAACACACAAGTTCCAAATCTTTTGCAATGTGCTCCCTCTACAATTGTACATTCCTTTTCTCATGATCAGCTTGTTAGAAGGTCTCAAACAGTGGATGGGGATCATCATTTATCAAAAGGGCAACCTTGGGCATCCAATTCTATATTAACATCTTTTATGGGCAGGTCTTCTACCATGGCTAATTATTTTAATATCAGATCTTAGCAATTTGTTGGTCCTCAGAAAGCAATGTGAACTAACCAGGAATGCAAGCCAAAATCGACAATTCAGATTGCAAGCTTTAGTCTTAGAATAATAGATACATCCACTATTAACACTAGTGTTTTTGAAGTCAGCAAATTACCTTCTATAGCATCAAATTATGTGAAGATTGAAGATGCAACTACCAATTTGCATAAAAAGTTAAAAGATGAATATTTAAGATGATCAACATGTTATCATGCCAATTGTCTTCAAGTTCTTAAAATTGAGTGTATAGGTCTTAGTTTGGATCAAGGATTGGGAATTACAAATTTCCAAGATTGATTTGGGATCCTGGTACCTTCAAAAAGAATTAGTCAAGTGAAGAAGAAATTCTAAGAGTATCCTAGTCTGTGATTGCTTGAGGACAATCAATCTTGGGAAGGGCAGACTATAATGTCCCCTTTCCAAAATGGGATTATAATAATAAAAAATTAAAATATTAAAAAAATAAATATATAATTATAAAATATAAAATTAAATTTTAATTTTATCTAAAGGCAAAGGGCATGTGAAGAATCATGACTGTTGAAGGAAAAAGATATATAAGGGACACCCAACAAGGATAAGTAACCACCATATGAAGAAGACATCTTTTGTTTACTGATTATTACTCCTTTGGAGCATGGAATTGCGGTTCATTTAACTTGAGAATGAAACTCCTCATGGCAGGAATTGAAGGACAGAAATCCACAATTTCTCAAGAGTGATTTTACAGGGAAATCATCATTGTGCTAAGTTGACAAATTTTCTAGTAGAAATTATTAAAATTTCGAGCTCATAACATTTGCTGTTTATCAACAAATCTGATTGCTATCTTTAAAAGAGATTTAATTGTGCAAATTTGATTAATTATTAGAAATACCAAATGGAAAAGTATAGTTTCCAGTGTATATATTATTGTATAGAAATTAAAAAGTAAACTTGATTGGATATTACAAAATATTCCATTTGGGATATTAAAAATTCAAATGGGACATTACAAAGGAAATTTGTCTTGACGCCTAGGGAGGCCCACCCAAGCCTTGGAGGGGATGACGAATAATGATAAACAAGTTGTGATCATCTACCATGGATGATGTTTGGAACTTTGGAGGAGTCCATCTTGAAGGTTGTCCAACTAATGGTAGAGTTAACCCTCTTTGTCAGTTGTAAGAGCAGTGCTAGGAGGAGATTGAGTGGCTACAATATTGCCCTTGATGAAGAGATCTATCACGAGAAGGTGAGGAGGGAAAATCTTGGCAATTGTGCCAGGGGGGCATTCCTTGAATGTTCTAGTATGGTTTGAAGATGTTGTAGTTCAAGGGCTACTTTGTTGGCTTGAACTTTTATCTACATTAGCACATTAGAAATCAACAATAATTTGGTGGGTGGCAAAACTAGATTCAACATCAAAATTAGTAAATATAACAGAATTTCTTTCTTTTCATATGCATAAAGGAATTTCTAATCTGAAAACATGTCATAGTTGGGAGATTCTAATTGGAAATCTGGTCTCATTACCCAACACAACAGTATGCCGAGTACAAGGCTTCGGCTGAAACAACTAGAAGTTATTAATCCATTGCCAATCTTATTGCCCATGAGCTTAGAACCATAAAAGATGCTATAGAGTTTCCACTTGGCCACAAAACGAGCATCTTGGATTGGAAATCCCAAGATGCAACATGTCCTTGGTATAACAAACATCAAGCAAAATGAGCTATTTTGGGCTACACAATTGCTTTCTAGATTGGTTGAAATTGCTTGGTCCACATGAAAGGAGATTGTAGGGACCACCTAGAATTTAGCTTTTGAATCACAGGAAGATGTGACCACACCCACCTATATCCTTTTCTAGGAGTGTAATTGCGGAGAGTATTATCCGCATACCACTTCTAGGCCTTTCACTAGGGTTTCGTAGAACACATTGAATATTTTGTGCAAGTGATGTGGTGGCATGACCTCAATTATTGTTTGAAAAGTTTCTTTGCTTGTACGACATAATTTTAACTTAGTCATGGCCCATGCTGCCAAGAAAGCCAAGAGGAGGTAGCCTTGGAGTACAAATCTCGTATATGCCTAACTTCGCTTTTGAAGAACTTAAGAGAGTGCATCTAGGAATTGCTGCAAACGACTTATCTTGAAACACAATGATGGGAGACCACCAAATGGATTGCTGGTTGATGGATAAACCAGTGTGAAATCTATCCGTATTCCAAATGAACTAAGGTTTAGCAACTTCCTAGGCTTTCCAAATGTTTTTGGAGCCAGATGCAATGCAATTGTGTATCAGAAATTTCTAGGCTTCATTACCATCACAAAATTTGACAGTCCATTTAGCAGAAAGCACAACTCCCTATCTGGTAATGTCAATAAGGCCTAAACCTCTACAGTCCCAAGAGAGACAACAAATATCCCAAGCAACTTTGTGAAAACCTTTGTTGTAGTTTGAGTGGGCCCATAGAAAATCCAAGCTTGTCAACATGTGTGCCAACTGAAACTTTAGAGCATATTTGAAATCTACCTTGCAGCAAAAGCAGCTTGGTGATGTAGTATGCAAGATTTTCTCCACTTTATCAATGCCACACTACCAGTGTAGCTTGGCAAAGCATGGAAGGCAAAGGGGATTCCAAGGAACTTGAAGCTCTCGCCATGGTCAATGGGCTTCCAACCAAAAGAATTAAGCAGGGCTGTAGGTGGTGAGAAGGATTGTTGGCAGAATTACTTATTTCATTGAATGTTGGAGCCAGAAGCTAAGAAGAAAGACTTTTAAGTCTTCTTTGAGGTTATCCTCATCCTCAAGCAACATGAAAGAATTGTCCACAAAATGACCATTAACCAATTGTCGGTGGTTATTAATAAGAAGGGAAATCCCGTTGACTCCCTAATGTGAGATGTCTTTGATAAGAACATAGCCAAAGCCTTTGGTGGCCAGCACATAGAGAGAGGATGCAAGAGGGCAACCCTGCTGAATGGACTTGAAGAGGCTGAATAATTCAAATTGGATGCAATTGACTGCAAGGCTAAGTTACGGGTTCAAGGTCAGTATTGATTATGGGGGTTCAGTATGTTGGTATGGGAATTTTTTTGGGTACATTTATACAAAAAGCATAAAAGAAATCTGGAGGTTTTCTTGAGAAAAATGATTACATATTGTAAGGCAAGTACAAGCATCCACAAAAAACATTTGAATTGATTGAATGTTATTGGAACCAAACCCAAGAGATCTAAGCATGGCTAGGATGAAATGCCACTCAATTCTATCAAACTTTCTCATAGTTAGTTTTGATGATGAGTACTTTCTGGTTAGATTTTGTAGATACTATATACCTTTAAAGAAACAATGATGTTGTCAACTGTCAAGTATATATCTGCTTTGGATAAATGCAGTCTTCTTTGGTTGGACAATAAGCACATGTCTAATTCACAAGTCAAGAGCCTTAGTAGTGATCTTTTAGGAGACATTCAACAAGGTGATTGTTTTCCAATTACAGATTTATTTAAGATCTTCAGCTTTAGGTATGAATTTAATGCGTCCTTTGTTAATGATAGAGCCTAAAGAGCTGGTATGAAATGCTTCTTTGGTTGGACAACAAGCACATGTCTAATTCACAAGTCAAGAGCCTTAGTAGTGATCTTTTAGGAGACATTCAACAAGGTGATTGTTTTCCAATTACAGATTTATTCAAGATCTTCAGCTTTAGGTATGAATTTAATGTGTCCTTTGTTAATGATAGAGCCTAAAGAGCTGGTATGAAATGCTTCAAGATAGATTTTATGTAAATTTGGGCTGACATTGACCTAAAGGATTTCGTAGAATTCACAAGGGAAGCCATGACATCTAGGAGCTTTATCATTTGCCATGCAAAAAACTGTCAGTCAAAGTTCCTCTTGTCAAAGGATTTTTTTGTAGATTATAACCCAGGCTATAGAAAGATATCAAGGAACCACTTGAAGGCATGTCTTGAGTGCTTCTTCTTGTTCTTGAGAGGGTTCTTGAGCTTTGAAAACCTTCATATAATGTTGAATAAATGCATTCAGAAGTTGAGGAAGTTTGAAGATGCATTGACTAGCTTCTTTGATGGTTTTGATTTTTTGAGAAGCTTTTTTTGCTTGCATGGCCTAAAAAATTCCATGGAAACTCTATCGTGAACATTCAACCAATAAAATATGGCCTTGATTTGAGCTCCCTTGGCATTGTAGGCATCAACCACCTACACTTGAACTTGTAGAGGTTTGTTAAAGAGCACTACTTCTAATTGAGCGCAAAGTTGGCTAAGCTTTGAGGACATCACCACATAGGACTTATGGTGTATCCTAGCCAGCGAGTGGTGAAAGATCCTTAAAAAAGACTAGTGTGGGTGATGGCATCATTACACCAAGCAATCCAATTGGTATCACCTTTTGGACATGGCACAAAATTCTAGACATGGTGGATATGAGTCAATGTCAACTTGTGATGAAGAAGTGATTTGTTTAAAAAGAATTGTGCATCTTTTCAATTATAGGTTAATGAAAACCCCATTCTAGCCAAAAAAAAAGATTGGAGAGTGGTTGGAAAGCACACAATTTGAAAAAGATTCAATTGGGAGAGAATAATTGGCAAAGGAGAAGAATGGTTACACCAACATCATAGTATGGTTTACTTACTTTACTATTCTTTCTAAACCACTACACAAGTTGGCCAAGTGGTACACAAAGTTTCTTTAGGTCGGTGGCGAAGGTGGATCCCACTACTTAATTAGTAGGGGTGGGGATAGTACACATTTTGATGACCAAGATTGGGATCATAAAGGTCCAATTTATTGCACATTTAAATCACATCTCCCTTTCAGAAGTTGTGCATCTAATAGGAAAATGGCCTTGTTTATCCTAAGCCACCTCAACCATGTTAAAGTCGCCACTAAGAACTCATTGGGCTTTAGGCAATTCATCTACAAGCCATTGCCAAAGCAAGGTCCTATCAGCTACATCATTCAATGCATAGATATTAACAATGCCAAAGACTTTATTGTCAATCTTGAAAAGGAGCCATATGGCCCTATTGGATGGATCACGACCATGTATAACATAGTAAGAATGCCGCTTGGCATATACAAAGGTTACTACACCACCCCTAACTTGTTCATTATTACTGTTGAAAAACTATTTCTTGGCCATGTGACACAACACATGATTGAAATAAAAACCTGTTAAACCTTGATCTCTTAAAGATAGATTTGAGGAGCAAAATCTTTGTTGAGAATTGTGCACAATGAACTTGTGGTTTGAGTTTGTTAGACCACTAACATTCATGAAACACAATTCTTGACAAAAGTACATATCCTTGGAGTCCAACCCTTATAGTGTAGAGAATTTGTATTGCACAAACCAACTTTGATTATGGGGAGAAGATTCCCCAAATTGCTTGAGCTGTTTTTCTGTGACATATTCCCCTTCTTCAACTTCACAAGGAGGGCTGCATGATTGTCTGACACCCTTTTGTGGAGAGGCGGTTTGAACCACTAAATTTGTAGAGGACAAAACACTCCTAGGGAGTGGAGCTCTAGAATAATGGGGTTTACTAACCTCTTTGGACGGTTCACAAAAAGAGTGAGAGGGCTCTAGCAGGGTTGCCACCACCTGCTTGGCTTTTTCATTGGCATTGGACCAAGAATGAACTATTGGAGTTTAAAGCTTTGGATGTTAAACTACTAGAATTTCTGGCGTTTTTGGGTTGAGAGCCTTTATTGGACCTGTTGCAGCCACTTTACGACTACCAACATTTGTTTGATCATCTTCATTTTTAACCATATCACTTGTTGGTTTGGAGGCTAGCTTTGGTCTTTGGTCAAATGTAGACTAGGGAATTCAACCCATACGGATACCTTAAGAACTTGGTGGTTAGACACAACAAAGTCCCTAGTCTAGGGAGAAAAAAATAAGAGTTGCAAACATGGCAAGGTCCATGATGAAATACTACATTTGCACGGTTGGCTTTAGCAAAACAAAAGAGGAAAAAACCTTTGGCTAAGTTATGATAGCATCCAGTTTAATAGTTTAACCCCATGGGGAACTAAGTGGTATTTACTTAGCCACAGAGTATGCTTTTATAGAGTGCTAGGACTCAATGTTTTAGTATCATTTTTTTTTTCATGAGTTCCCATTTCTTGTGTTCATTTAGGTTTCTCTGACCCCTATTTATAGCCGATCAGAGAGGAACTTGTGTGGGTTTTTGTTTCTGCATTTTGCCTAAGTATGAATCTTTGTGTACATTGATTAGGCAAAAAATCTGCTTAAGTTTATATTTTCAAGTTTGGGGTGTTTCTTGGGTATTTTCAGTGTTCTATTGGCTTATCAAGGTTTTACCTACCAACATACTTTTCTCATCAGCTTGACAACTTGTTCATACCATGTTAAAAAATTGGTTAAGTGTTGGTTCTATCAGGCTGCCAAATTTGGTCATTTACCCTTCCATCCCCACTTTCTTGATTCCTTTGCTTCCCAATAATTTCTGTATTTCGGCGTTGGAGTTTTGGGTGTCCCTTAAATGTCAAACCATTTTCCTATTTTCTTGAAACTCTGAGAATTTTAAGTCCCTTATTTGCACTAGACTTTTGGAGTTTTCCATCCTTCCATCCTCGACTAGGAGCACAAGGTATGACTTTTCCCTAACCTCCAACAATTCAAAACTTCTACTTGTTTTCGTTGGCTTCCCACTAACTCACTGAAACGACCTGGAAAGACCACATGGTCATTGAAAAAGGTCCAAGTACACTAGAAAGCTATTGATAGCTATTAGAGATGTCTTTTCATTGTTTGAGGAGAATTAACACACGGTTTTGGCACACAATTCAAGATGTTTCCACAACAGTTTGTTGGACATGGTTGGAGTTTCATTTATGGCTGGATTTGGCCCTGCACCTACCCCTGGACACCTAGAATTGCATTTTTCACTATTATTCCACAAATTTGACTCAATTGAATGCCATAACCATGTAAAAATCATTGTAGGTGTCATATTTGTTGGTTGTTGTTGTAGTAAAGATGAAAATGCTTAGGAAATGCCATAAATGATTCAATGAGCCACTGCAACCACCAGATTTGATTCGCAAGTACTGATAAAGCATTCTTCAATTGAAAAGAAGGCAGGTTCAAAGGGATTGATCGATACCATGCCCTAATTTATTAGAGGAATGGAAAGTGTAGAGCCCAATTTTATGCCATTTCCATGCTGCATATTCAATGAATTTCGGAAGTGTTTTGTGGTTCATCATGTGTGGATTTTAAGGATATTAATGCCTAGAATAATGGTGAATGGAAAGGAGTTTGTTTTCTCACACTTTTGGGTGGATTTGTAGATCCTGAAGGGGCAATTCTTGTGTAGAATATTTATTACGAAGGTGGCTAAGATATGGCTAATACCTCCAATACCACATGGCCATGTCTCTTTCCTAGGGTCAAACATTCTTGCTACAATCTATACATGTGACTTATTCATTCATTGTAAGGGTGGGTTCTTTTGGTTTTCATTGTATAGGGTGTAGAATAGTCTAGGGTTTCAATTCTTGATAGTGGGTTCACCTTTAAAGCCACTCTCAAAATTTGTAGAGAGGTAGCTACTAAAGCAGTTTTTTTGTAACCATGTGTCTCCTTGGCCAATTGTTAGCATTTTAGAGGGTTTTAAGTAGTAGGGTATTATAGTTTCCTTGCAATTTGAAAATTTTACTTCATCACATTTATTGGTGTGAGTGTAATAGAGATTAGATGAGTGTCGCAGCACTTTAAATCAATGCAAATTGTTATTTGTATTGGTCTCTTCTTTGTCGCATGTGCATGTTTATGATTTTGGAGAGGGATTATTAAGTAGAAAATCTTAAGCAAAGCCTAACTGTTATATTCTTAAGTGAATCATGTCTACATATTCATACTTTGCCAATGTATATGAAATTTTAAATGAATCTATTTCAAGAGAGGTCTTTTCAGCTAGTAAATCTTGACCTATTGTCGAAATGGGGGTCAATCATGCAATTTGAGTATAATAGTTGTTGTCTATTATTTTGGTTGCCCATTTTGTTTGATTTCAATGCCTTCTAAGGCATACCTCCTAGAAGACCCTCTTGGGTTTAAGTTGAGCCCAAAGAGCAAGAGAGTCTACCCACTCTTGTAATTAACTTTTAACCTTCCTAAATCTGTAGATGAGCCTATCTTTACCTTCATGATGACAAACCCCTAGCTTTGTAGGTGAAGGAAAGCTCAATCTTGGACCTGCTGGTTTAGGACCTAACATAGAGAATGGCCTACATATAGCTTATAAGAGGTAAATTGTTCTAACCATTTGCATGCATATTCAAAATCTGGAACTGAAAGAACAACATCCAGAGGATTTTTAGAGCCCATACCTCGTGAACACTTCTGGTACGAACCTGTGGGGTTTCATCATTGTTGGGTTCATCAATCACTCCAATCCCAGCTGCATCAGTAATAACAGCTGAAGGGCTAGGTTTCTCTGTCAATATAAAGCATGCCCAAAGCGTGAGAAGCCCTAAGAGCTGCTGTAATATCCCACCCCTGATAGGATATTTACTTTCTGAATTTTGCCTGTACGTTTTTATTTGTTTTGATGAATGTTTTGTGATATATTTGCAATGTTTGATACAACAATATAATGCAGAAAAATAGAAGATATTGCAATAATAATTTTCAACTCAAAAACTGAACATTACATAGGGAATACACAGCTGAAAATTCCAAATTTTTATATCAGCTTAGATACTCAGTATTTTTACGAAATATTGACAACCCAGTTCATAAAATATCCCCTATTATCTAAAGTAACAATAGCCAGAGAATTTGGGGGTTACAAATCATGAACTCACAAGATAGATATGCTTTGAAACCCTCTGAAATGGATGCCAAAATGAAGTATAAAATTTGCAGCAGTCATACAGCAGAATAGATGCAAATACAAATGATGCTATGCACAACTCGCTAAACATTCAGTCTATATACTTCTCAAAACCCACACACAGTCCAAACTGGGTCTTCACCATTAACAGTATAATTTCCTGCAGATTCGTTGAAGCACAAGCACAATCCCTGCAATGGAATTGTCTGCAAGCTGGCTTGGGAGATCTTTCACTCCTGTACCGAGCTATTCTTCTTGAGGGATTTTGTCCTAAAAAAGTCTATGGCTTTCAACCAGCAAACCCTTGCTGAAGCTCTTCACCAATTTTCTCCAACATAAGAATGATATTCATGAATCCATAAAATGAGCTTCAAATGTGCTTTTATAATACTCAATTTGCATTTTCCTTCATTTCATTTAATTTACTTTTCTTGCCTTTTTGGTGCACAACTTAATAATAAAAAGTATACTTTAAAACTCACTTATATCTCCCCTATAAAAATGACACTTTAACTTATATTATAAAGTATACTTTAAAATCATTTAAATCCCCTTTAAATAAAGTCCTTATGTCTCCCTTTAAATTGGCACTTAAGTTAATATTATAAAGTGCACATTAAAATCACTTATATCCTTTTAAATATAAAGTCCCATTTTAATATATTTTAATAATGCATAAAGTTAAATAATTTAATTTAACTTTATTACTTGACGTTATTAATATTAAATGCATAGGATCAATATTAACCAATATAACTCCAGGATATAATTATGCCACCATGCCAAATATAGAAACTTAGCTAGTTGACCATACTAGCGACTTACTATAAATAGTAAATGTGCATCAAATAGTCTTGAATGGCCTCCGAAAAGTGCACCACAAATAAATTGGGACGAAGAGCTGAAGGATACTGAAATAAGCCCCAAAGGCTTTGCTGAAGAGCCAAAGATTACCCCTAAAATGGTCCCCTGAACACCCTGTTAGCCTATAGGGACTAGTTGGTAGACTAAGCACTGCATCTGACCATTACCTAGGAAAAGGGGATATTAAAGCTACTACAAAAAATGCAGACAAAGAATGCAAATCCTGCTGCACTAATTGGGGGTGGTATGATAGAACAAAACAAATCATACGAAATGAGCATCAAACCATACTGGCCTCTCTCCAACCTCTCTAAACTCCAAGAAAAGTTCGGTCTTTTATAGACAATGAATCTTCAATGCTATTTTTGTAAGGAAGTGATCACTTTGAATTGCCAACTCTGAAGGCTATCACCTTGGTTTGTAGAGGGTATAAACCAATGTTTTTCCAAGTTCTGCAGAAGGGGGACTGGGTTTTAGTGATGGCTGTTTTTTTCCAGATTTTGGGGGCAGCTGTTAAAATGATATTAATGATTAATATTTTAATATTTGAATTTGTAAAATATAAGTAGATAAAAAATATTGACAACTAACATAAACAAACCAAAAGAAATTGAAATTATAAAGAGTAAGTACGGTAACAATTTACTGATTCCATAATGCATTTGATAGACCGATAATCATAGACAATATGAAACATGATATCATATTTACAGATGACAAAAAAAGAAATGTTGCATCGTGAATGGTGCATAGGTACATTGATCGACAAGCTTTAAAGTCAAAGTCATCATTTGATTGATACCTCGGAAATTGCTCCTTTTCCTCTTCTCTTTTCCTCATTTCCTCATTTATTTTGGTGAATGGAAGACAGTAACGGGCATGAGTTTTAGAAGTTTTTATGGGTTGGAGGGAGGGCTTGATGGATCCCATTTTAGAGTTTTATTTGTTTTAGACACTTTGCATTTTTTCACTTTTTTTTTATGCATTTGATGTTGGGGATGCCCTAAAGTCTTGAGGATTGCTAGGGGATGTTCTCAAAACTTATATAAAAAGGGGGACAGGGACTGGACATCCTCTCCAAGTCCCCAAGTCCCCAGGACATCTGGGACATCACTTAAATCTAGGGGATGTTGACCTATAGAACATTGGTATAAGCTATAATGATTGTTCAAGCAAGAGAAAAATTATCATGATGCATTGAGCTAATAGAAAATTGGAGGTGTAAATTGTCTCGTCTGCATACCTAAATCTAGGGGATGTGTACCTATAGAACACTGGTATAAACTATAATGATTGTTCAAGCAGGAGGAAATTATCATAATGCATTGAGCTAATAGAGAAATTGGAGGTGTAAATTGTCTTGTTTGAAATGGTAATTGATTGTTCATATTAAACAAAGGAGAGAAATACTCCTTAAATAATAGATTGCAAACGATGTTTCTAAAAAGAAACAATTGACAACTAAAGAAATAAAAGAAGTTGCTAAAACAAATTGAAAGCAAACTAAACTTAATTGAAAGTAAACTAAACGACTAAGATGACCATTAAATATAATAATATTACTTTAATACCCTTTCTTAATGGTCATTCTACTAACTACACCAAGTTTAACCCTAAATTTTACAAATTTGTCTTGACTTAGGGACTTGGTAAGAATATTTGCAGTTCGATCCTCAGTTGGAACACACTGCAATATCATTGATCCATCTTCAACAAGCTGTCGTGTGAAGTGACTACGAAACTCAACATGTTTTGTTCGCTCATGGAAGGCAAGATTTTTGGCAAGCTTTAGCACCCCTTGGTTGTCACAAAACAAGGGTGAAGGCCCTGCTTGAGACATTGTCATGTGAGAAAGCATCCTCTGAAGCCATACTGCCTCACATGCTTCTTTAATTGTTCCTTGATATTGCCTGCCGCTTCTTACTAGTCCAAGTGACTGCACCCGCACCAAGACTAAAAAACATATCCAGAAGTAGACTTCTTGTCGTCAACAAAACTTGCCCAATCTGAATCTGTAAAACCAACCAGCCTTGGATCTTTGCATTTGCTATACAGAATGCCAGAGTTAGATGTCCCTTTCACATATGTTAGTACTTGCTTTGCTGCAACCCAATGTTAAGCCTTAGGGGTAGTCACGAGACGAGAAATATAGCTCACGGCGTAACTTAAATCAGGTTAGTGGCTGTAAGATAGAAGAGGCTCCAACTAGTTGCCTAAAAGCCGACTCATTAACCACTAGTGAATCTGATTTGGCTGAAAGTTTAAGCCCTTTCTCCATGGGTGTGGATGAGATTTTGCAATCTGTCATCTTGAACTTGTCCAACAAACTCCTTGCATATTTAGATTGAGAAATGAAAGTATTGCCACCTGTCTGCCAAATTTCTACACCAAGACAATAGTGCAAAAGACCCAAATCTGTCATATCAAATGCCTAACACAAATTCAACTTGATTTGCTCAAGCAAATGTAACCCACTGCCAATAACAATGATATCATCCACATAGATGACAAGAAGAATGATATCGCTACCAATGCTCTTGACATACAAATAGGCACCTAAGGGACTCCTCTGAAACCCTTGTGCAACCAAATACTTTTCAATCTTTAGGTACCATGCCATAGAAGCCTGCTTTAGGCCATAAAGACCCTTCAACAATCGGCATACATTGTGCTCTTTGCCTGCAACCTTGAAACCAGGAGGCTGCGACATGTAGACTTCTTCCTCCAAATCTCCATTGAGGAAGGCACTTTTAATGTCCATTTGAGCCAAATTGTGTTGCAATGGCTAGGACAAGTCGGATGGTGCTCATCTTTGCTGTGGGTGCAAAGCTCTCCTCATAGTCAATGCCTTCTCTCTACAAGAATCCTTTAGCCACCAACCGAGCCTTGTATTTATCAAGTGTTCCATCAGCTTTGTATTTCACTTTGTAGACCCATTTACAGCCAATGGATTTCTTCCCTAGTAGAAGATTTGACAGAACTCGTGTTGTTTTTCAAAAGACTATGATGTTCAAATTCCATAGCCTTTTCCCATTTAGGTTTTCCTTTCGCCTCTGAATAGTCCTGGGGCTCATAAACACTTTGAATGTTGACCATAAGAGCAAAATTCATTGTATTCTGTTTGCTCTTGCCTCTAGAAGATCTACCCTTAACTAGCTCATCATCTTGAACATCATCAATGAGCTTTTCCCACCACTTAGGTTGGAGAGTAGATGCATCTTCTTCCAATCAGGATGATCATCATCATGACTGGGGCTGCCTGAAATGAAATCATCTGGATGATGGTCTAGGTTGTCTTGAGGGAAATCTGCTGGTATAGGGTCATGCCTTGGAGATGCCACTTGCCTTGGAGATTCCACAAGTTTCAAAATCATCAAAATCCCTCCCTCCGGGTGGAGCTAATGGAAGCCTAACACCCAAATCCTTAGTCTTCAGAGGCTGATCCTTAGGACTCTTGATGGGAGAAGAGGGTTGAAAGGGCCCACATTCTTCATCAAAAACAACATCCCTGCTAAATGTTAGATGATCAGTGTCCAAATCAATCAGCGGATAGGTCGTATGATTGTCACTATATCTTGTAAGCATCAACTTCTAGCTTTTGGAATCCAGTTTGGTCCTCTTTGTATTTGGAATCCAAATATACAAAGTAGAACCAAAAATCCTCATATGACTTATTCTTGGTTTCCTCCCAGACCATGCTTCCTTTGGGGTCATCTTCTTGACGGCTTGTGTGGGAGACTTGTTGGGAAGGTATGCGGCAATATACACTGCTTCTGCCCAAAATTTCTTTGGAACATTTCTATTCTCCAACACATAATGGACCATTTCTGTAATACTACGGTTTCTCCACTCAACAACTCTGTTTTGTTGAGGGGTATAGGGTGTGGTAAGCTAACGCTTGATATCTTGTTTAGCACAGAAGTCAGTGAATTGGTTAGAACAGAACTCACCCCCATTATCCGACCTAAAAGTGATGATTGGACATCCCAACTCTTTTTCAACTAATGCTTTAAACTTTTGGAATTCATTAAACACTTATGATTTTGCTTTGAGGAAAAAACATCCACATTTTCCTATTGAAATTATCAACAAATAACAAAAAATGCTTGCCACCAATGACCAATGCAGTATTCATTGGTCCACAAACATTTGCATGAACCAGCTGAAGGACCTTGGATGCTCTCCAAGATTGTTCGTCTGTAAATGGAGTGCGATGCTGCTTCCCTGCCTAGCAAGCTTTGCATACACCATGTGCCTCTTGCTGAATTTTAGGTAAGCTTTCCACCAAATTCTCTTGAGCCAGCTGAGAGAGGTAGGCTATGTTGAGATGCCCATACTGCTAATGCCAAAGAGTGCTGATGGATGAACTCTTTGCAGCATTGGATGCTCCTAAGACTCTCCAGTATCAACCAGTTGATACAAACCATGATCTTCGAGCCCAATTGCAACTGTTTTCTTGGACTCCTTATCAACAATGCGACACTTATGTGAACTGAAGATGATGTCCAACTTCAAATAGTGTCACATAATTTGACTCACAAAGAGTAAATTGAGCTCCATGCCCGGAATATAGTATACATTGAGAAATATGAGATTTCTCCCACCAGATGTAATCTGAATGTTGGCATTGCTGACAATTGTATACTCTTCACCACCACCAAAGATCACAAAATCAGAGCAAGCCTTATACTCTGTGAACCAATCTCTCATGTGTGTGAAATGCCGAGATGCTCCAAAATCAATATACCACACAAATGATTTGACATGATTTGCTGGTCTTTTGACCATGAATGCATAAAAGGCAAACTCCTGCTTAGAATGCTCTACAATATGGGCCTTTTGTTGAGACCTTTACTGGTTGGATTTCTGATTAGCCAACTGCTTCATGCAATGTTTCTTCATTTGACCAATTTTACCACAGTTGTGACATGTGATAGTCTTCTTGGAGCTATCCTCAGATTTTCTTTGTCCTTTTTGCTGAGAGGACTTGCCTTTTCCTTTATCTTTGGTAGTAATTGCTTGTTCCACACTGGGTGTGTCGCTGCTGCTCCCAAACTGCTTTTTCCACCTATCTTGCTGCAAGAGCTTGTTGCACAGGTTATCAAACTTCAGGTCAACATTGATGGAGGTAATGTTGAGAGTTTCAATGAAGTGTTCGTAGGATCGTGGTAAGCTTTTCAGTGTGATCACCACCATATCCTCTTCTTCCATCTTGCAACCAATGGCCTCTAGTTGATCGCGAATGTCTTTGATCTTCATGAGAAGATCTTGCAAAGACATCTTGTAATCCATCATGATGGAGAACAACATATTTTTAAGAATGCTTTTCCCTTGTTTGAGGTTTCATGTAGATCCTTCCAAGTGTTTCTAGATCTTTGTAGTAGTCTTGCTAGATGGTATTTCCAGAAGCATCTTGTTGTGACCTTTTCACACATCGCCCCATTCAAGATGGGGACCCCCTAAATTTTTGCTCCATTCCGGTCTTTTGGCTTGGGTTTTTCTCTCTCTCTCCCGCTCTGTCTCTTTTCTGATGTCCGCCTTTCGAGGGGTTGCGCCCGTCAGTGAATTTAAGTGTGAAACTGACCAAGTCTAAAATTAGGGTTTCATCGTTTCTGGTCAGTCCAAGGTCAAGTAAAGTGAGTAAATTGAAAATTGAACTTAACGTTGTTGTCAGCAGGCATCCGGCAGGCTCTCAGCAAGTTTTCATCGAATTCTGAGGTACTTACTATTTTTAGTAAGTGTGAAATTCAGGGCAGTTTGTTAGCTATTTTGAGATTCCGACAGTCACACAGCATTCAGAGCACGTCAGGCTACTCGCGTGTAAAATTTGAGCGAAAAAACAGCAACTTACTATTTTAGCACCGGCTTCCAGACGAATTTCGGGTCCAGATGCGAGTTTTTCTTTGCATGTCCGATATTCCTTCCGGTTTTTCAAGACCTTCGCGATGATGTAACATGCAAGTCGAGATGACCACTTTCGTGGATTCACCTTCCCGAGGCTATTTTTAGGGTTTGCATGACGAGGTTTCTTTGCATGCCCGTGATTCCCGATGGTTTTTCGAGAGCTTCGCGATGGTGTGACATGCAAACGAGATTCTCACTCAGAAGGAACTTGCTATTTTTAGCAGTGTGTTCTACCGCCTCCCCAGCTCAGATTCACGAATGATCAAGTAAACGAAGGCAAACGATATCATTTGGTATGCATGCAAAGCAAATTAGGGTTTCCAGCTTCGGAGCCTAAAAATAGGCATAAAAGTCAAAATTTTCAAACCGGTGTAAACCACAGCGATCTGTCCTTCAGCCATCTAATGGTGAAATTTCAAGTCGATCGAGCACTTACTATTTATAGTAAGTCAATTTGGAAACCGCTAAAATAGTAAATTGATCTGCATGCGCCGTGTCACCAGCAGTCACGTGGTGAGGAGCGCCTCATTCAAATTTCAACTCGATCGGAGCTTGGGAGCTATCAGAAACATGAGCTTACTATTTATAGTAAGCCACCTTCAGAAACAGGCTAAAAATAGCAGGTCAGCTAAAAATGGCAGTGTAGACAGGACAATGAAGCTATGAGGATGCTACGTTCAAAATTTCAAGTTGATCCGAGCTTCAGAAGTGCAAAAATGAGAAGGCTTACTATAAATAGCAGGATATGAAATACTGGCAGGGAACGAGAAAATTTGTCTAAGTCTGGAACTTCATCCAGCAGGCTTAGTGAAATGCGCCCAGGTGAGTGAGGAAGTTCAAGAAAAAGATAAGTATGAAGTTCGCCTGTTCAGGGGGCAAAATGCACCCAAGATGAAGAAGTCAAAGAAAGTCAACGAAATTTCATCCTGCTGCTAGGCCAAAATGCGCCCAACTTAAAGAGGGAAAAGTTGAAAAATTTTCTAAGTATGAGAAATCCGCCTCACCCCTCAAAATGCGCTCAAGATGCAAGTTTATCCTGTACACAAGGCAAAATGCGCCCAAAAGCAAATTGGTCAAAGCAAAGTCAAAGTTTCTTATCCTCCTCAAGGGGCAAAATGCGCCCAAAGTCATGCATGTGAAGACAAAATTTGGAAGGTGAAGGGTCACTCTTGAGGCGTTGGAAAAAGTTTATCCTTCACAGGCATGAAAATGCGCCAAGGTTAGAAGAGGGTCAACACAGTCAACAAGCTCGTCCTCCTCACCCTCCAAAATGCGCCCAAACTTGTGCATGTCAAGACAAAAAAGGTGGAGTTGAAAGGTCATCCAGTGGATAGGCTCAAATGCGCCCATGTTTGGATAGTAAATGGTGAATAAGGGTGGTAAATGGGATGAAAATTTTGCCAAGGCGTGGTAAACTCAAGGTAAAAGCTAGGCGTTATCCTCCATCATGTGTAGAATGCGCCCAAGGTGGTGGGCCTTAGAGAAATTTTGCTAGGCGTGTGTGTTGGGAGCCTAAAGGTGTTAGAAATATTTCAAGGCGTGATTTTTTCTTCTCTTCAATTCTAAGGTGTGTGGCATGATTTTTCCTCGAGAATGCTATATGCGCCTAGGTGTGTTGGGAGTCACAAGGTGCTAGAATATTTTCTAAGGCGTGATTTTTTTTCCTTAAGTGCTAGGTGCCTCAAGTAAGAAAATAAAATATTTTCTAAGTGTTGGAGAAGTTGCCTAGGCATTGGGTTTTTAAATCAATATTTTCAAGTATGAAGTGTGAAGTGAGCAATGAAAGTGTGCTAGGCATGGATAAAATTTTGCTAAGTAAAGTTGAAATTTCCCAACACCGGCGAGTGAGCGAATAAAATTTTCTAAGGAAAATTCCCAACGTGAGATAATTTAAATATTTTCTAAGGCAAAATTATTTTCTTCTTGCAAATACGCCTAGAGCCTCAGAGTGATGGAGCACGAGCCAATTTTCTCAGCAGTGAGGTCAGGGGTGAATGATAATGCAAAGATGAATTCAAGTCCTTCAGTTTGGAGCAACACGGGATGATCACGGGCGAAGAATGAGTTTAAATGGTGAAAATTATATTTTTCTAAGGTTCAAAATTCGAAAAATTAAATGAACCCGTTCGTTGGGTACCCATGGATTCGAGGCGTTTTGAAGAAAATCTGCTTCTGGGTACTGAACATTCGTGATGATGGATGGATTTCCAGGTCTTCCGCACTTCGCCGACACTCTTTCAGTGAAGAATTTAATCAGTGCTCAAATTGTGAATTTTCCTAAGGGAGAATTTTAAATTTTCTAAGGCAAAGATGAATAAAATGTGCTTTCAAGATGAATTTTCTTCGAATGATGAGTTCGAGAGGAGTTGCCTAGGTAATTTTGTTTGAATTCTTCAAGGATGAATTTTTCAGAGCAGAGGAGGAGTTGAATTCGATTTCAAGTGACAGAGCTCTGGCTGGTGAGTTAAAAGAAGATGAATTAAATTAAATTTTCGAAAACAAATTCAAAAATGCCAGTCAAAGTCAAGTTTCTAGAAGAATAAGATTCCCGACGACTGGAGACAAGTGTCAGAAACGCCAGAGAGGGAAAATTCGAATTCTTGAAGTGGAGTAGTGGAGTTTAATGGCACTGGCTAAAAATGGCTTCTTCTAGAATTCGAGTTTTAGCTATAAAATGGAGAAGTTTTTCACTTGTTTTCACAGCTGAAGAAGGCGAATTTGCTCTAAGTAAGGCATTGCAGTGAAGAGTTCAAAGTTTTTGTTGAGATTGCTGAGACTAGTTGAGGGTGACGCCTTGAGTTGCTGGAGAGCTTGAAGGAATTCGAAATTTTGCTGAGTAGAGTTTGCTGAAGAGGCGCACTTAGAAGTTGATCAAATTTGCTGCTAAAGGAGACGCCTTGAGCAGCTGAAGAAGTACGCCCTTGCTGGTCAAAGAAGTTTTTGCTGAAGTCCAGAGTTGCTTGTGCTAGAGGTACGACTTTGCTAGTGGCTGAAATTTGATTCATTGCTGAAGTAGAAGTTGCCAGTTGAAGGAGACGCCTTGAAGTGAAGTAAGTTGCTGAAAGTTTTCGAAGTGTGAGATTGCTGATTGCTGATACGAAGTTATTGAAGTTCAAATTGCTGATTGAGGATAGTGAAGTAAAGTCATCAAAGTCCACTTAGAAATCTGTTCTAAGTGTTGGAATTCGAATTTATTCAAGAGAAGAAGCTGAGGTTTGCAAACACGAAAGTTATTGCAGCTTCTTGAGGACGACTGCAGCCCCTATGTAATGTCAATGCCTTATTTTATTAAATTAAATTGCTGATGAATGTTGTTGTTTGCAGATGGCTGAAGCGAGGACAACTGGAAAAGACAATGGTGCCTCAAGACAAGCTGTGATCAAGAAGCTGAGCAAGACATTCATGCCAGAGTCAAAGTTCATCTCAAAGCTGGGCAAGTTGACGGACACTAACCTGGGCTCTGTCAACCTGGAGACCTTCAAGAACAGGCTGTTTGGAATTGGAAGTCATCGGGCTTCGGTCACTTCGCACAACATCGTGCGGAGTGGATTATATGCAGTTGCTGGTTTTCCGCCAGCCATTCAGTGCTCAGAGCTGATAATGGAGTGCGCTAATTGCTACGAGAAGGAACACCGGTCGATCATGTCACCAGATGGCCAAGTGCTTGCCAATCTCACTCCGGCAGCCATTGGTGAAGCTTTCGGGATCCCGGCACAGGAACATGATTTACAAATCCGGGAGCGAGCGGAGCGGATGTATGCTTCAGCTTTGAGAGATGCATGGATACAATTAACACCCACTGGATGAGCACTCCTAAGCCATCTCGTGCGAAGTTGCCAAAACAGATCATAGCGGAGGACCTAAAACAAGAATACTGTGATCTCATCATGATGCTGAGCAGGGTTGGTGGTTGCCCACAGTCCTACATTTTTGAGCCTTGGATGTTTTATTACATCAACCTGGTGCTAGAGGGCAAGGATTATGTCAATTGGGCCGAGATGATAAGCGATAATATACATGAGCAGCTCCTGAGCTTGAGGAGAACGAAGACATTTTATATGAGCTCCTATCTCATTTATATGTTGGCACGAATGACGAGGTACAGGGGGATTTCTTACAAAGAACCTGTGGGATGCGGCTCTCATTAGTTCAAAATCCATGAGGCGTGTACACAGTTGCACCTGTCAAGCACAACCTACTACAAACGTGTCAACGATTCATTCACTATGTACATCACGAGGCTGCTTCAGGAGCAGTTTGTCATGTCCCCTTCTCAGTGACATCTCTCGGAGTACAGGATTGGCCTATCACACGACCCTCGTAGGCTGATAGACTGGATAGAGGGTCACTTCGGAGCTTGGCTCAGCTTCAGTTAGCAGAGTTTGATCAGTAGTCTTTCGTTTGGGCTCGATCGGAGACTTTTTGCAGAATTGCTATTTTTAGCAGTTCCTGGCAGGCAGTGTGGGACCCCTGCTATTTTTAGCAGTATGAGATTGGCAGCATTCAGAATCACTTCAGTGTTCGTCAGCTTCAGACGGAACAGTCATCGGATGAGTAACGAGGAAGATATTAATATTTAATTATATTAATTAAATATTAATAATTGATGATTATAATATAAAGTTATAATATTAAATTATAACTTAAGTGATTTCATTGAGGGGTCGCCCATCATCAGGAAAGGGGCCAATTTGGCATTTAAAATTATATTAAAATATTTGGCTGAGGACTATGGAGAATTAAAAGAATTAAAAAGTCAAATATTTATTAAAACCCTATTTTTAAGGAAATCGCACTTTTCAGCCTTATAGTTCATTTGCCTTGGGAATTGTGCGATTATGAGATTATTGATATTGAAACTGGTCAAGTTTTGCCTGAGCACAAAACCTTAGGGTTTGAAACTCGAATTCCTTGGAGAACGAGCCATCTCCACTGGAAGCAGTTCAGAGGGTGTGAAATAACACCTGATCTATTGCAGCTGAGAGATTTCTTCATACAGGAGGAATCATTGAACGTCAGAGATATTCATATTCAGAGTTTACAGAGTAGTTATCTATCCAGAGGTCATTCATTCATCTAGGCGCATATATTTGGAGATCTGGAGAGTTTTTGGAGAAGGCCGTACAAATCATTAATGCTGCTGTACCTGGCCGTACTTACTGCAGGCCGTACCATGTCTTCTTGAGCCGTCCTTGAGCTTGAAGGAGAAACACCTACCTTTATGGTTTCAAATCTTCACCAGAGTGGCGCCCTTGCATCTGGAACCATACGCCATCTTCATCCTGAGGGAGAACACATTGTTTGCAGCCGTACTATCAAGTTATCAGATCAGATTGCTGTTTTTACCAGGTTCTTTAATTATTAAAAACCCATTGCTTTATTCATTGCATGTAATAGAATATTTATTGTAATCGCTCCAGAAGAGAAATAAATAAACTGGCATCCATTTATCATCATTTCCGAGAGCTAGATAATTTTTATTGAATTTATTTCAATTATTTGCAAAAGTCGTACCATTTCATTTATTGCTCAAAAAACTCAAAAAAAGCAAAAACCCAAAACACTTCAAAAAAACCTAGAAACAGTCAGATACAGAGATTTCGGGGAAACTAGGGTTTCTACACGGTTACATCACAGAATCTCTAGAGATGCCCAGGAGCTAATTGAAAGGTATGGGTGCTTGTTTATACAGTTTCCGAGATTTTCATACATTAGGCTGCAAGGTTTTTCCTCATACCCATATAGGCTGCCTAAGTACCCGACAGATAGAATAATAATGCTAGAGATATCCAGACAGTTGCTAGCCTTTGACAAAATTCAAAAGAAGAAGAAAAAGGGAGGAGTAGAATTTCCAATTGTAATGGGCAACTCGGATGAGGTGTGTCTTTCGATACAGGCAGCTAGAGAAGCTGAAAGTGAACTTCAATTCTATCACTTCTCATATCATACAAGTCGACAACACTATGACCCGCATCATAACATCAAGTGGGTGTTGTCAGAGGAGTTTAAACATAAGGCCACCATAGAAGATTATTGGGCTGATGCAGTTGATGAAATTGAAGTAAGGAAGAGAATGTTCTCTCGATTGCCGATTACTCTGATCAGGGAGTGTGAGGTTGTACCAGTTCCGGACCAAGTCAATGAGGATATGGATGTAGTCCATCCGGATTATGCAGCTGTTCGAGATACTCCACTTCCACCTATAGATTGGTCAGAGCCCGAGGTTGCAGATTTAGATACTCTCTCTATCCTAGTTATGACATTTACTAGAGCATGGGTTGATAGGCGAGTAAACAGATTGAAGAGTAGGTCAATTGCCTTGACTTACAACTTGATGGGAGATCACAGGACGCCCACCACTGGCAGAAAGAAACAGATTACAAGAGGTCCAGAATCCAGAAAGAAGGAAATAGTTCGGCAGGAGCCTATTCAGCCAGAACCTCCACGGATTACAGTTGCAACACCATTGGAGACACGTTCTCCGAGTATACAGGAGGTGTCTTTATTTGCTGATCAGAGGATTGTAGTGAATCAAGTACCGGTAGTACAGGATGATATTCAGCCTCCACGGAGAGAGTCGGTTGGCCAGAGCCAATGTACCTGTTAGGATCGATCAGCATGATGATGAGGGGACTATTACTGACCCTCAGTTTCAGCAGGAATTAGAGGAGGCCATGAACGATGATGATGATATAGTGTCAGGTGATACTCAGCCACTTGAGGACGATGAGCCTCGCCAGAATGATGAAGTTGAGCAGGTTAGAGAAGTAGAGGCACAGGAGCAGCAGCCCTTCGATATACAGTATGAGGTGCCCGATTGGCTTAAAGATAGAATGAGAAGAAGCCCTAGTGAGGAAATTGATCCAGCAGTTGAGATGGAGGAGTTCTTGAACAGGATCAGTGCACCTCCATAGAAGAAGAAGGCAAGGAAATTTTCGAAGATATCCACTGGGGAGGATGGCTCTCGTACTCTTCACGTTGCTGTTCCACGAGTTGAGTGTGACCGGAATGAAGCAGTTCCTGAGAACTATGTGGTTACCACTCTGGATTTGGGACGCCCCACTGGTGCTCAGATTGTTGAGGAGTGTGATAACTCCTTCCTTGCCCTCAAGGATAGATTATTCAGGAAGGAAGGGAAATATAAGAAGTTGAAACGAGAACACAAGGCCTTGATTGGATATGTTCAGCAGTTGTCTCGTTCTCGAGGGTAGGATGTACCAGTGATAGAGCCTCCGGCAGATATTCCTAGAGAGTCGATCAGCGGCTTAGTAGAGTTGGGGAGGATGGCACAGGAGGCAGATAAATGGGTCACAGGAGTTCGTGCTGAGACAGAGAAATTTATGGAGGACCTTGCTTCTGCCTTTCAGCAGGCCTCTAGTATTTTGGCACGGATAGATGCAGTAGACCATGCTTGGGGCGATGCTTCCATCTATCAGAGTAAGGTGATCCAGCGCCTTGAGGTATTGAGGCATGTGCCATTGCAGTTGCTGATTGATGGAGGTGTCATTCAGACGAATGACAAATATGACTTCTCTAGATGGTATTCTTCGGCTATCACAGGGCATGGCTTCTTCGATGCAGCACAGGCAGATTCAGCCAGAGTACATAAGGCTATGGCCAACATTATAGATGGAGTTCAGAACACCTTTGAGGCTATATTTGCTAGGCGGCTGAATCCAGATGAAGTTAATTTTGATAATTTGAGGGGTTTGGTGCCTTTCTTCGCAGATGTTAAGACCTTTGTACATGATGATTTCGAGAATACTTCTACTTTCTCCACTTTGATCCAGAACACGCAGGACTCCTTAGCTGCTTGGAGGAAATCTTGTACGAGGCATGAGCATTCAGTCACGGTGTTAGAGTTTCAGTTAGATTGTGTTCCACCGATTTCAGTTCGGGAGGTTGAGGCCGTACTTGGCAGATTTGTTGAGTTGGCAGTCAGAGAGAAGGCCAATGGGAACACACTACTGGACGAGGATCTTCTAGAAGACTGAATATGGAGCATTTATTACATTTACTATTTATGGGAGTGAGTGGGAATCTTTGATTCATTTAATGTACCACTCCCTATTCTGGCAGTTTTTAGGGTTAGGGCTGAGGTGGCACGATTCTGGCCACTCTATTGATTGTAACCCTAGCCGTCTTTTGGGACTTGGCTAGCTATAAATGGGGGAGTCCCCCTCATTTGTATTTCATTAGAACATTAAAACAGGCATTAGCATTAGAGCTAGAGATTGGAGAGATTGCATAGTAGAGTATAGTAGTCATTTTGCTTAGCATAGTGTGGAGAAGAAAGAAAGTTTTCCCTTTGAAAACTTTTGAAGAGATTGTTGTGTAATACTTTTCATGATAATAGATCTTTTCATTGATGGTGGAATTCGTTTTGTCATGAATTGCTAGCAAGGTTTCTTCTTCCTTTGGTATCCAAGTAGCTTAATTTCATGCAAGTAGTTTACTTTGATGTGTGGTGTTTTATTGAGATAGCTTCACTTTATTCCATACCACTAGCGGCTTGTTGATGATAAGTCCGCCTTGCGTGGTCAACTGGACATTACCTTGAGTTTAACTTCGGTTGTGGTTTACATGCTTATATGCGTCGTTTTGATGGTGTATGTATGTTAAATTATAACTTGAACATCTTTTGCTACCCCCTTGAAGATTGCACCGATTTTACTGAGGCTGTCCGACGTGAGGCTAGGTGAAATCTGGTTGAAGTCTATTGAAACGAAGCTCCATATATCCTGCATTTAGAATAGAATATAAGTTTCTTAGGCCTTATACCCCTTTACTTTCCGCACATTTCCGATTAGTTTTAGGAAAACAAGCTATATTGCCAAATCATACGCGCAAAATCCCCTTCAAAATCATACCAACTGCTAACTGCAAGAAGTCTGAACAATTGTGTAAGTCCCCTCGTAAGAACACAGCAAATACACATCAACCGAACTGGGTCTATTCGCATTAAAGGAACCTTGGAGTTGAACGTGCGAACTTTCTCGCAATCTTAGCGCACGGAATAGCCTTCGGACTATTTTGTTCTGCTGTTTGGTGCGGTCACAAAAACCACGTCAACACATCTCATCAGTGACAGACAACTTGAGAAGCATAACTGCCTCTCAATTACTTCCATCATATTTGCCCTAGTCTTTTCTTGCAATTATGGGATGTGCTTCTGTACCCAAAACAATCAAATCTAGACACTGTTACTAAAAAATGGTGAGCATCCTTTGCTTCTAGGTATTATAATTTTTACCGTTGAATCTCTGGCTACTTTCCAACATGATGTTGGTCAAAGACGCCATCCTTCCTGTTTTCCAAAGGCACAAAAAATGAGGTAATTAGTTGGCACAAATCTCGAGGCGATCAACTGACTCAATTCCGACAATTTAAAAAAATGTCAAAAAAATGGTTGCTCAAACTCACAAAGTCTTCTGCCAGACTTGCGATTAGCAGCAGTAGCCATGATTTTTGCAGATAAAGTTGTCAAGAGAAGGTCGCAGCTCAAAAATCACAGAACTCACGTGAAGAAAAATGCGCAGGAAGCAACCCATGCGCCATAAATAAATCGCCTAGATGCTGCCTCAAAATTGTGCCAAAAAACAAATGCCTAGGTCATGCAAATTTTTTATCAGATTCTGTGATTTTTCTTGCAAAGAAGAAGCTTGCGATTTGCAAAAGAAAAGAACATATTTTCACAGAAAAACCATTGTGTTTTGCAAAAAACAAACCCATGATTTTTTTATTAAAAAAATCGAGCAAAAAACTTCTAAATTTTTTTCAAAATTTTTAGGTAGAAAAGGCCACATTTTATCAAAAAAAGTTCACCAAAAATTTACCTTTGCTCTGATATTATGAAATGGTAATTGATTGTTCGTATTAAACAAAGGAGAGGAATGCTCCTTAAATAATAGATTACAAACGATGTTTCTAAAAGGAAACAGTTGACAACTAAAGTGTAATGTCCCCATTTTAGCTATACGCCCTTTGGTGATTGATAGCCTATTTCCGGAAGCTTGTAGGCTCATCAGAGGTAAAATTGGGATTTCCTATCTCATTGGAGTTCTGAAGCATTTTTGAAGGTTTGCATGTATGTGTTTCTGATGCATGTCTGGTGGAGTTTTCTGGGTTTTCAAAAAGCTTTGCAATGATATAACATGCAAAGTGAGTTGAACAACTTTTTCAGAATTTACTATTTTTAGTAAGTTCTATTTTTAGTAGTATCATTCTAGCAGCAATTCAATCATTTGCAGTTCACATTTCTATTTTGGGTAGTGAGGCTGTTCAGTGTGGTCTTCAATTGAATTTGAAGTTAACTTACTATTTTTGGTATTGGCTACTTTTAGTAAGTGTATTGTGGTAGTGGCATTATCAACAACTCAACTCAAGTCATCATTCTATTTCTGGCAGAATCAGTTTGGGCGTTGGTTTTGGCTTTGGCTTCTATCTCTCCTTTGGACTAAGTTTCAACACTTAGTCAATTTTATAATTTGAGTTTGTACCTTGTGCCTAGGCAACAACTTCAAGTTGTTTTTAAAAAGGGGTCATAAAGGGGTTGATTTGAGCATTTAAATGTTTTATTGTGCATTTTGTAAATGGACACCTAGAGGGAGATGATTAATGTTTTAATGATTCAATAAAGTGCAACATGAGAGGTGGCGTCCCTTGGATGAAGCTGAAGAGTTTCTTGTGGGAGTTTCAAGTTGATTCGTTTTCCAGTTGAAGAGCCTATTTATTGATGCCTTGCTCATTCATTCTCATCTTTGGAAAATATTGTAAAGTTATGCTGCTGAATTGATTTTAGAACCCGGCTAAGGGGGAGCTTAGTATTTTCACCATTCTTCGGGCCTGAAACTATGGTTCCCTAGATGGTCTTTGGGAGTGTGCTTCATTCAGATTTGCATATTGAGCTTCATTGTTGGAGAATTTTGATGTTATTTTCAGTTTGGAGCTTGCTGGTTCAGTCATGGCTGAAGGACTTTTTTGATTGCAGCTCCTTGGGTAAATTTTATTTGCTTATGGGTATTGAAGCTATTGTTTTCTATGGCATGGGTGATCCTATCTGCAAAGTGGCAGAATTTTTAATGAAGTCTTGAATTTTAAAGAGGGCTGTACTTCTTCTTGGCGGTACCATTTCATGAGATGAGCCTTGGGGGTTCGAGCTTTGTGTAGTGACTGTTTATTGGTTAAACTTTGATTAGAAGCTGGTCACCTAGCTTGGGATTGAAGTTTTTGAAGACACTTTGAGAATTGACGGAGTTTGAATGAGGAACAAGCTTTTTGGTGAGTTGTTTAGTGGCTGGTTTATATTTCAGTTTGCTGGTGTTTCATATTAGACTTAGCTTTGCCCTTGTTTTGCACTATTTTTTGGATGTCTTGGCTCCTAGTTAAATGTGCATTCAATTTGGAGGAATTATGAGCTTTTTGGTTGAAGATTTGAACAATTTAGTGAAGTTACTTGCTGGTCTGATCATTCAATTTGCTGGTTATCTTTATCAGACCTGGTTATTCCAGCTTTGTGCAATATTTCTTTCAAGTTCTTTCTCATGTTTGTATTTGGTGATAAAGTGGAAAAACATTGCAGAAGTTTGGAGTAGATTTTATTGCAATAACACTTGTAACTTGCAGATATTTGGCATTGTAAGACTGTAAACAGTAGTACTGTTCTAGTCATTTCATTACTGCATTTACTTTGTGTTTAATTTAAAACATTGTAACCCCTGGATGGTTTACCACCAGTGTGGAGGAATTAATCATTGTAATTTTCATATTTTACCCATTGTTTAAGTGGTGAATCCCCACTGTTGAGTGGATGCCTGCTGAAGCAGATGAATTGTATTTCTTTGTAACTATCTTTCCCCCCCATTGAACAAGTGGTAGCGTGGAATTCTCATGGCTGGAGCATCGCCTACTTGCATTCAGTTGTAATTCAATTTTCAGTTGTAGCTTAGTTTCCTCTGCCATATGCTATCACCTCGCCTTTTAAAGGATCTTGGTGAACATTCTTGGCGTTGAGTTCATTTAGTTTGATTATCTTTGGAAGCTAATGCTAATCAATTGGCATAGTGCTGGTTTGTGTTGTGAAAAATCCAAGGAAAAAATGGTTGGCATATTTCATAAAGAAATAAAAGAAGTTGCTAAAACAAACCTAAAGCAAACTAAACTAAACTGATAGTAAATTAAATGACTAAGATGTTTATTAAATATAGCAATATTAGTTTAATATTGTCTGCATCCTCAAGATCTGCAAAGCGCTGAGAGCATCAACACTTCTCATATAATCTGTTTCTTAGGTACTAAGGCCAAAAGCTAGGTTGCCAAGATGGTCTACCTCCTAATTGCAGTTTTGAGGTTCTGATCAGACCTCTATTTGACTTTATTTGATTTCATTCTTCTAATTATGATGAATGAATATTAAATATTCTTCAAAACTTGAAGGTGATAGGTAGCTTAATTCCTTATTACAGAGCATTGTTGTGTTTCTGTGGGCTTATCAAATTTGACTTTTAATAAAGTGTCTTGGAGAAAGGTTCTGTGGACCTTTTGTTATCTGATCTCTATCGTTACTAAGCCCTTTAGTGGCATTCAACTATTTTTGAATTTTAATACATTTTAGTCTATATATTTGAAATTTACCTCCATTATCTGACCTTTTTGTTATTTTCAATTTCATAATTTAGATTTTAGTAAAAAACAAAAGAACTTCAATTTAGAATTAAATCCTCATACGCCAATTACCCACTAAACACTTCAGCTTTTGTTGCCGTTCCATTTAGACACATTCCTTTTTAGTGAAATGGAACATGATAATCCTGATGTGCATTCATGGCATTAATCTTCTATTGAGAGGTCCCAAACAGGAAGTTTGCCGGCCTTTGCTGTGCTTTGGAAACTCTTTTAGTTTTGGGTGAAAGTTTCCTTAGAACATCAGTCGGTTGCTTTACTGGTTTTTGAAAATGTAGAGTCTGGTATTTCAAATTGTCTTTTTAAGTAGTGATTATTTTAATTAAATTCAGTCTATAAAATGACACATTCATTCCTGTGTTTTGTGTGTAAATTCTTCTAATGGTATATGATCATATTGTTGCCAGCTAATACTGTAATGACCCTGAATCACGGGGTTTTTAAGATTTTATGGGAAAGGCATCTTTCTATGGTATGCCAAATATTATAATTGTCGAACTTGCTGGCCACTTGTTTTTATGTAAAACTTTCCATTCAGCTTGGAAGGGAAGCAAAAACAAAAGACTGAAAACCACCTAGATCGTATTTGGTGCTTGGGATTGTTGATTAGAATTTTGTTTCTGGTTAGGGATGGGCTTTACTTTAACATTTTGTAGGGAATTGAGAGAGTTATCCTTTTTTTCAATGTCTATTTCTAGAGGCATTTGTGAAGGAAGCAGAGTTGCAGAATATGTTTCATACAATAATCTGTGAGAGAATATATGTGCAAAAAATTAAACTGATCATACAATTACAAGTAAACACAAAAGCAATATACCATAACACAGAGATTTACTTGGGGAAAACTCTTTCAGGAGAAAAACCCCACTCCAAAACAACTCAATGTATTATTTAGCAATCAATGGTTACAATACACTTGTAGAGTCTAAGCCTCTATAGGAGTATTACCAATAGGAGATCTAGGGCAACTTTGTTAGCATAAAAGTGCCTACAAAACTCACTATGAAACTTCCATCTTGAGCACTCGATAAATAGGAGGAGCAATACAAGAAACCATCAAATGGTAATTAGGAAACCATGAGCTAAAACCACCTGTGTTGCACCCAAATTCCTAGTCAAAATTTGTCGCCCAAGTCCCAAGATTAGTCCACAAGCTGAAAATAGTATATTCTTTCCACTTAGCATAAGTTCATCATAATTCACTCACTGACTTGAGTGATCCACTTTGGGTCCATTATCTCCAATCAAAGATTCCTTATGATATGTCATAAGCTGGTCAACAAGTGTAACTCCCTCTTATAGCCCCTTTTTATGTCTCATAGATGCTCCTACATTTTGGATGTGGGAGGCCCAACTTTTGGATGGCATAACTTTTGATCTAGGAAGTTGATCAAACTTTTTTGTTTATAAATTTTTCAAAGATCTCAAAGAGGTCTATTTTATCATGACCAACTTGCTCTCATTAAGGTTTATTTTGACATTTTTATGGCCTATTTTGACATTATTCAAGGCCAAAATAGATCTTTAGAGCCTTGAAAACTGCATTAAATTGCAGTTTTTTGTTCTTAACATTAGGATGCAAGTTTGAGACACCTTTTCTAACATTCTCCCACTTGTTGGACACCTTGCAAGAGCAAAGGGAATACTAATACTATCAACTAATTGCTAGGGGTCAAGAATCTTATAGACTTAAGCACCACTCAAACTTCGTTATGTTGGTTGGCTTTGTCAATGCATTTGCAACATTTTGTAAAGTGTCAATTTTCTTCAGCATCACTCTCCCATCATCTACCATGCCATGAACAAAATGATACTAGATATCTATAGGCCTTTTTTTGCTTGAAAGGTTGGGTTCTTTGCCAAACATATAGCACTTTGAGTATCATAAAAAACTAGGTAGCTCTTTGACTCAACCCCACATCTAAAGACAATCTCTTAAGCTAAATATCCTCTTTATAGGCATGAGTCGCTACCATGTACTCAACATTTGTAGTGGACAAAACAAACACTACTTGTTGCTTACTCATCCAACTAATAGCATCACCAAATAAATTGAACACATCCATTGGTGGATCTTCTATTTTTGACACCTCCTGTCCAATTTGAATCCACAAATCTGTTAATATTAATTTAGTACCGGTCTTTTATAAAATTACCATCATAACAAATAGAGCACCCAAAGCTGCCCCAAAAATATGTGAAGACCCTCTTAACTGCACTTCAATGATCTTGTTTAAGATTAGCCATTAAGTGGCTCAAGACCTCCATTGCTCAAGCAATATCTAGTTTAGTATAGACCATAGCATACATGAAACTCGCAATTGCATTGGTGTAAGGAACACGAGTCATATCATTCATCTTTGTAGGACACTGCTCAATTGAAAACTTACTTCCTATAGAAATAGGAACTTTTAAGGGTCGAATCCAATCTCACTAATGAATTGGCGGAATGGGAACTTCATGAAGAGATTTTTTGGAAACAAAAATCTTAGATAAACTGGTTGCAAGAGGGGGATGGAAATACTTCTTTTTTCTATTAATTGGTCAAAGAGCGTAGATCTGGAAATGTTATTGCTATTCTCACCTTAGCTCAAGGGGATCTTCTTTCTTCATTCCAAGACATTTCCAATGAAGTTGTCCAGCATTTTTCCGTCTTGTTTAATGAGCAGGGGTTACAAAATGTAGATAATGATAGACGTATTCTTGATTGTATTTCTCCTCTGGTTTCAGCCGACATGAATAGATCTCTTTTAGACCCCATATCGATAGAGGAGCTTAAGATGATTGTCTTCTTGATGAAGAAATGGAAGGCTCTTGGGCCAGATGGATTTCCCATATAATTTTTTCAAGAGTTTTGGGAGATTTTAAAATTTGACTTTTTGGAGGTGGTTCAAGAATCATTGACTAATAAACAAATTCCTAAAGCCATTAACTCTACCCTCCTAGCTTTCATTCCCAAGAAGAAGGTGCCAACTCCTTGGAATTTTTTTGACCTATTGCCCTTTGTAATGTCACTTATAAAATCATTACAAAAACTATTGCAAAGTGTTTAAAGAAGGTTTTGAGTTCTCTAATATCTCCTGAGCAAGGTGGATTTGTGAAGGGTCGCTAGATTTTGGATGGTATTGTTGTGGCTGTTGATGCCATTCACTCAATGTCTATTTCGAAGGAAAAATCTATATTCATAAAGTTGGATTTGTCAAAGGCTTATGGCAGGGTTAGTTGGTCTTTTCTTCGACACATTTTAGTATTTTACAAGGTTTTGGGTTTTCTTTAGATTGGATTGAGTGGGTCATGAGCTGTGACTTCATCCTTTGTTGTGCTTATCAATGGTATTCCCTCATCCTTGTTTTTTGCATCCAGAGGTCTCAAGCAAGGAGATCCTTTTTCTTCATATTTGTTTATTTTAATGGTTGAAGGTTTAGGAAGGCTGCTAAAAAGGTTTCAGATGAGTCTCCTTATTAAGGGTTGGTCTTGGGTTGGGAATTCTATCTCCCAATTTCATCTTTAGTTTGTGGATGATACAACACTAATGGGGTTGGCTAGAGTAGAAGAGGTAACGAACTTTAGGAAAACTCTTGATATCTACTTATCTACTTCTAGCCAACTTATTAATGAAGACAAATCTAGTATTTTCTTCTTCAACACGTTAGTGCCCATTCAGTGTAGAATTGCAATTTTTTTGCATTTTTAGGTTGGTGCTTTTCCTGTCAAGTATTTGGGGATCCCTCTTTCTGCTAGGAGCCTCAAACGAGATCAATTGAAGAAGGTTTTGGACTGATTTCAGTCAAGGGTTAATCATTGGACTTTTTGGTGGTTATCTTTTGTTGGTCGTTTAACACTTCTCAAGTTTGTGTTGTAGACCTTGCCTATTTATAGATTTTTAATTCTTGCAGCTCCTAGGATTGTTCTCAAAGATTTTGATCCTCTCTCAAGAAAGTTTTTGTGGGCCAGGAACTTGGACAATGACAACTAGAGCCTTGTGAATTGGGACTTAGTGTGCAGCCCTAAAGAGTGTGGAGGTCTTGGTTTGTGAAAGTTAGAACTCAATTGTTAAGATTTGGTTGCTAAATTATATTGGAGATGGTGCAAAAATCTTGGCTCGCCTTGGGAAAAAATTCACAATTTTAAATATCTTGGAGGGGTTCTTGAGAGGACATTCCAAGAATGGATTTCACTGGCAAAAGATCCATGGTTTGGAATACTATTAAAAAAGTTGCTATGTTCATTAAAAAGGGACTGTTTTGGATTGTCAACAAGGGTAATAATGCTTTATTTTAGGGCTCTTGAGATAACCACCCTCCTATCCTCTCATCGTTCATCTCATAAATCTTTTTGATAAATTTTTCTTTGGGAAGATCAGTTAGGAATGTGGAGGCAACGTATTGTAGGTTTGGTTTAAAGTCAAAAGAATGATTAAAGAAATGGTTGAGGCTAAATTTAAAATGGATGATTCTCTCACGTCGATGGATATGCAGCTTGTCAAGCTCTTGTAGATATCCTTATCTCCCCCTTGCCAGATTCAGTCTTGTTATAGATTTCAAGGATCTAAGAAATTTAATAGGTTTGGAAGATGGATCCCGCCGCCTTGTGTTTTTAAAGTGAACACCAATGGTTCTTCTAGAGGCAATCTAGGTGTTGCTGGTATTCTTGGTATTGGCCGCGATAATGAGGGTATAGTTCAATTTATTTTTTCTACCTATATGGGCTTTCATTCTAACAAACTTATGGAAGCTTGTGCAATTCTTAAGGCCTTGGAACAAGCTTTAACTATGGGTTGGAGGAAAGTCCTGTGAGTTTGATTCTATGATTTTGGTTTCTCTGCTGGACAATGGAAATCTCCTTGAGGCTTCCTGGAGATTGGGTGTAGTCGCTAAACAGATTCTAAGTCTTGCCATGAATTTTGATTTTATCTTTTTTGTGCATGTTCCAAGGGAATGGAAAAGAATGGCTGATTGTTTGGCTAAATGGGCTTCCGAAGGCAACCAAAACTGGAATATTGGTGAGTGGTTTGATTTAGACCATGATAAGTCTCAATAGCTTCTTAAACTCATTCATGATGATTAAGACAGGTAATCCCTGCTTAAGGGGAGTTGGTAGTAAGTGGTGTTGTAGTTATTCTAGAGGTACTACTTGGAGGTGTTGGAGGATATCTTAGTGGATTATCCTCATGGTATATGTTATGTTGGCAATGGTAATTTGGAAGTCTTGGTGGATGCATGTATTTAAATTGCCTACAATAAAATTCTTTTTGACCTTGAAAAAATTGAAAAATATCCATATGTAAATGTCACTTGTACTTAAATTTTTGTTTCATGACCTTGAATGATACGACCATCAAATAAGTATGACTCCATCGGGTACATGTATGGCCTTGTAATCTCCTCAAGTTGGGATGGCTAGGAAAAACAAAGTTTTACTTCACTAATTTGCTCTTTGCCTGCAAATCTTATACAACTTGTTGCTTGCAAACCTTTGAAATCTTGTATAGATAAATCAATTTATTCCCAACTCTCATTCTACAAACATTAAGCCCAAATGTGAACTCTGAGTGAATCCACCTTTGAATCTTTCTGCACACACTGTGACTTGAATGAATCACACAATATTGGCTAGGGAGGAATCTTTTACCACTGAAACCAATCTTACCTTAGGGTTTCAAATTGACTTCTCTTCCAATTTCCCTTTAATTTAATAAGCACTTTTGAAACTTTCCAAAAATTATAATATAAAATCACCTTCTAATAATAATCCTTCAGCTCCATAAAATTGACTTTATTTTATTACTTACTTTTTTGAGCACGTCACTTAAAATTTACCTTTATAAATAATTAATATAAGTTGTCTTTAATTCATCCTTTGATGACTTAAATATTAATTATTTAATATTTTAATTATTTTCTGCACATCCGCCCAAAGTTGCAGAAAATAAAAATAGCATGAAAACAATTTCTGATTTCGCTAACATACTCTAAGCTCATTGAAAATCCAACTTAAATGAAAATTGATACTTTACAAAAATATAATACTTCTCCAAGAAGTGTGGAAAACACTCGGAATGTCAAAACTACTCTTGGAAAGAACCAATAGATTCAACTTGATCACCTGAATATAATACTACTATTTGAAATCAATTCCAAAAAGGTTGGTACTCTACAAAAAATTTGGACCTTCCAAAGATGTTGGAAAGGCTATAAAAAGTGGACATTACATACATTGACACCATACCTGATGAAGATACATTTCATTGCCTTGTTCACTAACTTCCACTGCTTCTCCCTAGGCACATGTGCATATGCCTCGCAGCTAAAAACATGAAGATGTAATGAGGGTTTTTTTGCTCATCCATGCTTCCATAGGGGTCTTGTTAACAAAGAGGCAATGTCATTCTTCAATGCAACCATTTCCTCATCCGTAGCCACTCTCCAAGACTCAGAATCACCCATATTCCATTGCCTCCTTCATGGTTCTAGGTTCATCAGTATTAGCAATTAAAGCAAAAATACATTTCTAATCAGAAGTATAATTGTTTGGTTGTTGTCTCTATCAAGTGGACCTCTTTAAGAGTTGAGGTGGAGGGTTCTACCTACTCTTTTGGAGGGTTCTACCTACTCTTTTGAAGTGTTGGAACTATCTAAGCATTCCTTTTTTCCAAGGCCTTAATGAGCTTTTGAATCAATTTTCTCAATTTTTGGGGTTAGTTGAAGTACATCTGTTTTTCCATCCTACTTTGGCTGCAACATCGTGGAATAAGACTTAATCTCTTTGAAAATAACACTTCTGTTGTACACAAATCTCTCGGCCATAGGGTTCCAAAGCTTGTACTCTTTTACATTGACACCATAGCTGATGAAGATACATCTTACTGCCTTGTTCACCAACTTTGACTACTTCTCCCTAGGCACATGTGCATATGACTCACAACGAAAAACACAAAGATGATGTAATGAGGGTTTTTTGCTTGTCCATGCCTCCATAGGGGTCTTGTCAATAAGAGTTGATGTAGGAGACTTGTCTATTAGGTAACAAACAGTTGCAGTTGCTTTTGCTTAGAGCTTTTGCTCCAAGCCAACTCTACAAAGTATACTCCTAGCCTTGTCTATTAACATTCTATTCATTTTTTTTGCAACTCCATTCTGCTAAAGGGTATATGGAATTTTCTTATATCTATCAATCTAGAACTCTATATAGAATTTATCAAAACCTGCAAAACAAAATTCACCACCATTGAGTAGTCCTCAAAACCTTAATCTTCCTACCAATATTTAAACTCCTTAAATTGACTAAAGACTTTAAGATTTACTTTTGAGAAAATACAACCATTTCCTAGAATAATCATTTATAAAAGATTCGTAGTACAAAGGCTTAGAAATTGATAGAACATTAATGGGACCAAATACATCTTTGAATGAATTAAATCCAACACCCAAAAAGCTTGTGAGAACTAGAGTAAAACTGAATGTGATTTTGTTTTCCATATACACAATGTTCACATAAATCAAATTCAAAAGTACAATCATTCATCCTCTCAATAAGACTATTATTCTTTAGGGTCCTAGACACTTATCACCTATATGGTCCACTCCTTTGGTGCCATAGCATTGCTTTCTTTGTAGAAATCTTGTTCTTTGAAGCAGGAGCTTGGTGAGGTATCTAGAAAACATGACAATCGGAAGTAAACATGACACTCCTCTTCATTGTCAGTTTCAATGGTGAAGGTTTAGATTTTTCTTTTACTATAGGAATCGAAGAAATATTGAACTAGGCAGTGCATGCATCTAGCTGAAATAGAGTGCCCACATGGACACCTTTAGCGAGCACGATAGCTCCTCACACCATTTTATATCCAATACTAGAGAGAACAACTTGCACGCTCATATCATTGAGGTTGCTAATTGATAACAAATTTTGTGCTAAACCAAACATGTGCAACACACCATTGATCCCCTTCACTTGTCCATTACAAAATTGAATTTGGACTCTACCATGGCCAATTCAAATGAGGATCGTCATTATTAAAATTATAATTAGTATTTATTTTGTTAATGCTCAATCGTGTATTTGTAACGCTCAGTTACATCCTATAAATTAGCTTGTCTATCCATTAATTTCTATTCTGGACTTCTGTTACGTTTCCAATCACATCTCCATGATTGTCAAAACTATCCTCTTGTAATCTATATGTACTTTTACCTCTTGTGAATAATATTTTCAAATATATTGAAATCTCAATCTGTGCTTCTTGTTTACATGGCATCAGAGCAGAGTCAATCAGGGCGGAAAAAAATATTTTTTTTTAGGCTTTGCCTTGTGTGAGAAACTCTCTTAGGTTTTTTGTCAGAATTTGTGAAAGATTTGTTGGTTTTCTCTGCTTCTATTCTCAAATTCTTGTGAGCAATAAAATGTGTGGACTCAAGAAAGAAAATCGTGGAATCCTTTGTTTGATCTAGAAATCGCATCTCTTCTGATTAATTTTGTTTTTTCTTACTTGGAAATCGTGATTTATTGGCCCTTTTTTTGAGAACGTGTGATTTACTTTGTGATGGGTTTTGGCGTTTTTATTTCCCGTGTTTTTGGTGTCGGCCCTTTCATCTGCTACACGCATTTTTGTTCCTGGAGCTGTTGTTTTTTGAGCACGCAATTTTGTGACGGGATTAGTGAAGGCTTTGTGAAGGGGTTTGATTTCAGTATTGCAACGCATCATCTCGAGCCGTTTTCTGTCTGGTGTTTGTCAGGTGCTTTCAGATCCTTTTCAAAGCTTCATTTGGGCACTGTGTTTTACATTTCTGCACCGACCTAGGGTTTCTGCATTTGGAGAATTTTGTCTTAAGGATTTCTAGAGTTTTGGGCATTTTTTAAAGTTTTCTGCACTTGTTTTCTGCCGGCTCTTTGAGATTTGAGCTAGGGTTTCAAATAAACTCTTTGTTTTCAATTTGATTTTTTTTTTCTGATAATAGATTCTTTCTAGGTTTTTTGTAAAAATTTTTGGGTGGTCATCAAAATTTTTTGGGTGCTTCAAATTTGTGCATTGGGATTTGTGCAAGCAGGTTTGCCTCGAAAATTGTGTCTACAACTACCTCAGTTTCTGGGATCAGCGCAATCAATTTTATCACCTCTTTTGTTTTCCTTGTTTTTCGTGCCTCAAAAAGCATGCAAGATGGAGAGTTTGACCAACATAATGTTGGAAGGCAGTTAGTGATTTCGTGAGCGTTGGGGTTTTGAACAGAAGAAGTAGAGAGGGTCTTAGCCGAAAGCAAATGTTGCCGAGCACACTGAGCAGATGGAGTTTGACTTTTACACCTTTATGGCTAAAAGCCCTGTAGATCATGTGAAGTCCTCTGCCCTGTACATTGATTCAGGTGCTTTGCGACACTTTACCCATCGGTGTGATTGGTTCACCGACTTCTCTCCTTTCAGTGACTCAGTTATTTTTGGAGGAGGTGAAGAGTATACTGTTGTCGGAAAGGGCAACATTCAGATTCAGTCTGGTGGGAGGAATCTCATATTGCTCAATGTATACTACGTTCCTGGCATGGAACTGGACCTTCTCTTTGTTAGTCAGATTATGCGGCACTCTCCTCAATTGGATGTGGTATTCAGTGCATATAAGTGTTCGATTATTGATTAGGAGACTCGCACCACTGTGGCTGTTGGCATTGAGGATCATGGTCTATATGGACTTGTGTGGATACTGGTGATTCTCCAGAGTTAGCCATGGCAACCAAACATTCTTCTATCAACAGTCTTTGACATCAACGTTATGGGCACTTAAATGTGCACTATCTCTAGCAGCTATCTCGAGAGGGACTTATAGTTGGTTTACTTGAGATCCAAACTTAGCATCATGGAGTTTGTCGAGCTTGTTAGGCTAGGAAGTAGCACAGGACACCGTTTCCGGATGGTGACTCATGGCGAGCCTCCAAGGTACTACAGTTGGTTCACGCTGATGTATGTGGGCCAATGAATACACCTTCTGTTATTGGTTGCAGGGATTTCTTGCTTTTTGTTGATGATTTCAGTCGTAAAATGTGGGTGTACTTTCTTAGACAGAAATAAGATATGTTTACTGTATTTCAGAAGTTTAAGGCCTTAGTAGAGAAAGAGTCTAGCTTGTTCCATAGTCACTCTTAGGTTAGATAATGGGGGGGAATTTTGTTCTACTGATTTCTCCAACTTCTGTGGTATACACGACATCAAATGCCAATTAACCACACCCTACACTCCTCAACAAACGGTGTTGTGGAGCGACGCGATCGCACAATCACTGAGATGGCCCACTCCATGTTACAACACAGGAGTGTTCCTAAGGAATTTTGGGTAGAAGCAGTCAACACTGCCATCTATCTCCTTAATCGGTCTCCTACACAGGTTGTTAAGGGGAAGACTCCTAAGGAAGCTTGGACTGGTTGCAAACCTCGGATCAGTCATCTGAAAATCTTTGGCTCTTTAGCATATGTATGGATTTCAGATGCCAAGCACTCCAAGTTGGATTCCAAGAGTCAAAAGCTTATGTTCACAAGGTACAATGACAACCATAAGGCTTACCGGTTGATTGATGTAGACACTGATCGTCTCATCTTCAGTTGAGATGTTGTCTTTGATGAAGAACGAGGACCCTTTCACCTTTCCTCGTTTGTGTAGGATTTGGAGGATTAGCCTTTGAAGGCTTTTGATTTGGGTGTCCGTCTTCCGTTAGGTCCACCTGATGGGAGGGATGATGCAGATTTTTTTTTTGATGATTCTTAACCCGATTTTCCTCCAGATGATATTGATCTTCCACTTGTTGAACCTGTTCTAGATCCACTACCAGTTCCAACTCCTCTTGTTGTATCTGATGTTGGCACTTCTACTCTCTGGCCTAAATGGTGGGCTAAGACCATTTGTGATCTTCATGATGATGAGCTCATTGAGGGTAGATCGTCCAGAAACAAGAGCAAACAACAACATACAGTTAATTTTGCTCTCATGGCCAACATTCACAGTCTTTATGAGCCGCAAACATATTCAGAGGCTAAAGGAATTCCTGAGTGGGAACAGGCTATGGAGGCAGAATATCATAGTCTTCAAAAGAATCACACTTGGGTCCTTTCTGATCTTCCTCTAGGGAAGAAGCCCATTAGTTGCAAATGGGTGTATAAGGTTTAGTACAAAGCTGACGAAACCCTTGACAAGTACAAAGCTTGTCTCGTTGCTAGGGGATTCTTACAAAAGGAAGGCATTGACTACGAGGAGACTTTTGCTCCTACAACCAAGATGAGTACCATTCGGATCATCCTTGCCTTAGTAGCCTAGTTTGGTTGGAAAGTCCATCAAATGGACATTAAGAGTGCTTTTCTCAACGGTGAGTTGAAGGAAGAAGTCTATATGACACAACCTCCAGGGTTCAAGGTTGCCGGTAAAGAACACTAGGTGTGCAGACTGATCATTACTGGCAGCTTGACACATTTGATTGATGGGTTCTCACAAAAGGAAGGCATTGACTACGAGGAGACTTTTGCTCCTACAACCAAGATGAGTACCATTGCCGGTAAAGAACACTAGGTGTGCAGACTGATGAAAGCACTCTATGGCCTGAAATAGGCTCCTCGGGCTTGGTACATCAAGATCGACAAGTACCTCATAGATCATGGCTTTTAGAGGAGTCCATCTGATTCTAATCTGTATGTCAAACACACTGGTAGTGATATTCTTATTCTTGTTGTCTATGTGGATGATCTGATCATTACTGGCAGCTTGACACATTTGATTGATGAGATCAAATAAGATTTGTGTAGCTCATTTTACACGACAGATTTAGGACTTATGCATTATTGTTTAGGTGTTGAGGTTTGGCAGACAGAGAGTAGTATCTTCATCTCTCAGTCCAAATATGATCGAAGTCTACTAGATAAGTTATGAATGCAGGATTGCAAACCTGTCTCCACACCTATGGAAAAAGGGATGAAGTTGTCAGCTAAGTCGGATTCACTTGTGGTGGATGAATCCTTGTTCAGGCAACTAGTGGGCAGCCTCATCGATCTCACTGCCACTAGACCTGACCTCAGTTTTGTAGTGAGCTACATTTGACGCTTCATGACAGTCCCCAAGGCTGATCATTGGGTAGCAGCGAAGCGTTTGTTGCGTTATATGAATGACACTTATAATTATGGACTTCTTTACACTAGGAGTCATGATCCTAGCCTCATTGGTTACATAGACTCAAATTGGGCAGGTTCGGTTGATGATAGAAAATCAACATCTGGGTATGTTTTTAGTTTGGGGTCTGGTGCAGTCACTTGGACTAGTAAAAAGTAGCAGGTAGTGGCTCTTTCCTCGACAAAAGTAGAGTATCGAGGAGTAGTTAAGGCAGTTTGTGAGGCAGTTTGGCTTCGTCGGATACTTGCGGATATGCAAATATCTCAAGCAGGTCCGACTCCCTTGTTCTGTGATAATCAGGGAGTTCTCAAACTCGCAAAAAATCCATTCTTCCATGAAAGAACCAGGCATGTGGAAACTCATTGTCACTTCATTCGGAAGCTTGTTGAAGATAGATCAATTTAGTCGCTGTATGTTCCAACAGAGGATCAGACAATTGATATTCTCACCAAGTCCCTCAGTCCAGATAAGTTTGTAAAATTCAAGGGGCATCTTGGTGTAGTTGGTAGATTGAGCATTCAGGAAGGGTATTAAAATTATAATTAGTATTTATTTTGTTAATGCTCAATTGTGTATTTGTAACGCTTAGTTACATCCTGTAAATTAGCTTATGTCTGTTCATTACTTTCTATTTTGGACTTCTGTTACGTTTCCAATCACGTCTCCATGATTGTCGAAACTCTCCTCTTGTAATCTATATGTACTTTTACCTCCTGTGAATAATACATTCAAATATATTGAAATCTCAATTTGTGCTTCTTGTTTACAGTCATTGAGGTACACTTTCTCATCACCATATTCTTCATATTTTGAAAACCACCCCTAATGGGAGGTTGTATGGAAGGAAGCTCTAGATTCTATCAACCATGCACCTTTTGATGCATGAGCTGTCAAGGTTGCGACAAAGGCATCTGAATCATCTTGAGAAGACTTTTTAGACTCATCATTTGAATCATATTTCTTTTTCTTTTTCTCCTCATTGTAGTCCAAAAGTGTCTGGAGTTGTAGTTCCAACATTTAGCATTGGATCTCCCACAAGATTTGGATCTAGACTTTCCTTTCTTCTTTTCCTTCTTGCCTTTCTCCTTTGGTCTTCCACCCTTAGTAGATTCAAAATCTGTCTCCTACATCTCCTATGAGAGTAAAGCAACCTCTACCTTATCTATTTTGAGTGATCTCACAAGTTTGGCAAAGAACAAAGAAGTGTCATGCAACGATGCTCCATTTTTACTCCAACAAAGTGCAACTAGATCAATCATATTAAACATATTAAAATGCTCAACCACAAAACCACAATTGACTAGTCTCAAGGTTTATAGCTTCTTTCTTAAGAAATGTTTGTTAACTAGGGATTTAGTTTGGTACAAATCTCCCAACTTCTTCCAAAGAGCTTGTATGGTGGTTGCTTTATGTACATTCAACAAAATAGAGCGTGCCAAGCAGAGCCCAATGAAGCCCTTCACCTTTTTGTCTAATAGATCCCAATTGAATCGTGAAAGTGTAGTGGGTTTGGATTTGAATATGAAAGCTCATAAATCTTTGTCTACAAGGATGTCCTCCATTTTTGAGCTTCCAAATCTCAAATTTAGTGCTTGTGAACCTCTCCATCTCTATTCTTGATGTGTGAAAGGAAATATGCATCCACCCAAGATAATTTCCACATAACCCAAATAGAGAAATCTATGCAAATAAGTATTCAAAATCCATATGCAAAAGAATAAACATACTATCAAAGATGACACAAGATATACCTTGGGAAAACTCTCAAGAGGGAAAAACTCAACCTCCAAAAGCATCCATCACTCATGTATTATTCAGCAATAAAGATTACAATACATCTTCAGAGTTCTCCAAGAATACTCTTGAGACATCAAGCCCTCTACAAGCACTCCATTTGAACAAGCATGTAACCACACATCCCATGCCATGCTTCAAACCCCCACAAATGCTAACAAGAGATGCTTTTAACCCCTTAGCCAAAATGACCAATTAACCAACCTTAGACAATTACTCATGTGCTTGCTTTTATAGACATAACCTCACACAAAAACAGCAAATGGTATTACATAAAACCATGTGACTAATACCATGAACTTACCAAACCATTAACCCCCACATTTACTTTTTTTTGTATTAAGTTTTTCCAATAGTAAATATTTTCCTAATGTGCAACCCCACATTAAATATTTATCACAATGTTACATACAACACATAAAGTGGCCCCAAGAATGCTAACCCATGTGATGCACACATCCCTAGGTCCCCTAGGTGCACCACAAATAACATTAAAATATTACATTATAACATTATGCAAGGTGGACAACACATGTTTTCCTAGCAATGTGCTTGCCATTTTCCTACAACAAAATCTCTTTCTTTGCAAGCGTCAAGTCAAACCAAGACTTTAATAAAAAACCTTGTTCTTAACACCTGGGACTTGAGGTGATCAAGCTCTAATACCAAATGAAAGGAAGTAGAGGTGCGAATACACTTTCTATACTAATCTATGAGAGGAGGTATATGCAAAAAATTAAACTAATCATATAGTTACAAGGAAGTAAACACAAAAACAATATGCCATAACACAATGACTTACATGGGGAAAACCCTTTTGGAAGAAAAACCCCACTGCTTTCAATTCACTTGCAAGGTCCACAAATACCAAGATGAGTCCATAGGGTAAAAATAGCATATTCCTTTCCCTTATATAACCTTATCATCATTCACTCACCAACTTGGGTGCTCTGTTATCTCCAACCAAATATGCCTTATGACATTTCGTAGCATGTGTTATAAGTTGGTCAACTCTCTTGTACATCCCTCTTAGGCATCATAGATATTCTTATATTTTGGACATAGGAGGTCCAACTTTTGGAGGCCATAACTTTTGATCTAGGAAGCTGATCGAGCCCTTCATTTTTTTTTAATTGAAGATTTTGAAGAGGTCCATGTTTCTGAAACCAGCTTGCTTTGGTTAAGGTCTGTTTTGACATTTTTTTGGGGTAAAAATCGATCTTTAGAACCTTGAAAATTGCATTTTTGTTTGTTCATAATATTAGGGTGCAAGGTAGAGACACTTTTTGTAACAATTTGTGTTATGTAAATGATATTAATTTCAAAGATTACTCAAGGTTGGTTGGCATCTTTGTCGTTTACTATTCACAATAAATTTATAGAACCAGAGAACTAAAATATTTGTGCTAGCTATGGGAATATTTATTTCTGTGCATAGGATAAAAGCTTGTTCCAAATATTCTATACTGTAAAATCAACAAAATACATTCAATGAATTTTCAAGAAAAGAGTTCTCTGTGGGTTTTGATCAACAATCTTTGACTCTGATGCAAAATTAACCCCTTTGCCTAGAACATAGTAGGAAAAAGACAGATTTTGTAAGCTTATATTGATTTGGTATATGTTTGCAGATTTATGTTGTCGATTCTGTAGACAGGGAAAGGATTGGGAGGGCAAAGGCCGAATTTGAGGTTTGGTTGGCAGTAAATTTTTCATCTAGATATTATTTTCTTTCAACAATGATTGAGGGCCTCCCAGACCTCTTTACTATGATGAACTTACTTTTTATTGTTTGCTCAGGCCATCGTTAATGATCCCTTCATGAGGAATAGTGCTATCTTAGTATTTGCAAACAAACAAGATATGGTTGGTGCTTATTATTGCTTTCATCACTTTCCATTGGAACATTTGACAATGTTTTCATTTTAAAAGGCTTTGGTTGTAACCATGGGAGCAAACTTCTGGTGGGCTTAAACAGAAGGGGGCCATGACTCCAATGGAAATATGCGAAGCTTTTGGACTTTTCAACTTACGCAACAGAAGGTGGCAAATTCAAGGTACTTGTGCCACAAAAGGAGAGGGTTTATATGAAGGACTGGACTGGTTGGCTACAACTCTGAAAGAAATGCAAGCTAATGGAATGTCTACATCATTTGCTGGTTCAACCATTGGATAGAACAGGTTAGAAACAATTTTTAATCCCCCTTATGGATCTCCATTTTCTACAGTCACTGACATGGGATAACTTTTTCAATTTTCAGGTCTATTTCTATTTGTTTTTCATGCATCTGTACTGGATCTCTTTCATGATACATATTTATGAGGATGAGCCATGGGCAAGCTTTTGCATACCAACTGCGAAAGTCCATTTGCTTCCTCTATCCTTTGGTGATACTAAGAGTCTTTTTTGAGCTCTGCTCAAGCCTTTGTATGTTCAAATCCCTGGTCCAAGTTCTTTGGTGTGTATTTTAGTTATTACTTATTTATAAGCTAATTATACAAGTCAATGTGCAATTGTACAAGGACATCCAGTTGACAATTTTTAAGCCTCATCAGATGGATTGCTCTGAGAGGCTCCCAATCCATTAGGCTGTGACTGGTTTCTGCTATGTTATCTGGTCTTAAGATCTAAAAAAGTCTAAAATTTTGTAAGCATATAATTAATTATGTTGGCTATCTGACTGATTTGAAACCTGCAATATCTACTAAAATTTATTCAGTGTGTAAAAACTATGGATAAATAGCTGTGTATTGATATACGACATTTTCATTAATTTCAAATACATGTGATATCATTATGTTGTAATCTTTGACATTTGAGTGGCAGTTTTCAAAGAGAATGTGTAATTATAAGATATTTATTGCGTCTAATTCCCATAAACACTAAAGAAAATAAGAAACATATGCATTTTTGGCTACATATGAGGGAAAATAGAGGATTTACTACTAATGTAAATCATGGAGATTCCAATAAAATAACTGCATTTGCATTATATGAATCCCTAGCAAATGTTGCTTCGTAAATTTGTTAATTGATTGATCAATTTGGAAACTTATGTGAAAAATTAGCAATATGGCAAAATATTAGATCAACCTCACAGGTAATGGTTTTTCCATTTATTTTGCTGGGTATAAGTGGAAGTATACAAACATTACAAAATTTTAATTCAATTGCATCTGCATTGTACTTTAAAGACTTTCTTCTAGGCATGGAATCCAGATTATATACAAGCATTCTGAAGGCCTAGTATTTTGACATCATAATCATCACTGTAGGTGCAATGTGTTTAAGGAAGAAATGAGGAGCCTCTATGAAGCTTAATCTTTGGAAATAAACATTGAACACTAAAAACTTGAAAGATATCATTTGGATAAAATTCCTTCTAAACTTGAGAATCACTTTGAAAACAGACAACTTAACATCCCAAAATTTTTAAAGCCTTCCATTCACATTCTCACAGATACATTAGGACATAATTTGTGTTTGATGTTTCCCCCAAATTGTTGTCTATTAAGGGTTGTAACTTTTAGTTTATATCTGATAAAGGAATTCAGACTTCAACATTAGCTTAGTAGAAAAAATTTCAATTAAAAAACATTCCCTTGCTTTTTCAGGCAAACATCTATCCCACGTTTTGGACAGATTTTTTATGAAATAGATTTTAATTAAAAAATAACAGTAACAGTGTATTGCTGAAATTAAATTAATAATAATTTTCGAAATAGTGTTTTCAAATAATTATTAATTAAAAATTAAAAGTTATCATGTATTACTAAATTTAAATTAATAGTTATTTTAAAAAAAGTGCATCCAATATGCTTTCTGATATGTTGGAGAAAGAAGCATGGTAAAGTTTGAGAAGGTGGATTGAATGATTTTGTACAAGTACAACAAAAATTGTTTTGTAGCCATGTATTGTTCATGTCTTTACATTTAAAGATAATTGATTGGGTACATCATTTTTTTGGCTGGGAGGTTAAATTTTTTTTTTATAATTATTGCAAAATTTGTGGGTATTATGTGTAGTAACCATAAATTAATTCTTGGTTCAGTGTTGAGGATTAATAGGTATCTGTTTTGTCAAAAATGTTATAGAATTTATGTCTAGGTACACTTATTAAAAATAAAATCTATATAATAGGTATACTGCAAGTTTGTGAAAATAAAAGTTCTTAAGGGTAGCAGAAGCAGAGGATGATCGATAATTGACAACCCTACTTCTACACTTCTCTCTTAATCTTCAAATCTCTATGCGCAAGAGTTGTTAAATGCCAAGATGCGATTAGAAGTTCTAGAAGTCAATAAGCAAGAAAGAGACCCCAAAATCCACGAGATCATAGTAGCAAATTGGTCCTTGGTGGAAGGTAATAAAGTTTTAAAGGAATAGGTGGCAATGTTGTGAGAAGTTCTATCAACAAGGAAGTGTGAATGGAAAAACATGAAGTTAGCTTGGAAAACCATGAAAGAATCAATATTACTAAATAGGGTGTGACAAACTCTAAAACAACTCAAGGTGATGCGCAAGCACTTCAACAAACAAGCTTTCAAAGAGTGAAGATACAAGAAAATAACAAAGAAGGCTTATCAAAAGAAGTTAGAACATGGGCTCAAGTCAGTAGCGGTTCCACTAGTATGAAGGAAGAAGTAAATGTACGAGTTGACAAAATGCAAGAGAGCTCAAAGAAGGCAAGATAGAGAAACAAATGTAATTATCAAAGGAATAAGAGATTATGAAAAAAATGAAGACACTTTCAATCTTGCAATTGACTTCTTGAAAGACAAGTTGCATTGGTAAGGGCAAATTTTCCAATTGAGGAGGCTGAGAAAGGTATGTGAAGAGAGGTTGTCATGACAAGTGAGCATGACAAGCAACATCTTTTAAGAAAAAAGTAGCTCTAAAGAGGCTCATGTTTCTTCTCTGACAATAATTTTAGTGGTAGACAACAAGAGTAGAGAATGAAGTGGAAAAATTAAGAGTAGCAAGAGACAAAGGAAAAAGGGCATGGCTATACAATATAAAAGCTATTATCGTCAAATTTGGAACCCATAGTAAGATAGGGTAGCAAGTTGGCAACAAAGAAAAAATTGTTGAATTTGATAGTAGGTGTAGAGAAGGGGGGTTTGCTACTCATGAGTCTTTTTATTTTCAAGAGAATCCCAAGGGGCGAACTGCCCTAAACTACTTCAAGGAACAACACGAGTTTCAGAATCAGAAAGAGTAGGCCACAGAGGTTTTCTGGATAGATTGGTGGGTTCTCGGCCAAAGGACAACAACTCGACACAAGGATGACAACGCGACGCGTTGTAGTCCCAAAGGCGCGTCGGCGTCTCATACAGACCAGAAACCAAGAATGTCACAAAAAACAACAAAGTGACTTCTAACAATCAAATTACTGAGAACTTACAAAATGTAGGAAGGTAACAAAATGTAACAGAACTGAAATGAAGTGAAGTACAAATGATAAAGCTAAATAGGATGAGAGATAGAAGGAGCTCACAAAAATCTGAGTAATGGAGCCTCCAACAAATGAATGTCTTCAATATCTGCATACATAATATTTGAAGAAAATGTTGTGGTTGTATAGGGGTTTGCCTCAGTCAAACCCCCGTTTGGGTGTTCCCACCTCCATAGGCGGCCAAATAGATAGATATAGAAAATAGGAATGAAGTGAATGCAAGAGTGATAAAAGCAATCCGCACTCAAGGAGGAGAACCCGTATCAGAGGGATGTGAAAAATCCCAAGATGCTCGCAAGCACAAGGTAAGAGAGATATTAGTGGCAAGGTTTAAGGAATCCAAAGAGAACAAAGACGGAAGCGAGAGCTACAAGAGCCAAGAGAGATGCAAAGAGTGTTGTAAGAGCTTAAGAGTGCTTGAAGATATTGTAACAAGTGAGATTTGGGCAAGCAAGAGAGTAAAGAGGGAAAGAAGAGTATGCAAAAGAGAAAAATCCAGAGAGAGCAAATGAAGTGAAAAGATAGTATTTAAAGAGAGGATAGGAGGGAAAAGAAGCTTATTGAGTCGTTACAAGGTGTCCCGGGCCATTACCACCGACAAAGGTAAGTGACAAGTGGCAAACATGCTCGGAAGCGATCGTTTGAACATTGAAACATCGCAGGATGCTAGCGCGACACGTAGATGTCCGTGTGACATGCTAGTGTCTAGACACATCATGCAACAAAATGACGAAAATGAGATAAGCACAAGGTTTGACGCAAAGCTGACGTGTGAGGGTAGCTGTTGAAAAGGGGTCCTGAGCATCTTGAAAGGGAAAAACGTTGATGCAGGGGCTAGAATGAGCCTACACAAATGCTAGGGGAATGGACACTAAAATAGATGCAAGAATGTATGTGAAATTGCAAGGGGTGCAATTTTACGACATTACATTTTTCCCCCACTTTAGCACGCATATGAATCTACACTAATATGCACGCTATAGGAAATTTACTAAACATAAATAACATTATGATACCAAAAAGGATATTGTAGAGGAAGCAGACGACTCTTAAAACCAAGGAAGCATGCCCCAGGCTGAAGACCTACAAAACAAATGTATTAGACAAGAAAGATCTGCACAAGACAACAATGTTAGAACATAAAAAGCCATTACATCATGGGGTTAGAACATATAAAACACACACACAAGTACACAACAAACTAACAAGATTTGAGTCAGCAAAGTGAAAGAGACCTCAATGTAAAAGGTTGTCTTGGTATTATGCGTCGTCCTCAAATTAAGAAATAACACAAAAATTCTTGATTGGAGAGAAGAATGTAAGGATCGATTGCTTCAAGAGAAGAATGCACCCAAAAGTCAGGGAAGCAACCAATATCGAAGAGAGGAGCATATACTTAGGATGAAGAAGATGCAAATCTTCGATCCTGTATACACAATTGAGAAGAAAGATAATTTAGGAGAGAGATGGAGAGGTTAGGAAGGAATGAAAATTCCAAGAGAGATGGCTCCACAGGTCCTCAGGCACAAGGAGAGTTGAACAAATGTGCCACAGATTCATAGATCTATGGAAGGTGAACAAAAGGCTCTATAGGTACTCTCTCCTACAGATTTGAACAAATTGCACTAGAGGCCTGTAGACCAATGGTGAACAAATCCCACAGCATGAAAGTGCTTTACATGTCCTTAGACGTGCAAAGAAGGCACCCCAGATACTCTCTCCTAAGGGAAGCTCGATGTAGGGGACTCTGCAGAATCAGATTGGTTCTTACAGATGCTCGGTGTTGCAAGGTAAGCTTGAATAGATTTAGTCGGGTTGCCCCCAAGCTAGATGTTGAGATATGAAATAGGTCTAGTCGGGTTGCCCCCAAGCTAGACGCCATATAATTCATTTGAGATAAAAACTTTCAAAGGAGATCCCTCGAGAACCCTTCAAGAGAAAAGGGGTCCACTCAAGGGACGCTCCATTTGAAATGCATAGAGAAGAGAGGGGGTCCTTAAGAAGGACGCACATCCCTAGAACAAGTTATCACTACCCCCATCACCTGCATGCAAGATGGATACCTGTCACATGCAAAAGATATGAAGAACCGAAAAAGATGTTCTTTGTAAACCTCTCAGTAAAAATGCATTAAGAGAATCAATTATTACAAAGTGATCAATCCTTATGAAGGAGATCGACAAACCCTAAAAAGGGAAACCCTAGTGTGCACACTTAATAATTAATAATTAATTATTAATGTGCCTAAGTTTAGCTTAAGTAATAAAGAGGAATAAGTGACTTAATTAATCAATCAATGTGATGTAATTAATTAAGCATAATAACTTATTACTCTAACAACCCCCCTTAAGATGAACTTAGGAAGTAGCTAAAACACTAAGAAAAAGATGCATGAAAGCAAAAATGGGTCCCGGCAAACAAGGCCAAGTAAGGTACCCATGTACAAATAGAAGATCTCTATAAAGAGGAGAAATAGAGAAAACCTCGTGGGAACAAAACTCTACTCCAAAAAGAGATCAAAGGTGATTGAAGGACTGAAAAGCCTCCAAATCAAGGAAATGTCCTGAAAAAGAACATGTAGAACATCACAGAAGCATGAAAAAGTTGCAAACTCTGTCAAAAGATGACTGCTATGGTGCCGAAGAACCTCCTCTTAAGATATGATGATCAGGATCAAGAAGACAACAATTTGCATGAGTGCCCCCAACGACACTACTCGAATCAGATGGCAAACAAAGGCAAACACTTGGAACTCGAAGATACAGATGTCACAAGTACCAATAGTCCGAAGAACACTAATCAACAGAGAATGGAAGATCCCTTCCAAGGCGAAACCAAAGAAGCATTAACACCAATAGTAGAAACCCCCCCATAATGCTGAAAAGGGAGAGGCGTGACAGGTACACTGAAACTGAATGCTAGAAAGTAGTGCATGAAGAGGAACCAAGAGCATTTGAAAGTGCACAAGAAAGCACCTACAACTGAAAAAGTGGTGTGCAAAACAAAGCACACATATATGAGGCTGGAATCATATGGATCCACTATTGTCGTGGAGGGACACTCACCGGACAAAGGTGTGATGGCAAAACAAAGGCACTACAAAACCTCCCATGGCACTTTATAATACAGTGCGAGTACAAAATATGGCACAAAGTGATGTGCAAGAAACCCATACTACACATACAATGCTGAGGCACTTTATCTCAGTGCATTTACAAAAGAGAAATACATGCAAAGTGAGCCCATAATGTCTACAATGTCCAAATAGGACAACATGCAAAAACCTGGGAAAGACACAGAAAAAGTGCATGGACAGCAACATAGAGCTCCTCAATACCTTTCCAACGCCGCAAACGAGGCGAAAATTGGACATTGTGGTCAAAAATTATGAGCTCGGAAGTCCAAAAACAACATCTGACTTCAAACAGAAATAAATGCATGAAAATAGTAAAATACTGAAAAAATAAACAACATTACTGGAAAGTGCTCGGAACCAACTTTCCGGCGATATCTCGTTTGCCTAATTTCGATACCGTATGCCCAAGTTATGGCCAAAAGAAAAAAACTGCTCTTTTAGGAAAAACTAGGGTTAGGAGGGCAAAGAGGGCCGGCCGTACGCTGACGTCATGATGACTTCTTCAGTTCACGAGCTTAAATTTGACGGCCGTATGGCCGCAAAAAATCGCCAAAAAAAAATTTGGGCCCCCGGTCCTGGGTGACAGGGGTGCAGTCTGATCCCCTCCTCCATAGGACCCGCTGCTAACTGGCGGGTGGGCATATCCCCATGGACCGCCCGGGTGGCCCTCGGGCGGAAGGCCGGGGGCTGCTGAGGGTGGCGCCGGCAGCAACCATCTGGTGGCCACGGGGCGATGGCGCTACCCATTTACACCGGCACAGATTTTCGCAAAAATTCAATTTTTAAATTTTTGAATATTTTTGAAAAAAATGCATCGTAATGCGTGCTGGGGAGGCCGTACGGCCCCTCAGACAATTTTTTTTTGCCTCTCGGATCAACTGCACCAAATTGGACAATTTGACAAGCGTTTCTAGGGTTTTTGGCCGCTGCGAACGCAATGGCAGTGTCCGTTTGAGCCCAAAGTGAGCCAAAAAATAGGCTACCCCCAGATCTTGCAGAAAAGATGCCTGTGGAAACCCTTGCACTTGAAACTCACAGAGAGGCCATATCTTCAGATCACGAACAAGCAGCTGAAGGTCTGGAGCTCTGATACCATGTTAGAATCCAAGATCACCTGCATGCAAGATGGATACCTGTCACATGCAAAAGATATGAAGAACCGAAAAAGATGTTCTCTATAAACCTCTCGTAAAAATGCATTAAGAGAATCAATTATTACAAAGTGATCAATCCTTATGAAGGAGATCAAAAAACCCTAAAAAGGGAAACCCTAGTGTGCACACTTAATAATTAATAATTAATTATTAATGTGCCTAAGTTTAGCTTAAGTAATAAAGAGGAATAAGTGACTTAATTAATCAATCAATGTGATGTAATTAATTAAGCATAATAACTTATTACTCTAACAGGGAGGAGAACCATGCAAGATACTTAGAACATATAGGATAGAGGTGACCTTGATATCACTTGTCATTTGAAGAAAAGGCGGGTGCATCAACAAATAAATGAGTGATAGTGCCTAAATCAGGAAGTTGTTGTATTTTATCCTTCAAGGCCTTACATTCACCAGTGGAATGGCCAGGCACTTGATGGTATGCATAGAAAGAATATTTTTCTTTATCATGCTTATGAAGTTTCTTACGTGTAGGAGAAGGAAGAGTAATTGAGTGGGCTTTTAGAAGCCTCAACAAAATATGCTCTTGCTTAGATAAACAATGAGAAGCAGGAAGCAACCCTTTCTCTTGAGAAAGACTTGATTGCTCACAAGAAGGCACAAAGATAATGGATAATGATAGATGAATCAATCCAAGAGAATGAGGCTGAGCAGAAATGATGTCGCTATTCAATCGTGGTTTCCGTTTAGATTGTTCATTCAAGTAACCAAGCCCCAAATTATGCTTATGAGGTGCACATTTTATAGGGACCTCAATGCCTTGTTCATTATGCCCACAACCTTTACGCCCATATCCATATTTAGTGACAAGCTTAAAGCCAGGGCCATAATGTGTTTGCAAATCTCAAGGAGGATCTTCATAAAGAGCATTATTTCAGCAATGGGGATTATACTCCTCTATGGGATCGCTATCAACCTTCTTGACAAGACTACAAGCATTAGCCTTTTTAACAAAAGTGTGATCATCGTGCTCAGAAGGAGGATTGACATTGAGAACATTACACTTATTGCTCACATTATCCCATGATACAGAAGAATAATCATCTTTGATAGCGGGTGTGGATGATGTTATCAAAAGGTTTAAGCGGATCGGGTTGACTTTATATTCTCTAGTTAAGGATTATGTAAAATCTAGGGAACCCCAATCATCACCGAGACATGCATTCTTTTGACAAGTAGAAATAATAGACTTAAGATCTCTAACTCCAGAAGGGTCTTCTTAAGGGACATCTGTCTCAAGAGTATCCTTTGCAATGGGTACTACTGGAGTAGACATCAACACATTGGAAGACATTGAAGGGATAAGAGTAGACACAATCAAAACCTAATTGACAACTGTCATCTCACATATGTGCATAGCCTCAGGGTCAACCCTGACTGTGACTACTCAATTATTGCAAATGAACTTGATATATTTATGCAAGGTAGACAAGATTGCACCCATAGCATGGATCCACGATCTACCAAGAAGAAGGTTATATGGTAATTTTTCTGACATAACATATATAAGGGTGGGTATGATAACAGATCCCAACCTCAAAGGCAAGACTATCGTGCCTAGGGCTTGTCGACCGACATTATCAAACCCACGAATGTCAACAAGAGAAGCATTAAGAGCAGATGAATCAATATTAATCTTAGGCAATAGATCAATGCTAATACATTAAGCGATGATCCAACATCAATGAGAGTGCGTCTAATGCCAATATTATTAATATTAACTATAATCATTAAAGGATTCACTTGTTTCTAAACATTTGGGGGTGGAAGTTCTTGTGGATAGAACGTAATATTCAACGAATCCACACGAATATGAGCTATCAACACATTAACATTCATTGGCCTGGTAGAAGAAGGCAAGATGATCTTTTGCAAGGCTTTCTGAAGCATACCTTGGTAAAATGGAGCATACTGAAGCAAGTCCCACAGTGAGATCTTAGTCAGAGTAACTTGAAGTTGCTCGACAAGATCGTAATCATTGGGTGCTTTAGTCATAGGTTTAGGAGCTTGAAGAAGGCTTGGTTGTTTATTCATTCTATTCTTATAAGTATGGGCTACCACTCTATAAGTGGGAGCCATAGAAAGATCAAGAGAATCACTATCAAATGGGACACCGTCAATAGAACAAATCCTTTTAGGAGGACTAGCTAGAGTTAGATAAATGACTGGTCTCTTAGGCCTTTGAGGGGCAATAGAAACAAATTAGATTTATAGAATCATCACAACTAGTGGAATAATTATTCAAAGAAACATTCTCAACATTGATCCAGGGAGGATCAAATGTGGAAGGAGACTCATCATTTGCTAATGTATCATCTCTACAAGAGGGTGCATGGGATTGAAGAGAAGGTAGAGTAAGATTAAGAAAGGTATCAATGATTTCATCCTCTTGTGCCAAAATATCCTTAAAAGGAATCTTAGGAGGGATCAACAAAGAATAATAAGAAAGGAGACAAGAACTCACTTTCACATGCTTGTAAGAGAACTTCTTGAAGCTTCTTAACAAAGCTGGAAAGAGATAGAAAATGAATTTTAAAATAGAGATATAGACATGTTGGTCGATTCAAAGCAATCCAGGGGTGACAAAACTAAGAAAAACCAAAAAATCTGGATTTTCCAATTTTTTTGGTATTTTCTAGGTTCTAGTAATTTGCATTTTTGGAGGTCTTCAAAGTAGATTTGGGGTTGAAACTTGCATTGGTCCCTAAAATTCAACTGTGGACTTGCATTGTATTATAGGGACTGAATTATTCCTCTTGCAGACCTTTCCAACAGTGTAAACAGTTTTGAATTCTGAGCATTGAGTCAATAGTTATGACCCCACCAAGTTGGGGTAAATAAATTCCTAATTTTTTGAAAAATATTGTGGCTCACATTGGGTTCACCAAAATGTAGAGAAGGGGGATTCAATACTCATGAATCTCTTTATTCTCAAGAGAATCCCAAGGGGCGAACTGCCCTAAACTACCTCAAGGAACAACACGAGAGTTTTAGAATTAGAAAGAGCAGGCCATAGAGGTTTTTTGGATAGATTGACAGGCTCTTAGCTAAAGGATGACATAGCGACAAGTTGTAGTCCCAAAGGCACACTGGCATCTCATACAGACTAGAAACCAAGAATGTCACAGAAAACAACAAAGTGACTTCTAACAATCAGATTAGTGAGAACTTATAGAATGCGGGAAGGTAACAAAATGTAACATAACTGAAATGAAGTAAAGTGCAAATGATAAAGCTAAAGAGGATGAGAGATAGAAGGAGCTCACAAAAACCCAAGTAATGGAGCCTCCAACAAATGAATGTCTTCAATACCTGCGTACATAATATATGGAGAAAATGTTGGGGCTGTATAGGGGTTTGCCTCAGTCAAACCCCCGTTTTGGTGTTCCCACCTCTATGGACAACCAAATAGATAGATAGAGATAACATGAATTAAGTGAATGCAAGAGTGATAAAAGAAATCCTCGCTCAAAGAGGAGAACCCATATCACAGGGATGTGAAAAATCCCAATATATTCGCAAGCACAAGGTAAGAGAGATATCAGCTGCAAGGCTTAAGGAAGCCAAAGAGAGCAAGGATGAAACAAAGGGCTACGAGAGCCAAGAGGGCTGCAAAGAGTGTTGTAAGAGCTTAAGAGTGCTTGAAGCTGTTGTAACAAGTGAGACATTTGTGCAAGCAAGAGAGTAAAGAGGGAAAGGAGAGTGTATGCAAGAGAGTAAAGAGGGAAAGGAGAGTGTATGCAAGAGAAAAAACTCTAGAGAGAGAAAATGAAGTGAAAAGATAACATTTAAAGAGAGGACATGAGGGAAAAGAAGCTTTTTGAGCTGTTACAAGGTGTCCTGGGCTGTTACCACCAAGAAAGGTAAGCGACAAGTGGAAAACATCCTTGGAAGTGGTCGTTTGAATGTTGAAATGTTGTAGGACGCTAGTGTGACACACATACGTCCACGTGACACGCTAGTGTCCAGACACATCACATTACAAAACAATAAGAATGAGAAAAGCACAAGGTTTGACGCAAAGCTGATGCACAAGGGTAGCTGGTGAAAAGGGGTCATGAGCATCTTGAGAGGGAAAAAGGTTGATGCAAGGGCTAAAATGAGCCTACACAAATGCTAGGGGAATAGACACTAAAGAAGATGCAAGAATGTATGTGAAATTGCAAGGGGTGCAATTTTACAACATTATAGTAGGAAGGAAAACAAGAAGGCCAATATGGGTAAATAGGGGTGAAGACTCAACTTTGAGTCTTGTGTGCCAAAATAAATAGCAAGCAAGGACTACCTAGGTTCACTTAAGTTTAATATGTTGGAATTGTAGAGGTTACCCCCAGAAGAGGGGACTTGGGTTAGGGCCTATTGTAGAAGGTAGATATAATGTCTCATGGAAATTCATGAACATGAAGGTTGCAAGACTCCTATATCTGAATGATACATGAAGTTGGTGGTTTGAAACAAGGTAATTGGGAATGATAGACGATATGGTGGAATAATGGTCTTAGTGAAAGAAAAAGAAGGGCATATTAGTTAGATGGAAAGAGAAGCTACAAATAAGCAATATATTTGGTTCAAAATTTTAGAAAGCAAAAGTCACATTAAAATCATCTCATGTTATTTTGCTCCATAGGTTTCAAAAACTTACAAATAATGGAATGGACAACAAGGATCCATATGCAACCTTAAAAGAAAATATTGCAACGTATTCTTAGTGGGAGATTTCAATGTTATGACAAGAAATGAACAAGCTAGCATTCTATGTTGGAAAGAGGATTGCAATCCTATTTGGATTACAAAAGAATGAAATCACTAGTGGTCAAAATGTTTAGAAGACAAGGATAGTAGTTCCATTTTTGGGGAGGAATTGCTTACTTTGTGTGACACCTTTGACTTAATTATTTGCAATGGTTTGGATAGATAGAAGTTTAAAAAATTTACATAGAATATTTACAACAAAGCAAGTGTCGTTGATTATTCAATTTTCTCACAAAGCTTGATTGAATAGTAGAGGAAGTTATGATCAGTGAACATTTTGGGATTTAAAATCAGACCATAGCCCAATTTACTTAGGGTTATCTTAGTCATATAAGAGGCAGCATGGGAGGAAAACTTAGTGTCTTTGGCAACCACCTTCAAAGGGTAGAATTTTTTTGACACAAGTAAACCATATTATCTTCAAGGCAACACTAGAGAGCTTAATTAAGGAGGAGAGAATTTGATTTTAAGGCCTCAACAATCATAAGAACAAATATAATTAAAGGAGCACTTGGGAAGTGCAAAAGAGCAAAAAATAAGAAATAAGAAATAAATTGCTTTTAGGTTAATGTTTGGTTTTATGAGGAATACAAAAACGTGAGAAATTTGAAAGATTCAGACAAGAAGAAGATAAGTATTAAGTTGTATAAGTAGATTTTAAAAATAAAAAAGTTTAATTCATGAACACAAGGTGAAAATAGCTAATCTACCTAGGAAAGAATAACTCGACTATTTTGGAAGGAATTTCAACCAAGAAAGGGACAAACTGAAAATAACATTATAGCTATCCAATGGTTTGAATATATAAGACAACTTCATGAGTAGGAATTAGAAGTTGATCCCCTCCCTTGGTCAACACCATAATAAAACTTTTCACCTTATAAGAGGTTGAAACTGGTATTAAGAAATCGGGTGTAGGAAAAGCAAAGGACTTGGTTGAACTTCAAGTGGAATATCTAAAATGGGGGATGAGAACTCTTGCACCACACATTATGAGAATATTCAACTAATCATTTAACAAGATTTTCCGAGATATTGAACAACTACCCTAGCAATACCTCTTTTTAAGAGTGGTGACATTAATAATCCTTCTAATTAAAGGATGATAATGATCAACCCTTTGTTTGAGAAATTATTTCATTTCATAACATGATATTTGAGTAGGGAATTATGTGAGGGAAAAAAGTTTTTATTAGTGTGGCATAGTGGATGCAAGGTTTCGAAAATAAAATCATGTGGGTTTATTTTTGGTGAAATTCATGATAGCTTTCAAGATTTATTTGCATAGGTATTTTTAGTATAATTGTGTGCACATCTTTTGGAAATTGTGGTCCCCAATTTACTAAAAATTGTGTCAGATTTGTTAAGGAAAATTATGTTAAATTTTTTTGTTTTGGATGTTTCTTATTGAAAAATCATGGGTTTTTTTAATAGGTTAAATCATACTTGGTTTGTCTTAAAAAAGGGATGGATTTTGTGTTAAAATGTGGGTGCTAGCTTTGTATGAAATTCTAGCGGATTTGTTTATGAAAGTCACATTTTTGTCAATTTCTTTTGCTCGCAGCTAGGGCACATGTATAGGCAGGGTTTTTAGGCCACAACTCGTTCTTTTTAGCCAGTTTATTTCAGCAGGATTCACAGGGTTTTCCGTATTTTTTCAAAGGGTTTTGAGCTGATTTTGAATCGTATGCTATTAGGGCAAGTAAAACTTGCAACTTGGGTTTCCAAACTAGCGCCTAGGGTTTTGTCACTCGAGAAAACTAGGGTTTGTAGATTTTTTTTTTTTGGAAGCTAGGGCTTGTATTTATGTTTAGATAAAGCACACTTTTCAAGGAAACTTGTTAGAAGGGTATTTTGTAGTTTGCATTAATTTTGAAAATGGAATTTTATATGGATGAATATTTTGGTTTTAATTTCTAGATGGATGAATATTTTGGTTTTAATTTCCACACCTAGAAAGTGAAAGTTTAGATGCAATTGATGTACAAGAGCTTATGGGGAATAATAAGTGGAAATGAAAAATTACTTGCAAATCTGAATAAAGTATTGGAATAGAAAAGCATAGATGATAAAAACAAAGTGGGAATTGAATACTACTATTGCAAGAAAATGGGCGACACAACTTGAAATTGTAGACTTTGAGCAAATGACTTCAAAGGAAAGCTCAAAGAAGCTAATGTATCCATTAAGACCCTTCATATGCTAACAATGGTAAATAATGTGTTTTATGCATTTGAATGAAATCCACACTTTGAAGATAGGTAGGAATCCAATGTAGAAAATCAATATGGATGGTTTCCTAGGTAGCTTGGGAGTTTGTGGATCTTGGGAGTCATGCCCTTATGAGGGTTATGATACAACTTGATGGAGTTCTATGAGTGTAGCTCAACATGTATTATTATTAAATAGTTTAGGAGATTAGTGATCTAGAAGTTTAGGGAGGTGGTAATTCGGGAACTTGATAATTCAACATAGGAGCTACACCTTTATGAGGGTTCAAGGTATCTTGATGGAATTCTACTTGGTGTATGGTCTATTTTAAAAGTAAATCTTCTAAAGAATGACAAATTCATGGTTTATGGTGTTTTTAGTATGATATGTTTTATGTTAGATTGTTTTGTTTTAGTGCAGTAAGCCTTAAGAGGGGTTGTTAGAATAATATTAAGTGATTATTAGAGATAAGACTTACTTTTGAAATAAAGTCACCTTAGTGACTTAAAGCGAGTTTACTATTTTTAGTTTGCTATTTTTAAATTTTAGGGTGTCATGTCATGTTTATTCATTTTCATCCTCAAATCTCTATATAAGGAGATGAACCTCATTGTAATAAGTATCTTGATATCTAATAGAATAATAATATTTTATATTCTATTGATTTTTACAACACTTTTTAATAGTGGAAACACTAATAATCCTTCCAATTATGGGAACATAATGATCAATCCTTTGTTTGCAAAATTATTTGGCACTATAGTTAAAAACAAAATCAACAAGTGGGTGGAAGAAAAATAGGGATAAATTTAAGACCTTCCCCCCCCTCTCGACGAAGGTGTAAAATCCTGGCGAATCTTGTATACTTCCTGATAAAAATATTAATTCTATTGACAAATTTTTTCATTTTTTGGGAAAAAAATAATCTCAATTGGTGAATCTTTTGTAATCGCTAGAAGTCTATGGAAAATCTTAGCAAATTACATTTTTTTTAAAACCAATAAAATATTTTCATTGGCGATTAAAACCTATTTTCAAACCAATAAAATATTTCTATTAGTGAATTAAAGTTGTGCTCAACCAAATAAAATATTCTTTTTGGCGATTCAAAGATGTTTTCAAACCAAAAAATATATTTTCATTGGCAAATTAAACCTTTTTTCAAATGAAGAAAAAAAACCATTGGCAAACTAAACACAATCTCAAAGCAATAGAAAAATTCATTCGCGAAATAAATTGGTATGCCAATAAAAATCATAGCATGGGTGGCGAAAATATCAAATGCTACATATTGTTCTATTTTGGGGAAAAATTTCCACAAATCCAAATTCCTTCATAAAGTGTCTAGAATGGGCACAAGTGTCAACATATTCATTATGTATGAAGCTAGATGTCAGCGCAAATCACAACCGTTCGATGGATTTTCGATGGACGGTTGTAGTTGCATTCCAGAAGCAAATTTCTGAAGCACTAGACTTGTGAATTCAAACCTCCAGAATAACACTAGAATCGTTAGATTTCCAAAAATCAATGTTTTCCATTTTATTACTAATTTTATTAATGATTCAAAAATGCTTTCAAACCAAAAAATATATTTTCATTATGTCTGAAGCCAAATGTCAGTGCAAATTAATATAACCATGACCGTTTGATAAATTTTTGATGGACGGTTGTAGTTGCATTCCGGAAGCAAATGTTTAAAGCACTAGACTTGCAAATTCAAACCTCTGGAATAACACTAGAATCATTAGATTTCCAAAAATCAATGGTTGACATTTTATTACTGATTCTTTTTTGCTCGATTAATAGCTACTAAGGGGCAACACCCTGTATTAAATAAAAAAATAAGTACATTTGATTTGAGCAATTTGGCTCCACCCCAGATACTATCATGTTCAACCACCATACTTACAAAGAATATCACTACGAACTTACCCTTCTATCATCATAGCTTACAAAATGGCCTTTGTAAATAAAATGACCTCAAGCAAAACACATCTATGCATATACCCTAGACCCAACACACTATATTATAGACAAGACCCTTTTTGCACAGTCCAAACCTTGCTTAGTCTTCATCAACACCGACTTCCTTCATCTTTTTGTATTCCAGGTAGCCTGCAATCACAGGGAACTCAACTCCACACGCTTGATGAGTAGGACTGTTGACCTTCGCTTCCAGGTCTTTGGCATTGTTCTCCACCCACTCTTCACTAGTCCCCAATTCCTAGTCGTCGTCATTGCCTGTAACCATTTTTCCCACAAGACCTTCCTCTTCTAGGTATTTCAACACCCACCCTTTGACCGATGTCTTCACCATCCGTGAAGCCTTTAGCAGGAAGCTAATGCTTCTTTCAAATTTGCCCCATTGTTTCTCCAATGCTGTCAGGTTGAGTGATCTCACCATAGGAAATTTCTTGACCTCAGCTGATCCATTGTTGAATGACATGTAGTAATTATGTGGCATTGGCACCATTAGGTTGTCGTCCATATTGTCAAGGGCCTCATCAATCTCCCCCAACATTGTGTGTGTGAATACCATCTAACATAGCTTCTTCACTTTGGCCTTAGAGACACCCATGTATAGCAGCAATGTCTGTGTTTGCCCTAAATATCTTCTGTGCAAGCAAAAACTCCTTTCCCAAGACCTTCTTGGTTTCCCATTGAATTAATGGGTGAGACGAAACCAACAACCCTTTGAAATTTTTGTTTGTGATTTCCCCATGAAAGGCTTGCTACTGTCTTTTGGTGTTGAGAAAAATGGGAGTGTCCACCGCTCTCCTTCCACAACACAAAAATATTTTTTGAAAATTTTCTTATGCAACTACCACCTTACATTTTTTTATAGAGTTTAGCGATCCTTTGTCATAATGGTGATGTTGGTTGGTGTGACGTTCAGATTGTGCCCTCAAATCCGCAGGATGGTTGAACGTGATCAAATCAACAGTTAAGAAGTGCTTTGACAAATGAATCTCAGTCGTTCCCTGCTAGCCCGCAAGGGACCCACTGTCAAATCTGGGCTTGTGGAGGGAGAGCAAGCCTAATCCATGTGGTGTCATCACCACCATCCATACAACTATAAAGGGCATGAGAATATTTGGTGAAATATTTCTAGACAATTATGAAAGGTTAAACAGTGTGCTACTAAAAGGATGTATGAGCACGTGCAAAATTGTTCATCAAGATGTTCTAATCTCAACTGTCTATTGCTAAAGGAGGATATACATTATGATCACTAGCCTATTGGTTAAAGGGGAAGCAAGTTGACGTTCATTTGGTTGATTTGGGCTATTGCTCGCTAGCTTGCAACTACTGATCTAAAACATACAAATCTTAGAGGGGAAATGAAATGCTGACACGTGGCTTTTTTGAAACATTGTGAAACGTTTGATTTGATAGCTTGATACTGAAAATGGTAAAAAGTATGGCACATGGCACATGCTTTCTTTTTATCGATTTTCGTCCTTTTTTTTTTTTATCGATATTCACATATCCGTCAAATTGTCTTTCTTTGAAGAAAGTGTGGTTGCGGTACCATGGATTAATTCCATATGTACATCCAAAGCAATTGATTGGATAAATTGATATTGAAAGTTGTGTGGCGTACTATAGATGATGATATCATTAATCCAGTGATCAATTGAAACAAGATTTGTAATGATTTCATATCATTTGAGTGGAAATTTTGATACCTTGTTAGCTTGAGGTACAATTTGCATGTAGCTAGATGTCAATCAAATTAAACATTTTAATTGTAAATGTAAGGCTTAAGTTACACAAATCGATTAATTTGGTTTTTTGGTTTGCGCAATTATCATTTTACCCAACCTCACACATGACATGACTCACAAGTAAACAAGGACCAGGCTAGTAGTGGCACTAGTGGCCCATAAATAGGGATAGTGAGCACAACTGAAATCATTCGTTGAAGGCTACAGGCTTTACTATTGAGTGCAATGTTTTAAATTGTCATAAGGATTTTCATTTTGTAAGGTTAATAAGGAAGAAGATGATGTGGTATTATTGGGGATACTCTAAATTATCCTACCTCTAGTTGATCTGGTTAACCTGACTTCTCAAACAGGTTTTGAACCAGAATGAGGAGCTTTGGTGAAGATAAGTGTTATCCTAGTGCATCGAAGTTGCGTGCAAAAGATGGGAGCAGATTTACTACCCCTCATCTTTTGCATGACTCTAGTTCTCAAAGAGGATAAGTACATTTTGTATCTTCACAGCTCCCATTTCCCTAGCATGGTTGGCCAGGAAAATCCCATGCATTTATTTTTAGAGCCACATTTGTATTACGTTGTCACCAACAGAAGATTGGAATCAATTTGTAATCCATTGTCACGAGCAACAACTTGAAATCAATTATGTTTATGTAAAGTGACATATGCCATTTATACAAAACATGAGCTTGCATGCTCTACTCATCTTTAAAAAGATATGGAATAATGTAACATTGTAATTCAGTTGTAATAAAATAAATGGTTGTGTTATTCTTTGTTATTCATTTACAATAAAGAATTATTTTTTGAGTTCAATGTCTATGACTCTATTCAAATCAATTATTTTTCCTTTAAGAAATTGTATTATCTATTTATTAAATATTTGCATGCAGATTTAAAACATAAAGCACTACAAATGAAAAAAGAAAGTTTTCATTAAATTGAGAAAAACATTATAAACACTAAAAGTTGTCACTCCTGCTAGGGTTTACCGAAATGTTATTGATTTCTAATTTGTCGTTGACCTTCTCCTTCAGCTCCCAGTATCATTATTCATTTTATTAAGTCCTTTGAAATGTTAAGTTACCGACCCCTTGGCCTTGATGTCAATCCTAGCGCACTAAAGTTTAAAACAACTTTAAAACACATGTTTATTTTTTATATCATAAATCACTCAACTGTTCGATGAACACTTGATGTATGGTTGTAGTTGCATTCCGGAATGAAATTCACAGAGTGCTAGGCTTGCGAACTTAAACCTATAGAATCACCCTATAACCGTTAGATTTACAAAGATCAACGGTTTAGAATTTGTTGTCAATGCAGGACAACCATGTTGGGAATTAAGGTGTCTCAACCTTGACAATTCCTAAGTTGTTTATTTATTATTACTTTAGTTTTTCCCATGGATAAAAATCATTTATGTTATTAAATATTTGTGCTCCATCAAAATGGGTGTGAGATTTTGAGTTGGCACTTTTGCCACATGTCGGTGCCTTGAAAAATAAATTATTAATTGTCAAAAGATGCCCACTTAGTGGTATAACATGGAAAGGGCCTATTTTTAAGGATGTTATGATAGATTCTATGACAACTATAAGGGATAAAAGTGGGGGATATTGTTTTGGACGTGAGAATCATCTATGACACACGTAAGAGAATCTTTACATAACTATTGATGGTTTATGACGCATGTAAGATCATCTCCTATTTTATATGGATTCTTATGACATCTTGTAAGGTGTAATGCCATGTAAGAGACCATGTTTAGCATGTAAGGGGTCGAATATATTTTTACCATGGTATTTACGAACCTTTTTTTGACCCATGGTAATGTTTTATGGTGGTATTTTGAGCCCCCATGAGTCTGTATATTGAGGGGTTGAGATGTAGACACTATGAGATGTTTTACAGGTACACAAAAGTTGCCAGATTGAAGAGGATTTAGAGTGATTTTATTGTGAAACACCATTGTTTTTAATACAACTATCATCTCTTCTTTGGTGGAGTTTATTCTCAAAAGGGTTTCTCCACGTAAGCACTATGTTATGTGTTGTGGTTTCTATTCTTTGCATTTTCATTGCTTACAGTTGTTTAAATCTCCATATGGTTTACACTGCATAATCTGGTTTACAGTAATTTATTAAAGCTTCCATTATTGCTATCCTTTACCGTTTTTCTAACATTTGGTATCAGAGCTTGGCCAATTCTATGTTTTGGGTGGTAGAACAAAGGTTTTTTGAGTTTTAATGGGAGTCTTGTTGAGTTGTTTTTTGCAGTATTTTATGTTTAACCATGGCTGCAACTTCTAACCATTTGGATATTGAAAAATGAAGTTGGTTTTGAGTTTTGGAAGCTAAAAATGAAGGATCTCCTTGAAGAATGAGATCAATGGGTAGCTGTAAAAAATGAAAAGAAACTCGAGAAAATGAGTGATGAAGATTTGGAAAAGATTGATAAGAAGGCACAAGGCACTATTAAGCCGTGTCTTTCTGATTTTTTTCTTTTGAATGTGTCATCAGAAAAGACTGCATATGCTTTGTGGAACCAGATAGGTGAAATATATCAAGCGAATAGTTTGGTAAACAAACTCTACTTGAAGTGGAAAATGTTCTCTTAAGATGAGGGAAGGTGAATCTATATCCGAGCATTTAAATTATTTAAATTTGGTTTTGAGTCAGTTAACCACCATTGATGTCAAAGTAGAAGAAGAAGATAAGTGTATTATGCTTCTCTATTCTTTACCTAAATCTTGGAATAATTTCATACTTGCTATCACTACTAACATGGAAGATCCAAATATGGATGCTCTTGTAGCAACTTTGTTGTCACGGGAAATGAGGAAAAAGGAAATGGATAGTATAGGTGATGCTCTCAACATAAGGGTAAGTCCTAAAGAAACAGGGTCTAAAGGAGATAAGAATGGGCCTAAGGACAAGTCTAAGGGAAGATCTAAAACTCCTGGAAATAAGAATAAAGTGAAGTGTTGGAACTGTGGGAAGAGAGGACATGTGAAGAAGGAATGCAAAAATCCAAAGAAACAAGTTGATTCCTCCATAGAGAAATCCTCGAACTAAGGTGATGAAGCTTTGATTTCTTGTCTCCAGGTTATGACTAATGAAAATTGGTTAATTGATTCAGGATGCTTGTTTCATATGACTCCTCACAAGGAGTGGTTTACCACATATGATAAATATGATGGAGGTGAAATCTACCTCGGTGATAACACTTCATACCCCATTATTGAAAGGGGTAAGGTTGAGTTGTGTTTCAGTGATGGGAGGATTAAAACCCTTCCTAGTGTTTTGCATGTTCCTGGAGTAGCTAGAAATATGATTTCAGTTTCAAAGTTGAATGATCTGGGAATAAGTGTAACTTTTGATAAGCATGGTTGCAGATTGGTAAGAGGGAATTTGGTGATAGTGAGAGGGACAAGAAAAGGAACCTTGTTTAACCTAGAAGTCACTTCTTTTGTAAACTCTGCATATGTAACTAAAAAATCTGGAAAATACTTGTATGTTGTGGCATCGTATATTGGGTCACATAAGTGAGACTGCTTTAAAGTCTATTTTGAATAAAAATTTGTTAGATAGTTTATCCTATTATGATGAGAGTTTTTATTTTTGTGAACATTGTGTGTTTGGTATACAAAACATAAAATCATTTCCTTCTAGCAGTACAAAATCTAAAGTTGAATTGGAATTTTTTCATACGAATGTGTTTGGACCTATGGATGTTGAATCAATTGGGAAATCTAGATATCTTGTCTCCTTTATCGATGATGTTACAAGGTTTACCTAGTTATATTTTATGCGACATAAATTTGAAGTTGTCACTAAGTTTAAGGAATTTAAAGCCTTAGTCGAAAAGCAATCAAATTATAAAATTAATGTATTAAGGTTTGATAATGGAGGGGAATACTGTTCTAAGGAATTTGATGAAATTTGTAAGCATGCAGGAATTGTTAAACAAAAACCTGCTCTGTACACTCCTCGTCAGAATGGTGTGGCAGAAAGAATGAATCGAATGATCATGGAAAGAGCTAGAAGCATGTTAAGTGGTTCATGACTTGATAGATGCTTTTGGGCAGAAGCTGTAAGTACTGCTTGTTACTTGATTAATAGATATCCTTGTAAAGCTCTTGAAACAACACCTTATGACATGTGAATAGGTAAGAAAGCTTCTGTTTCACATTTAAGGGTATTTGGTTGTGAGGCTTATGTTCATGTCCTAAAGAAAAATGGACAAAGTTGGATCCTAAAGCTGAAAAGTGCATTTTCATTGGATATGGTGATAATGTTAAAGTTTATAAGCTATGGTATCCTCTAACCAAGAAAAGTATCTATTCTAGAGATGTGATTTTTAGGGAGCTTAGTGTTATTTCTGTACTTGAACAACTAAAGGAAAATGATAAGTGAAAGAGTGTGCATTTTGAAATTAAGCAAGAAGTTGCACCTCAAGAAGAACAAAGAGGTGGATTCGATGAGGAGGAAGAAGATGAGGAATCGAAAGAAGTTACTGATCAAACTGAAGAACATGAGGAAGAAAATCAGGAAGAGGTTGAGCAAGATCAAGAACAACAAGAGTCTCATACTCCTATTCTCAGAAGATCCACAAGACAATGAAATCCAGTTGATAGGTATAGCCCACCTGATTTTTGTTGTATATTTTCTTTATTAAGTATTAATGATGAACCTAGATCTTACAAGGAGGCTCTCTCTTTAGAGGCAAATGAGTCTTGGTTGTAGGCTATACAAGAGGAGATGATGGCATTGGAAAACTATAACACCTGAGATCTTGTTGATTTTCCCAAAGGAAGAAAGCCCATCAGATGTAAATGGGTGTTTAAAAATAAATTTGGAGCAAATGGTCACTTGGAAAGGTATAAGGCCAGATTAGTGGCTAAGGGCTACTCCTAGAGAGGGGGAGTTGATTTTGGTGAAATTTTCTCTCATGTTGCTAAATTAACTTCTATTAGATTCTTGTTATCTACTGTTGTTGCTTGTGATTTTGAGATAGAGCAAATGGATGTTAAAACTACTTTTTTGCATGGGGATCTTGAGGAGGAGATTTATATGTGATATCCTAACGGTTTTGTTGTAAAGGGAAAATAAAATTTGGTTTGTAGGTTAAAAATATCTTTGTATTGTTTGAAACAATCACCCAGGATGTGGTATCAGGAGTTTGATGTTTTTCCTATAAATTTGGGTTTTCTTAGGAGCAAAGAGGATCATTGTGTGTTCATTAAGGTTATTGATGATCAGATCCTAATTATTATCTTGTGTGTTGATGATATTTTGTTTATTGGCGACAACAAGGTGATGATTGGTGAGCTCAAGAAATAACTTTTTGGCACATTTGATATGAAGGACTTGGGGGCTGCAAAACAGGTTCTTGGAATGGAAATCAAAAGAGATCATGGTAACACATTACTTGTACCTAATTGATTCCATGATGGTGTGATTCCCCTAGCTCTTGCAAGGTATTCGACAAGTAGAAGAATGTTGGGAATTAAGGTGTCTCAACCTTGGCAATTCCTAAGTTGTTTATTTATTATTACTTTAGTTTTTCCCATGGATAAAAATCACTTATGTTATTAAATATTTGTGCTCCATCAAAAGGGGCATGAAATTTTGAGTTGGCACTTTTGCCACATGTCGATGCCTTGAAAAATAAGTTATTAGTTGTCAAATGATACCCACTTAGTGGTATAACATGGAAAGCCTATTTTTAAGGATGTTATGAAAGATTCTATGACAACTGTAAGGGCTAAAAGTGGGGGATATCATTTTGGACGTGAGAATCATCTATGACACAGGTAAGAGAATCTTTTCATAGCTATTGATGGTTTATGATGCATGTAAGATAATCTCCTATTTTATATGGATTCTTATGACATCTTGTAAGAAGGTGTAATGTGATGTAAGAGACCATGTTTAGCATGTAAGGGGTCGAATAGATTTTTACCATGGTATTTCTGAACCTTGTTTTGACCCATGGTAATGTTTTATGGTGGTATTTTGAGCCCCCATGAGTCTATATATTGAGGGGTTGAGATGGAGAAACTATGAGATGTTTTACAGGTACATAGATGTTGTTGGATTGAAGATAAGTTAGAGTAATTGTATTGTGAAACACCCTTGTTGTCAATACAACTATTCATCTCTTCTTTGGTGGAGTTTTTTCCCAAAAGGGTTTCTCCACGTAAACATTGTGTTATGTGTTGTGGTTTCTATTCTTTGCATTTTCATCGTTTACAATTGTTTAAATCTCCATATGGTTTACACTGCATAATCTAGTTTACAGTAATTTGTTTAAGCTTTCGTTATTGCTATTCCATTACCATTTTTCTAACAAGCCATGTACTAGTTGTGTAGTTCGGAAACAACATGTTGACGTTTCATTCAATTTAATGTTAAAAAAAAAACTTTCTATTGCTAAGTGATTTTATTTTCAAGTGATAGAGTCAACACACAAGGATATTTGAGATTGCTCATTGCAATGCATTAGGGAGATTCTAGGTTCCAACAAATCCAGTCAACATTAACATTTTCAAGAATCAATCCGGGTAAGTGAAAGACAAAATTCCTATGGATACATTTCAACTTTCATTGTTTCTTAAAATCTTATTTTTTCAAACTTTGAAGTTTGGGTTTAGGGTTGAGAAACTTAATAATTAAGAAAAATTAAGGAGGACTAAGAGGGAATTCACAATTTCACATTGTATAATCATGTCTACCACCTGAACCACTAGAGCACGGATAAAAAAGACATTATGTTGGATTGCTTAAAACCCTAGGTTTCACTGATGAATAGCATGATATTTGTGATCCTGAAATTTATGGTTGGTGTACCTCAGAACTTAGATTTTCATCTAAGAATAAGGTTTCAAAGAAAATGCAAGTTAATAGTTATAGTGAACCATGGGTAATTGGATTAGGGAGCATGATGTTACATGAGGTTTTCCCTTGCCCATAATTTATCATGGTCTATGCCCAAAACTATGATGATAGCAAAAGATCAATTGTTAATAAAGATAGAAAAGAAGAACTGTCATTCATTAATGTAGAATAACATGGAAAATTTTTGGGGTTTACAACCGAAGAATTTGGAAACGTCCACATTGACCTAAAAAATCTTGCTAGTGATTATGAAGCAGTGGATGAAAGGGACAAAAAATCTTTCATAAATAAAATAGTTTCGAATAACATACAATTTAGAAATAAATTGAAAGGTAATCATAATCCTCCTTATAATTTTGATATTTTTAAACCATGGGTTCAGGATACTATTTCCATGCTAGCATTTTTCCTTGGATTGGATAGCAATTGGGAAGTGGGTTCAAGCCTCCTTGAAATGATATATAGTATCCATCATGGTGTTCCACATGTCAAATATAAATTTATTGAGCACATTGTAGAATCCATGCATACATAATTTTTAATGATTAAAGGAGATTCCACCAAGACATTTAGGTTCACAACATACTTGTGCTATTTTTTTCTATTCAAATTTAGTGGAATGTTTCAGACCAACAAGGTTCAGATTCAGCCCTATAGTAATGTTGAGGAAAAGAAAATAGCTCCAGTATATGATTGGACCATTGAGATAAGGATGCATGATTCTTGAAGGAACTACAATCATTTTTTAGACTACTTTTTGGCTCCATTGCATCAAGAAATTACAAATACTCCAATGCCTAGATTTCCTATGTCATGTAGAAATTGCATTCAACTAGAAAAAGAAATACAATTGGCTGATTGATACTTAATGGAAGAGTATACTATGCTAAAATTTTATGGATCGAGAGTAGAGCCATACAAACTTTCAATACATGTGACAAAAATGGTTTTTGCATTGGAATATGTAAGGTAGATGCAAAGTACTGATGTGTTAGGAAATATTGCATTCAAACCCACAATCTTAAATCATTTCCTACATAACCCATGAGAGATAAACATGCATAGAAGTTGCCATAATGCATAGATCAAATAGACAAGCCACAAGATAACACAAGATATACCCTGGGAAAACCCTTAAGAGGGAAAAACCTAGCCTCCAAAAGCATCCATACTCCATCATATTATTTAGCAATAAAACAATACAAGAGTTACAACGAATACCTCTGAAGCATCAAGCCCTCCAATGTATTCCCATGTTTCCAAGCATGAATCCACACATCCCATGCCATGCTTCACAAATTCACTCCACAAGAAGATTCAATAATGACAACCAACCCACTCAGCCAACCTAAACCACTACACATGTGTTTGCTTTTATAGACACAAGATCACACATAATACAACTAGTGGTAAGGTGAAACCATGTACCACAAAACCATGTGAATACAAAACCACTAACCCCTTATTTAATATTGGGTACTAAGCCATCACATTATTTAATATTTCCCAAATATTAAATTATTAGCATATGTCTCCCACACATTAAATAATAATTCAATGTTACAATACAACATAAGTGGCCCCCCAAATAATTACCTAGTGTGATTAACAACACCACCAAGGTGTATCACAACTAAATAATTATTTAATTACAAAAATATAATAAATCATTTTATGCAATGGTGTACAACACCATATTCCAACATGATGAACTACACTTTTTCAATCAACAAAAGAGGACCTTATTTCCTTCTTTACCTTTTTCATGTGGAGGGTTCACATTCAAGAGAAAAGCATTTAAGGTGGCTCATGATATTTTCAAATTTTTTAATTTTGATGTTGCTTGTCACTAGTAGTATGATCCATGTGACACCATTAAATCAATGATTGTGGCCAATAGGAATGTTGTAAGTAGAATTCAACATCAAAGTAAACCCTTGATTGAAAACTTGAGAAACAAGGATTCTTGGGATGAGGTCAAAATAGCAATGGAGAAAAGTGCTGCTGAGAAAGGTATTTCTTTTGAACAATCGTCAGTAGAAATTATGGCATTGCACAGAAAGACAATCAGGACGTACAATATTTTTTATGAAAAAAGTGATAAACCATCTAGTAGAGTAAAAATGCGAGATCCTCTAGATAAGAAAGTTACAGATAAAAATTGTTCACGATAAAAAATGACTGCCTTTTGGTCTATGAGGAAGGAGCTAGGTGAACCAAGAACTCTTGTAGACTTTGGAGATAACGAAGAAGATCGTGAGTTTAGAAAATTGTGGAATATAGAGCATCCCAATGATCATGAAGATCAAGAAACTGATGATGAATCTAATGATGGTAGGGAAGAGAAAAGCTATGTCAATTTCAAACCTAGGTTAAGTGAGGCCACAAAAGAAGCATATACTTCAAGAGTAGCCATAGCCGAAAAAATGGGTTATGAAGGTGGTCCTTTGGGGTCCCAAGGACAAGGCCCTTTGACGGTAACAAATGTAGAGCATAGAAAACCAATTGATAAATTTGGCCTTGGAGCTGAAAAATTAGACCAAGGGCATACAAGTAGATCCAAAATAATTCAATTTTTTAGAGCTTCAAATCCTAATCCTCATGGTTAGATACAATCACAACTAGGACATGCCCATGTCAGAGAGCTTAGTGCAACTACCACTGCCACTGGTGGCGATGGTATGGTTAGTAGTACTAGTAGTGGTCAACATGTGCTACAAAAACAAATTAAACACAAGAGGACAACAATACAAGATACCACACAAATAGCAGGTGATCAAAGCATATAGAAGAGGCAAAGGATTTTGATAGGTCCAAGTCACACTACCATTTCTACAACAAAAGAGTTATTTCCAAGAACTCCCCCATTGCTAGTTAGTGTGGTTGTAACAACATTAGCAACTGCAAGTACTCCTATTCCTTCGCCATTCAAGCATTCCACTATTCTTGCATCCCCAGGTTTTGATTACATTGAAGAGTTTAAAAAGAAATCAAAATTGTATAAAAAAGAAAAGAAGCAATTGATGGAGAGTGCGTTTTTGTAACTTCAGAGCCTGGAAAAACCATGGTATTACCCACATTTGACACAAATAAAGAAATCATGGAGTACACGATTGTTGTTCCCACAGTTCAAAATAAACTAGCAAATCAGATGGATCGATCTAAATTTCAGGTGAGCAGTTTACAATTCAATTTTTTTGGACTCAAAAATACTGACAAAATTAATGTATCAAAGAAGAACAATGAATTGGTGCACACATCATTGCTAAAGAAAGATAGAGAGAAAAAAAGGTTGTAGACTCAAATAGAAAAGTTACAGGTAGACCTAGCAAATGAGAAAGCAAAGAGGAAAGCAACAGATAACAAGAGCAACGAATTAGAAAAAAGAATAATAAAATCTGCCTCTACATCAACAAGCAAAGAGGATAAGAAAAATGAGAGAGAAGTGAATGAACTGAAGCAAAGTTTAGATGAGAGAAAAAAATATGAAGAGGAAAAATCCACTTCAAAAAAATTAAGACAAAGCATTAGGAAAGGAAATGAACAGTGGGAACAAAAATTAGAGAAAGAGAGAAAAATAAATGAAAGATTGGCCACAGAGCTGATGGAAGCAAAAAATGAAATTAACTCTTGTCAAAATAAGTTAACTACATTTTGTAAAGAAACAATGAGACATATGAAACAAAATATTTGGCATGAAATAATGTAGAGGATTGATCATTTGTGTGATATGTTTCAATTGATAGATGCTATCAGAATACATTATAAGAAGCTCAACAAATATTTAATGGATAACAAAAATGTGTTGGCATTAGAGAAATCTACAAATCAAGTTCAACAAACAGTCTACAAATCTAGTGACAATGATTTGAAATCAAAAGGGATTAATAATCGGCTTGCTGCCTCAATGATGTTGTCATCTATCATTCAAAAGTGTTTGAGACTGCGTGAAACAAAGGAATTCTAGTGACAATGATTTGAAATCAAAAGGGATTAATAATCAACTTGCTACCTCAATGACGTTGTCATCTATCATTCAAAAGTGTTTGAGACTACGTGAAACAAAGGAATTTGTGCATCTGGCTACAAACAAGATGAAGAAGCCAGATGAAAAGGTAAGGAACTTCACAAAGCTTGGTTTTTCGGAGGCTTTTGACATAAATGAGTGATTCATTGGAAATGATGATTTCATAAAGAAGATGGAGGGTGCAAGGAAGATTGATTTGGCCTAGTTTTCTTAGAACCCAGATGTGGAGAACTATTTGGATTCCATCAAACCACTGATAACCTTAAATGCAATTTTGACTGAAGAATTCAAGACAGGTTCCAATTCCAATCATGAATTGTTAACAAATCTTCAAGTAAAACAACATCAGTTAGAACAAATGACAATTCAACTACCTGAACAGTGGAAGTTGCTAGAAAAGGTGATACAGTGATTTGATAATATGAGTTTCCAAGTTCCAACTCAGCTTTGTGTAGAGTTGTACTTGAGCAAGATTTTTCATTGTTAATGCCTCTATGTATTCCTTCATGTGAAAACCAATAAAAAACTCAAATTCAATAATTTGTTGATGTTCAATTATCTGTATTGTTTATTTTATCATTTGAAGAAAAAGTATCGTTTCAACTACTAGATATACATTAAATGATTGTTGATGTTCATTGTTGTATATGTTGTTATTGTTAATATGTTATTAAGCATTGAGTTGAGTGATGAATCATTGAGTACATATTTAAGTTTTAACACAATTAAAATATGAAATTATTAATAATATGTTAATTTAGTCATACAAACCTATGATTCCATCAAATAATTTTAATTAATTCTATATTCAATTGCTAGTATTGTTATCAAAATTACATATGCATATTGAAAAACTCAAAACCAAAGAAAAGACTCTAAAATGCTCTTTGTATTCCTTCACAAAATTCTCTGTGATCAATTAACAAGCAACAAACCTATACTTTTGGCCTTGAATTCCTTCTTATAGAAATGAAGGAGAAAACAAGCTTCGGGCTAGATAGTACACATGTCCCTTTTATGTGGGACAAATACAAATATTCCCTTTGCAATTACATTTTCATTTTCATATGGAGGCAAATATTACATGAGACAAAAACTATTTACATTTGTCGATGAAGATCTCACCGGCCTTCCAAAAGACATCTTTAAGCTGATGTATCAATATCCACGTGCTCAAAATTATACCCACGTACTCAAGAATAAAGTGAAAAAAAAGTATAAAATTTAAAAGCTAGAAGAGACAAAAGAATTATCCACGTCTACAACCTTGTCATCAAATTCAAATTGGGGAGAAGACAATGTTTTATCCATACTTCATCAAAAGCCTAATTTGTATTGGTTCCAGGCTATGCATTGCATTTCTCACATTTGCTACTCACCATATTTGCAGACTTAAGACCAAAATTTCTCACCATCCCACCACTGCAGCTCAATCCTCAAGAACATCCAAATATTTATCTTTCCAGGCTTGAAATTCTTCTTTTGTAGGCCAATCAAATGTAATGATATCATCAACATTTTTCCTGTAAGAAGCATATTTGGTTACAACTTGATTTTCCTTCTTATCAAACTCCTCCAAAGCAACCCCAACATGAGCAAGCATATCCATATTCTTATTTAACATGCCCATATTATTTTCCTTCAAATCTTGGCCACTTGATTTGATATCACGTCATTGGCCTCTTGTTTCCACTCCTGTAGGGACACGATATTACCATAATTCTTTAGTATATTAGCTAATAGGCCATGATTCATCTCATGAAAACTCTTCACCAATTCCCTTATCTTAGCCTCTAAAGGCTCCATCTTTCCTTGGAACTCTTGGATTCCAATCACATTTTTAAGGGTTGGTTTAATCTTCTGAGGTCCATTGACATCATGCTTGGCTCCCACAACCATTATTCTTAAGTCTTGTAGCTTAGGGATCCATGTCTCCATAAGTGGAATAGCTACCTCCTTGTCAATATCAAAACTATTTATTGCATTCACCATTGAGGAGTAATTAGCATGAATGCTAATTAAACTTTTATCCACTCCTCTATTCAAATGTTCCAAAACTATAGTCACAATCTTCAAGTTGCTATCAAGAATGTCTTTATCATGTTGGTTGGCCTTTTCTTCATACTCTTTCATCTTTTGGAGTAGTTCTTCTTTGTTGATGTCTTTTGCTTGTGTTGTATCTGAATTACTTGGTCCCTCCACAACAATGGGCACATTTCCCATGTTGTAGGGCACAATTTCCCATGAAGAACTTATAGGGGGTGTAGTGGCAGAAGTTGTTGGCTCTTGAGAGGTAGAGGGAGAAGCAGTATCGGTTTCCCTTGGCTCATTTGACTGCAAATTTTATAGTTTCTCGTTTAACAATGCCAATTCAATATGTAACTACATTGTATGTTGCTGATTCTTTCCATAATCAACCAATAAATCATTATAATTTTTTTTATAACTTTCTTTCTTAGCAGTTACTGACTCCACTATTTCTTTTGTGAATTGAGCAACATTGAATGACATTGTTGCAGCCTCAATTGCTGAAGTATCAAACACTCTTTTTATAATTAATCCCCCCTTGTAATCTGCAGCGTGCTCTACAATGTCTAGCTTCTTGGTATTGGGAGCTAGGGTGAAAATGGCTAATGTGTCCCATTGCTCACTAAATGAAGATCTTTCAGTGCAATTGTAGCTTCTTCCTTTGAATTGTAGAGAGGTCTATCATACCTCTTTATTGTATCAAATGCAATGATAGAAGATAAGTCCCATTCAGGCAATAAAAGAATTCCACTCCTCACCAATTCTCTACCCTTAGATGCAATTATTTCTTGATATTTCTCCTTCATCTCTTTTATTACTTGTGCTTGGATAACTGAATAAAGTAGCTCAGGATGGAGGCTCCTCTATTCTACAACTTTATTTAGAAATTCATCTTTCTTCACCCTCCAAACAAACTCCATGAAGGATTTGGATTTCACAAAAGAATCACCGTCCATAAATTTTGTTCATGCTTCTTCTCCAACATAATTTTGGCTATTTAAGTCAGTAAGGTCATCATTGCTTAATCTCAAACCAAGCTGATGTGATATAATCTCCCTAGGTGGAGAAGGCATCCCTTGTTGCATTTCTTCATGTGTTACCAAGTTCTCTTCCTCAGAATCCTCTTCATAATCCACCAAGCTAGTTGATTTAACCTTTTGCTTCTTCAAAGGTGGCTCTCTTGGTGGTGATTTCCTTGTAGGAGAGTCAATATTATTGAATTCGGGTCCATTTGACCTAGAAGGAGATGGTGGTGTCATTTGTGGCACTAACGAAGGGATCCTTTTCTCCTCTTAGGAAGAGGCAATAGTTGTACCCTTTCCCTTCACCTTATTCTTCTTCCTTCTAAAGACAATGACTTTCTTTTGCTTAGGGGGCTATGAGTTGGCCCTTCTTCCATTACAGGGGTTTCCCCCTCATCATGTTCTTCTATAGCAATGGCCTTTCCCTTTTCTTGGACCAACCTCTCACCTTATAAATTCTTTACTACTATCTCAAAGTTTTGGAAAGCATATTCAATTCTCTGCATCTCATTTAGAATTTTAGCAAGAGCAGCGAATTGAGGATTCTTCTCTTATTTCTTATTGCAATTTATCAAAAGAAATCCACTTTTCTTTTCTGTCATCCTACTTTTGAAAATAAAAATGTTTCTAATCACATCCTCAAAGAAATAGATGTTATGAGTAAACTTTGAACTTTTATTCCTCATCTTTAACCATGCCATGAATCCCTCAAGATCATGGTTTCTTGTTATTTCTCTTGTCATTCCTAGAGGCTTGAGTGTGTCATTAATCTTGTCCCATCCTCCTTTGATCATTACAAAATTAGAAAAGCAAGTATATGAAGGGAAGAATGTTCCCTTTCCCTGATCCTTCAAGTGGTTATTTTCCACATTCCCCAGTTCCCATATCACTTGTAGAAAGCTAATTTTCTTTGGCACATCCTTGGGAAATAGGTGGAGTGAAACAAAAATACCTAAACTCTCAAAATAATACAGGTGGGATAAGAGACAACATCCCCCCAATTATGATCAACCCCTAAATCTGGCCTCCTTTCCTTAGGCCTCAGAAAATCATGCAAGGCTATAGGAATCCTTGGCATGTTCATAATTAGCACTCTCCTCAACTTGGAGGAAAATAAGTTTTCAAACATGACATAATCAAACTTTCTATCATATTTTTCAAGGACTATGGTCCAGCATTGAACATGAAGCTCCAAGTTACCTTTCTTCTGCTCCAATGTCATATCCTGACCAAAATATGCAATACCTCTTAACAATAACATATACATAAAAAATGAGTACCAAAAGAGTATGACTCCATCTTTACCCTTTTGCAATTCAACCAGGCCCTCATGAATTCTTTTTGCTAGGTACGCTCCATAATCATACAATGTGCAATATGTGGGATGTTGGATTAATGTTGCCATGTGCATCCAGTCCATGGGTATGCCTGTAACTAGATCATAACCAATGATTTGGAATATAGAATAAAAATTCCTTTGAAAGTAGGACACAAAATACTTGATAGGGTAGGGCTCCTTGTCTGAAGGACCCAAGACTACCCTTGTACCATCCATAGATGCCAAATAGTTTGGTAGTATTTAAATTTTAAATGTGTGCCTCAATTTTTCATACTCTGCCCTGAGAGTCTTCTCATCAATCGACACCATGTCCTCACTCCATTATGTAAGCTTGAATATTTTAGCAATCTCTTCCCTTGTGACCTTGACCATGTTAATACCATCAAAATTTCTCACAATCCTTGTGACTAGATCATATTTTCTAGCAATTTCCTTCAGTAAGTCCACATCCATGTAGAAATTTGGGACAATCAATTTTACCAAATCTAAGTTCCATGGGTTTCCCATAGGAATGCCGCAATTCCTGTTCCCAAACTAGCAACTGAAAATTTTCCACCTAGTGTATGGAAATGTGGCATCCTTGATAACACTCTTGTTGTCTATTAGTCCCTCTAAAATTTTCTTCCCTTAGAACAATAATTGACCTTTAGGTTTTTCAAAGGTCGAGGGTTTCAACTAGTTAGTTAGGTCCTAGATTATAAGTCTGACAGGCATTTTTGAGCCAAAGGCTTGCTCCTTAGACGAAGACGCTTTCACTTTTGGGGCCTTGACTCTAGGGTTTATATAGGCTACGGTTCCTTTTAGCAAACTAGAAACTTACAACTTAGGCAAGGGTTTGACTTAGAAAATAATAGGACCAAACAAGCTAATTGCTTTGAATTTACGTAAAACCTTAAAAGAAATGCATAAACAAGAGAAACCTAATGACATAATGATTGAGCTAGCACAATTAGACGAGTTCTAAGCAATTTTAGAAGGAAGGAAGTGATTTTACTAAGTGGTTTGAAAAATGCTCAAAAACCCTAATTTTGTCATCGAACAAGCCTAAAAATCGTAGCACGAACTCCTTGAATGCACAAAATTCCTTTAACAATGAGATGGATTGATGAACACCTTTAACTAGCCATGTGGAACCGTTCTCCAAGTCATCCATGGCATCCACCACTTCTTAAGTGCTAAGGAAAAGTTCACATGTCGGCTTCCCCGCTTCCCCATTGGTCTTAACCCGTGTGCAACTTTGAGTAGTGGGGAGGTGGGAAAGGGCTCAAATTTGATCTAAAACCTTTAACATATGTGTGCTTTACCATAAGACTAATTTCCCGTGCACATAACCTTCAGACATAATGGACGGGTAGGATTAAAAGATCTAGTTTACTTTTGTAACACATGCTTAAAAGTCCCTTTAATAGCACAGACTCTACTATCCATACTCCTATGCTAAAATATTTCATTAATATTCCATCCTTTTATAAATGTTCTTTCAATTGCTCTTATCTCTCCACGTGGCACTCTCTCGCTTCCTCGTTGAGAGACAAGAGATAGAGGTGGGTCCCTCATGGGCTGGCAGGGAAGGGTTCATATTCAGCCACGTCACCCTATCTCGACCGTTGATCTCACTCCAATGGAGTGTATACTACCTTTGTAGCCCGACAAGTCCCACTAAAAAAATGACAAGTATCATCCATTTGCTAGCCCGTGGTATTATTTTAATGCATATTAAAATAGAGTGGGGGCGCAGGGAATGGTCTAGATGCAACCACCATTGATTTATTATAACTTGCCATCGACTGGCTTATGAAAGATGTTTGGCCCTGCTACTATATAGGATGTGTGACACTCGCTCGCCAACCTATGAGATTATTTTAATGGGAAATAAAACCCGAAGGGGGCACAAGGAGCGATCAAGATTTGATTATTTTAATCCCGCAGGATGGAGGGAAATCAATAGAAAGTAGTCAATGGGACCCGCCAAGCATAATCGAGGATTTTAATAAGCACGTGCACTTATTACATGACTTTAAAGGGTTCACTTACCTCGATTTATAACATGAATGATATTGACCAGTGCGGGGAACGGTCTAGATGCAACCACCTCATCTTCCATCCACCGTTGATTTATTATAGCTTGTTGTCGACAAACTTATGAAAGATGTTAGGCTCTGCTACTACATAGGACGCATGATGCTTGCTCACCAACCCGTGAGATTATTTTAAGGGGAAATAAAACCTGACGAGGGCATGGGGAGTGGTCAGGATTTGATTATTTCAATCTCGCACGATGGAGGGGAACCAATAGAAAGCAGTCAATGGGATCGGCCAAGCATACCAAAAGATTTTAATAAGCACGCACACTTATTACATGATTTAAAAGGGATTGCCTGCCTAGGTTGATAACATGAACAATATTAAGTGAATATTAAAACCCAAACTTAGGGAAAGAACAAGAATTAAAGAATTTTATGACCTACATAAGACAAGGCAAGATTTATAAGGATTCTATGGGTAGCAACTGGGAACACTAGGCTCAAGGGGCCGGTGAGTAAATGAATGCAAAGTCATAAGATATGACTTAAGAGACTGGGAATGGGTAAAACCCGATCAACTTCGAATTAGAATGAAGGTAAAAGGAAAAGATACCTAGGGATTTTGAGAGGGTTTAGAACACATAAATGATAAACCATAGAAAATAAGAATGTCTAGAACCCTAAGCCTTATGACACATTCCAAATCAATAGAACACCTAGATCAAAAAGACAACTAGATTTAAGCATATTTTGGGATGCCTACTGTAAGCTATTTGATAGCACATATAGGAAATGTTGTAAATTTTTTTTGTAATAACAAAATATGACACAAACACTTATGTGTATTTCTTTAATTTTGAATATGATATCAACCTATCTTTCTCTCCAGTATTGTATCCGCTATCTTCTGACTCAAGATTATCAACGGTTATTTATAAGTTGTCATATCACATCATGTGTTTATGTTATGGATGTTGAACCGTTAGCTTCTGTTCAAGGAATGGATTAATATTCCTTTTAGTTATTTATCAAAGATTGTGTGAATGATAATGCAATACAGATTTATAAAGTAATGTGATAAAGTGTTGTTCTTTTAAAATGATTGCAAAATCATATCAAATTCAAAATAATATAAATATAAAATATATCCTAATCTCGCCGTTACAATATAAAATATCTATCAACTGAATTTGGAATTATGATTCTTCATGGTGAATATAATCATTATCAGCGGTAATGATTCTATCATGAATACAATGAAATATCATCAACTATGGTTTGCAATACAGACAATGAAGTCTGGAATATAAATACCTAAAAGTTCACTTCCATTTCCCAAATGGAGTCGAGGGGTCCTAAAAACCGCATTCAACTTGAGATAAAGTAAAGAGTAAATTCTTGGATTCTAGTCCACTCTTCATTTTCTTGTACATCTCGATTCAACATTCATTGTCACTATCATTTGTCCCTCTACGCTTCCAGTTTCCACTAGTATAGCGTTGGAATTGGGTGTTTGCACAACCCTCTTCTTTCGCATATGGACCTCCAAATTGTGAGTGCCCTTTCAAAAGGAAATTTTTTGACATTATATGTAGTTCCTTTCATCCTCAAGCAATTTTCCAAATTCTTGTCTAGTTTGTTTCTTAACTTTGATTTCAAAAATGCCAATGAATTGAAAACTCTCTCATCCTCCACCGACCCCAATATCATTGTTTGACATAAATCAACAAGTTTGAAATATTCTGATATCGAACCACACAATATTTCACTCTGACCTAAGTTTGTGCAAAACTTTGTTATTGATCCAAGGTCAAAGGACTTATCCATGACCATGGAATCAAATTGGTCCATCATACTTGCAAAATTCTTACATTGTTTTCTAAGCTTATTTGCATTTATAATTCCTTCTACTATTTTCTCTCATTTTATGTTACACTTTTCGAAAAGTGTTCAATCAGGATATTTACTTTATCTGAAAATATTTTGGGCTATCTCGGTTTACCCAAAATTGAGGATACACAATGCCCATGGCTTCAAGTATTTCATGTTGAGGGAATCTATCATAAATCTCTAAGGAAATACATTTTTTAATTTCCTTCAAATTATCACTAAAAAATTTAACAATGTCATTAAAATCTTCCTTTCTATTAGGTACTTCTTTGATAGAGGGCTTGGTTGTCGTACAATGGTACATTGGTATTTCAAATCTGCATACATAGATACATAAGTTCCCACTTGCATTAAACTATAAATAATTATCAGGATTATTCAAATCAGTAATTTTCTACTAGATGAAATAATTTGGGCTTTCTTCTGTTAGATCTAGATATAAATGATCGAGGGCCATGCATGTATGTTTATGTAGTTTGACATATTCATAAATATACATAGTTCTATCTTGGGATTTCTTCACAAGATTTTTCATTTCATCCAGCATGGGGAGAAGACTAGCTAAAGTCAAGAGTGTCTCTATATTGCTTAACTAATGTAAGAGGCTAGGAGCTTTGTCTACTGTGTTTCAATGCTCGTACATTACTCCAATCAAGGATTGATATTCTGAAAGAACTCGTTGCGTTGGTCCATGCAGGGAGATCCATTTGGTATCAACATCCTTGAGAAGCTTGTTTCTTGTTGTTATTCCCTCAACAAAATTTTGAAATTCTTTGAAACATTTGGGACTTCGGTAGAAGTATGCATAGAGCTCGCGAACTAGATTTTTTAATTTTGCATTTTATAGAACTTTTAACACAATTTTGAATGCTAAATTCTATTATGTGGGTCGTACAATGAATGTCAAACTTGTATGTTCAAAGTGGTTGCTTTGACACAGAAACACCATTCTTATTGATGCCCACATCCTTTTGCAGCTCCATCAACTCCTACACACACCAACTTGTTGGTAATTGTCAAGTCATCCATACCTGCAATTTCATTCAAAGATTTCTTGACTAGTTCAAATAGATTTTGTGATGATGAACTGTCCTTCATTTTATGAACACAAAGAAGATGAGCTTAGTGGACATGTTTATGGTGTACACATTACGCCTAAACCAAAGAGGTATTATCTACTACGATAACTCCATCGAGATAGTATTGAAGTTTAAGATCTTCTCCTGTTTTCCGCTACAACAAGATAGCACCCACATTTCCATCAGAGAGTTCTTGACCAATGAAATTTGGAAGAGTAGGAACACCAAAAAGAATAATAAATTAAAATATTTTGGGTAATTGTCATACGGGCATATGGAAAAATATGATTGTTCTATCTATGATTCTTTTTTCTACCAATATGCTTTTCATCGAAGCTTTAAGCGACAACTTCTTGTCTTTACATTTCCAACCACAAATCAAAATACACATGCCATTACATTTCTGGGAGTTTCATCTGTTTCTTTCTCGGAACAATGAATGGTACTTTACAACCAATAGTAAATTATTTCCATTTCCACTTAACCTCTTTTGATTTTGCTTTTCTTTTCTTACTACATCATCCAAGTCAATTATCTCATTACTAGTAACTTCAAGAGGGTATCACTTAAGACATTTTATGATATTACAATCCCTCATTTTACTCAATTTAACTCAATGACAATCTCCATGACCTTACGATGGTGGTGAAATTATTGAATACCTTCTTCATTAATATTTGGTGGAAGAGTTGATGATGTAGTTCCATCTTGATCTGATGGATCAAAAGCATTTCCAATTCCAAAGTAAGACTGTATGGTAACTCTATGTTTTGGGAATTTTTATGGCCTCCCAATCCCTTCACCACCTTGAGGAGTCTTACCCTTGTTGCACTTGTTGCTCGACATATTGATCTCTCACTTTGAATAAAAGTTGGAAAAAAATGTCTTCTTGTTTAAGGACAAAGAATATAGATCCCATTCCCTACTGAACATCATCTTTAAGATTGAAGCAAGAATCGAAAAGAGATAAAGAAATCTTATAAAACTATGAAGAAATGATCACTCACCTTTAAGTTAAGGTTTTCACTGACTTGCTATTCATTAATGCAGGAATGCTTGTGTTGTAAGTTTGTAACTTTCCTACAATCAACTTCAAGGTTCCAAGTTCAACTTCCAAATTGAGAACTAAACAATTGTGTAAGAATAAATGACAGTTTCAATTGTATTTATATCAATCCATATTTGGTGAATTCCGGTGGATTTTTAAATGGTGTATTTAAAATTTGGCGAATCTCGCGTGATTATACAATGATACGTTGTAATTTTCAAGGCGATTATGGACCTACGATTAGTATGGAGGTGTCATGACAATTGGCGAAATGTGTCCTCAGATGTAATTATTTTTTAATGTTATTAGCGAAATGGGTCCTCATAAGCAACTATTTGTAAATTTTAATTGGCGAAATGGGTCCTCACAAGAACTATTTGTAATTTTTAATTAGCGAAATGGGTCCTAATACAATGTTGTTTTAATAGTATTGTGAATATGTAGGTGTTTTATTACATGCTTTCTGGATTCCAGGCAAAAATATTAATTGATCCATTTGAAATGTGTAGTTTGTTATGGAAAATTTATTACTTAAATAT